>OV049925.1:17763426-18235926 GCA_920104205.1 Eupeodes latifasciatus
TTTACTTTTAGTAATAAAATAAAAAAAGGTACAATTTTATTATTTAACAGCTTTAAAATATTGATTTTGAAAACCAATATTCCCATTCCATTACCCACGAAATTTGTATAAATATTAAAAAAAAAATGTAAAAACACGTTGAAAATTTAGGAATAGTCTACCAGATTTTTTTTGAAATCACATTTCCCACCAAAATTCTGTCAATGCAATCTTTAGTTTTAAATCAATTTAAGATTTGTAAGATTTCGCTCACAAACGATTGCATCTCGAAACCTTGTTTGATATGTCTTTAATAAGGACTGAAATCAGAATATAAGAAATAAGAATTATTTCAAATGCTATTTTATTAAAAAAAAGCATTATATTACAAGACCTGCCAATAAGAAGTTTTACTTTGTTAATTAAATGAAATGCACGTCTGGAGCGTACAAAGTTGTTCCTGTATTCAAAAAGTCAGTTTAAGTATATTACCTATACATACTTAAAAAATTAAAAATATACCTGCAATAAAAGTAGGTTCAAAAGTTTAAATTCCAATTCATTTCTCAAAAAAGCTTTAATTTATTTAATGTTTGTTTGAAAATCATTAAGTTAGAATGACACGGTCAACGTAAAAGGTCAACGCGTTGACTTCGCGACATCTCAAAAAATCAAAATTTTCTGTTTCAACGAACGGTCAACGTTCACATCGTCAATGCTTAACACGTTGACTATCACACAAATGACAACCTTTTCGGTTCAGTGCTGTCCCAAAATACGTTGACGCGTTTTTGAGTCAACGTGATTTATTATCATTGTCAATTCGTTGACTGGCAAAACTTTGACGATCACACGATTTAAAAAAATCAATGTGTATTTGATTCAAAGTGACAAATTTAGAGTCAACCTGCATTTAAAAATTAAATTATAAAACAATCTTTCAACTATATTATCCATATTATGTACGTTGCTAAAGGAATACATTACAAATATGCGTTGACTCGGTACAAAATTCTGGCCTGTAAATGTTGGGACACAGTCATTGCGATAGTCCCAAAAACGAGTCATTGTGTCCCATTCGCATTTCTCGGTCACAAAATAGGGTCAATGCGTTGATTAAAAATTGTGTGTCAACGTGAGCGTCAATGTGCTAATCAAAATAGCAGCATTTTTCGTTGAAGATCACACGATATGACACATTTGGGACAGATTGTGACATCATTTTTATGTCAGAGAGACAACACGTTGACCGTTTACGATGATAGTCTAATAGTACATTTAGAACGTATTTTTACAATTAAGATTTTCAATTTTTTTAACTTCCCATAGCAAGTTATTGTAATGGGTCCGATTTGTCAAATTGAAAATTTTGACATTTCTCGACGTTTCAAGGTCCCTAGAGTCGAAGATTTTTAGAAAGATGTCTGTGCGTGCGTGTGTACGTACGTTCGGGACGTTTTTTTCGTCGTCCATAGCTCAAGAACCAGAAGAGATATCGACTTCAAATATGTAAATTTTGTTATACAGATAATAAGGCAGAAAGATGCCGAAAGCGCTCTCAAGCAAATTGCGTGGGTGGTTTTTTTTACCATAGCAGTTTAAAAAAAAGGTGAAAATTTTGGTTAACCCTTAATATCATACGAACCAAAAACGCTAGAGACTTGAATTAAATTTTATATAATAAATTGTAACGTGACACCAAACAAGTTTATTTTTTGAAAAAAAAAATCCAATTAACGGTTTTTGTTTATAAATCAAAAAAACTAAAAAATTTACGAATACAAAATGATTTTATCACCTAATCAATTTTGTGCATAGAAAAATAACGTTTTCAACATCTGGTAAAATTTTGAGAAAAATCGAATTGACAGTTTTTTTATAAAAAAATAAAAACCTAAAAAAAAAATTACTCAAAGTTGGTAAAAATTGAATGTGGACTCAAATATCTTTTCAAAAATTTGAGATTTTGGCTTCCAACTTGTTGAGAAAAATCCAATTGACAAAAAAATAAAAACTTAACAAACAAATTAATAAAAGTTGGCAAAAATTGTTTTTCGACTCAAATATCTTTTCAAAACTTTGAGATATTGACTTTAAACTACTTTTATCTTTTAAAAATATTGTTGTCAACATTCAGTAAAATTTTTAGAAAAATCGAATCGACAGTTTTTCTTACAAAAAATAAAAACTTAAAAGAAAATTTAACAAAAGTTGGCAAAAATTCATTCTCGACTCAAATTTCTTTTCAAAAATTTGAGATTATGGCTTCCAACTTATTTTAACTTATAAGAAATATTGTTTTCAACATTTGGAAAAATTTTGAGAAAAATCGAATTCGCAGTTTCTTTACAAAAAATTAAAACCTAAACAAAAATAATTAATAAAAGTTGGTAAAAATTGATTTTCGGCTCAAATATCTTTTCAAAACTTTGAGGTATTGACTTGAAACTACTTTTATCTTTCAAAAAATATTGTTGTCAACATGTAGTAAAATTTTGAGAAAAATCTAATTGACAGGTTTTTTACAAAAAATAAAAACCTAACAAAAAACCAATACTAAAACTTGGTAAAAATTTACTTACGACTCAAATAGTTTTGAAAAAATGTAAAATATTGTTTTCAAACTCTTTTTATTTCACAGAAAATATTGTTTTTGATATTCAGTATTTTTTTTATAAAATTTTTTTTTTTAAAAAAATAAAATCTACAAAAAATAGTACGCAAATTTGGTAAAAATTGATGTTCGGTTCTTGATATCTCTCAAATTAAATTCATTCATCCAATTTGTAAAAATTTAAGAAATGCTACTAAAATTGGTAAAAATTTGTTTTGACTAAAACGACATGTCTATTTAATAAAACTAGATTTTTAAACTAAACTATTTATTTATTTATGAATAATTTAACTAACAACTTTTTTAACCCAACACAAAAATCTATAAACTTTTAAGCAAGAAAAATTGACAGATGGGATGGGAAGTTATCAGTGTGGGTCGCATCCCAGCCTCTTTTTTAGATATAGTTTTGGTATGCAGTTATGTATTTTTAAATATACACTTTGCACTTAAATTTCGTCACAAAATGTTAACCTGTTTTTGAGATATCGAAAATTAAATTTTTTAACTAACAAATATTGGTCTTGAAATAATAAAAAAGCGCTTAATGCGAATCTGCTTAAGTTTTTTTGATTCACAAAACAAAACTTCTAATTGAATTTTTTTGTATTCATACCGATTCTCATGATCATAATGTTCATATCTTTATTCCCTTTCGGGATATGGCTGACATAAAAGGTAACCCTAAGATACAGCCTGTAATACAAAGTCAAAATTTTCAATTTGACAGGTTGAAATGATAACAAAAGGAAGTTGAAAAAAGTAACCATATCCATGTACCTTGAAAACGTGCATCCTTAAAAAATAGTCTTTTACTCATATAATCTTTATCACATTTCGCAGGTCTTAAAAAAATTACAAATTTTAATACCTTCTATTTTATTTTTCTATTTACAGAATGGCTGGTGGTGGTGATCCAAAATGGCAAAAAGATGCTGCCGATCAGAATTTCGATTACATGTTCAAATTGCTTATAATTGGAAATTCAAGCGTGGGCAAAACAAGCTTCCTGTTTCGTTATGCAGATGATTCATTCACATCGGCCTTCGTATCAACAGTTGGAATCGATTTTAAAGTGAAAACAGTATTTCGTCATGATAAACGAGTTAAATTACAAATATGGGTAAGTAGGTACCAGAAGAAAGATATTGATTTAGGAACCTATCAATCAGTCCCTTATGTAATCATCCCCTTACGAGTATCTTAAATAACCCCTTGATGGTCACCATATCACTTTTATATTGTTATTGTTACCATAATAAAAGAAAATATTAATTAAACTAACTACTGATTTAAATCAGTAAGGGGTGTGCAGTATTTACAGTACATACATACATAAATAGTTTGGGGTAGAAGTGAGTATTACCATTAAAAGGTTATTTTCTACTTTATCTATATTCTGATGCCCTCAATTTATTACAAGCGCTAAAATCAACAAGTCTCCATAAACAACAATAACTCGGAGGAAAAACAAAACAAAACAAATAAACGAACAAATAAAAATAAGAACAACACAAAATAAAAAGAAAAAACTTGTGGGGAAAATAGTTATGACATTTATTTTGTTGGATTCTTTGGGGGTGTTCAGAAAATAAAAAGAAAGAAAATTCCAAAGGAAGCCATAGCAAGTGTGTAAACAAACCTAATTATCATGTGGGTTTGTTTCTGTTTACATCCCATTTGGCTAAAACTCAACTTGTGTCTTATATTTTTGTGGTCTATAATGACAGTTAGGGGGTTTGGGGATCGTTATCAACTTGATTCCATGTGAGTGTTGTTTTCTGTTTAGTTTTTGCATCGCAAAGTTTCCCTGAAAAAGTTAATTGTTTTATTTCCTTTGCCCGAGGATAATTTGTTGACATTTTAATTAATTTTTCTGAATTTAATTAAGTGTCTGTCTTTTACGTTGCTCTTTTATGGATATGAAACTTTAACATTAGAAAAAATTTTGTGTCTACATATTCCTCCATAATGTAATGTTTTTTGGAGAAAAGAGACACATTAGAGGTCTTATACTCACATATTAGATAGGTTTCCCTATCTCCTACATCTATGAAGGATATCTTTTTTTTTTTATAATAAGCACACACTCAAGGGCATATTACTACCCTTTTTATGTATAGACATTACGTATGTGAGCACTAGGAAGAGGAGTGAGTGGTTGAAAGGAGGTGTCGGTGCACATTTGTTTTGAATTCCTGAATATTGCAATGGCTGGGAAAAACAGAGCGTGGTAAGCATTCCACATTCGCGTAGTACGGCTAAAGAACGAATCTCTATACTTGACGGTACGACCGAAGTTGGGCTCGAGGGTATACTGATGAGCATTCCTAGAAGCGCGAGTATTACGGTTGAACTGTTTAAGGGGAGGAATGCAACTGGCTATTTCTCTTGAGCATAAACCGTTAAAATAACGGTAAAAAAGCATGAGACAAGAAACTTTACGACAATGTTAAAGCGACGTAAATGATCTTATGATGGTGTTATCACCAATTAATTTAAAAGCTCTACGTTCAATGCTGTCCAAGAGGCTTAAGTAAGTCACTGTTTAAGAAACTTTTCCTAGAACGCTGCTAGCTAACTTAAAGTCATCAAGTGTTATGGCATTGGGACATTCGCTGTCATTTTTTCGTATTTCAAGAAAAAATTGACTGTGTTTTAGTTGGATAAAATGATTAAATATGCAAGTCTTCTTCAAAGTATGTTTGGATGAAGTTTAAATACCGAATTATGCAATGTAATTAATGAACAAATCCATTAGGAAATTCTTGTGGTAAACGTTGGTTATCATGAAAATTAAGATGACGTTTGGTAATACAAGAGCATTCGTTTGGTGGTTTCAAGTTGGCAGTGCCTGCATTTTACACCTGTCACGCTCAGATGTCATTCGAAGTGTCATATAATTGAATGGATCAGAAAATGAAATATAAACAAAAGGCACTATTCATTATCTCCTAGCAATGTAATTAGTTTTGGATATTTTTTCTTCTTTTTTGAATACTGCGATAGAAAATTCTTTAGAAATCGAATCATAAAAATTATATTCTCAGATATCTGACAGGAATAGTGAGAAATTTTGTGACTCGGAGATTTTAGAAATATAAAATGGCCAAATTAAATTACGAGTTAGGATTAATTATAAAGTTTCTTCAAACGAAAAAAAAGTGTTACTAATGTCGTAAGGCTTGTAATGCACCCTCAGTTTAATTTCTGCTGGTGTGTGATTTTGAAACGTCAATTCGTCACTAAGATATCGCGATTTGATAGTGATTTATTTTCTGTGGGTCGACACAAAAGACCGTGTTATAATGATAATGATCCGTAAATTAAATACGCATTAAAAACCAATATTACATACATAGGTCAAGGCCTGAAACGTGAAAAAAATCATTTCAAGTTAGGTAACTAAAAAGAATCGCACTTCGAAAGCTTAAAATGAAATAAAATGTTCATCAAAAATGTGTGTTTTATTTAGTTTTAGGTTCCAAACCACAAATTGAATTATCCCTTACATTATAGTCAAGGCATCGAAAAAATTACAAGCTAAATTTTGACAGATTATTTGAGTTCATAGCCAAAAGGGGAAATGGTCTGCGTGGATTCTCCTCAGACAATTTGCTTTAACAGATAAAAATGATATTTTTAATATTAATGCAAAACGGTCCTTCTTTAAATTTTCTATGGCAACGTTCAATTGAGTTGAAGAAAAACTTTATTTTAATTTCTAAAAGCGTTCTGACATGAAATAAATTGTATTTGGTGTGTTTATTTTGTGCCATGCTTTTGGAGCCCAAAATAAAAAGATCTTGAAAAACAAAAAACAAAATATGTGTGTTCTGACAAAGAAGAGAGTTTGGAAATGCTCGCGAATTGGAAGTTGAGGGAATGTTTCCACAAGAACAATCCCATTTTCTAATCAACGTTCTTTTCTCAAACTTTAGGGTAAGTCTTAGCTGAAGTTTAAAAACTAAATTTTAGCTCGAGATGCGTACTACCCTTTATAGTAAAGACAAATGTTATTTCTATATTCAAGTGACGTGCGTAGCGTAACACATAACACAAACAATGTAGTTATTATATCACAGTGACAGTCATTTATTTTGTTATAAATAAATATTTTGTATTTGATATAAATTAATTGTTGAAAAGTTTTGTTGCCTGGATTAATTTCGTTTGGCCAGTTTATGTTTCTAAGATTTCTGAGAACTTTTACATTGAACATAACAAAGCAGAAAAATTTAAATTATTGTAAAAGAATTCGACGTGTAGAAGACAAATAATGAGCTTTGTATTTTCTTTCTTTCTAATGAAATTGGGTGATAGAGAATAAAATTTCATTCTTAGAGTTATGGAAGCAAAACAGTGAAGTTTATATGGAATTCAATTTATATTGCGGAGAATACGGATATTTCTGATGTCTCAGAAATACATATAAACTGGCCAAATTAGCATTAGCAACGCTGTTTACCATGGCATGATTTTTAAGTCAAACTTGTATTCAACTTTTTGGCTCCAATCAAAGACTGGAATTCAAGGACTCAAAATAAAACAAAGAATATTTATTTTTTTGAAATCCCATAGAAAGTCAACAGAAAATAATATAAAATAAGTTATTACTTCTATGAATAAAGCATTTAGGGTTTGGCCCTTAAAACCCACATTTTTCAATTACATAAATGCAAACATAAACAAAACCCCTTAATCCAACCGATAAAAAATCATTTCAGAAAAAATTATATTCTTTTTTTTTTTTTTTCACAAAATCAGCAAACAATTTAAAAGCCATAAAACAAAACTTGATGCCTTTTGGTGGCTTCACATTTTATTTATGTAATATTCTCCTTCTTTTCACTTTAATGTAAATTATTATGTGCAATTTACATTAAAGTTTTTATTTATTTTGTCTTCTTTCAAGTGAAAATGAATACCCTTACCATAAAAACAAACCATACTTCATTTTTAAACTTTTTCGCCTACATCTTTTATTTTACAGGATACCGCTGGACAAGAAAGATATAGAACAATAACAACCGCCTATTACCGTGGTGCGATGGGATTCATTCTTATGTACGATGTTACGAACGAAGATAGTTTTAATTCCGTGCAGGATTGGTGAGTTTGTAAAGATTTTTATTATGAAAAAGTATTTTGTTTATATGAAGTTTAGATTTACTTATAGCTTTTAGGGGGGGGGGTGAACAAAATAATGAAAATTAAGATGGTGGCAAGAGCTTAAGGTTGAGTACGCACATAAAATAATTCAAATGCAAATTTATTGTTACAAGTCGATTCACATATTTTGTAAGTCTTCGAACACTCCATGACAATCGAAGGAATGATTCACCAATAAATTGGTAGTCAAATAAATTTTTTTGAAACGCAATTAGGTTTTAAAGACGATAGTAAACTAGCCATTTGAAACATCAATTTTCAAGATTATTTGCCGCAAACATTTAGCGACTTCCCTTAAATTTATTTGTCGACAAAGGAATCCGTGGAATGTATATGTATATACATATACATATACATATTCGCGTTTGTACTTCCCTCTTAAAATTGTTTCTTCTTGGTTCATAATTTGTTTAACTGTAAGTCGGATATCTTTATAAAGACATAGCTTGTTTATGTTCCACAACAAAGTTATAACCCATCCGATTTTGAATTGCAAATTTTAAGGTAGTAATCTGAAAATTCGAGGAAATTTAAAAATTGAATTTTAAATAACACAACTCGTTCGCACGATAAAAATTACTATTCAAATTTTGAAAAATATTTTGCAAAACCTCATGGTACGCACGGTTGCCACTTGAAAAAAAATTGCATGACCAAAGCTGAAAATAAAAATGACCAATCGTACTAAAAAAGGACCAAAATAATCTGTGTCCGCAATGGCTTTTAACTTTCCATAGAAAGTTATTGTAATCGGTCTGATTTGTTGAATTGAAAATTTTGACATTTCTCGACGTTTCAAGGTTCCTAGAGTCTAAATAAAAGATTTTTAGAGAGATGTCTGTGCGTGCGAGTGTACTGACGTTCGGAAAGAATAACGTTTTTGACATCTGATAAAATTTTGAGAAAATCGAATTGACAATTTTTTACAACAAATAAAAACCTCAAAAAAAACAATAGTAAAACTTGGTAAAAATTTACTTTCGACTCAAGTATCTCTTTAAAAATTAAAAAAATATTGGCTAATTTTATCTCACAGAAAATATAGTGTCCGGCATTCCGTAAATTGTGCATAAAAATCCAACAGTCAGTTTTTTCATAAAAAATTAAAATCCACAAAAAATAGTACGCAAATACTACGAAAATTTGGTAAAAATTGGTTTTCGACTGAACAGAACAGATATTGAAATCAAACTATTTCATCATACTCAAAATATTGTTTGGTAATTTTTATTTTTTTTAGAATAATTCAACTAACAACTAGCAAATCACGAAAGCCCACAAACCTTTTAAGTAAGGCAAATCGGCAGAAGGGATGGGAAGTTATCAGTGTGGGACGCACCCCAGCCTCATTTTTTTTCAGATCACAATATGTTAACATTATGTCAGGAGATCGAATACTATCTCTAAATTATATTATTAATGGTACCTAAAGTCTGCCTTTCATTTTTATCAAAGTTAATTCAAAAAAAATCCTCTCTGCAGCAGCTAAGCTGTGAGGAAGTAACATAAGTTATAAACGAACTAACTTAAATTTTGAAAACAATATTCATTTTACGCGTTTTTATGATAATTGAATTTTCCCAAAATTCTTTAGGTATGTATTTTATTTTTGAGATTATAAAAGGAATAGAGTCGAGTTATTTTTTTCAATTTCTTAAAAAAGGGACCAAATGGAATAAAAAATGACCATGCGACCAAGTGAGAAAATAATGACCAAATTTGGTCTTAAATGACCAAACTAGCAACCGTGGCGTACGGCCTATCAGTACGGTCTTTGATTCAGTAACGTGGCAAAAACTAGTGTAGTTTAATCTGTTCCAGATAATAAGTCAATAGATATTTTGCCATTACCAATATCCAGCAATTTTTTGGAGAAAACTTCTCCCGATTGGTCGTACTTTTTCCTTTCTAACACTCTTACAATTGTCTGATACAATCAGTTGATAAATGAAATAACTGTTTTTTGGGTTATTTATGTATAAAATTATTTTCAAGTTACGTATTAATTAATAAATGGTACAAAATTATGAATTTTAAGACTTTTTATCGTTTTAATTGATTGGATTTTTTTGTACTTAAAAGTTTGTGAAAATTCAAACAAAATTTCTTATCCACAGTTAAAAAAAAACAAAATTGGGTTCAAAATTCAAAAACTTAAAAATTGTTTTGAAATATAGAATACTAATATTTTATTGTGAGCAAGGTTCAAAAAATAAAGAAGAAATTGACAAAGAGTAAATGTTCGTACGACAATTAGAATTACATCCTATTACTTTAATTAATTAAAATTATGCTATGAATTTAAAATTTTGAAAAAGGTAATGTTTTTGTATCGGATCTACAAAGGCCCTGTTTCACCAAACAATTTTCACTTTGCAACTTTGCAGAGAAATTTCCATTTGCAAAAAAAAAGTTTGTTTCGGAAAGTTGTTGAAAACTAATAGAAAATAAAAACCGCAATGAGGAAGTAATTAATAGTTAACAAAACTATTTTAATTTTGACGAATTTACCAAAAAAACATGAATTTTGATCATCTCAATTTCAAAAATGTCTGTTTTTGTAGAGGTTTTAAATCCATTGGCATCTTAGCCATCCTGCCTTGGAATATCACAGTTTATAGTAAAAAAAAACTTTTCTTTTGAAAAGCTGTTGTAAAATAATATATTTTGAATACGAAGAAGTTTGTAGTGAAACTTAGAGTTATCGGAAGTGATTTTTCGACAAAAAAAAGTTTTCGATTAACGAAAAGTTTCATCAAATTTGTTTTTCCAAAAATTTGAAATAAACTACAATTTAATAGACAAGGGAATATGTGCTAAGTCTCTTGCAACAACTTTTATGTACAGTACATTGAGCTTTGAATGGAGTCCAATATCACGATGTTGTACGGAATAAGCAATGAAACCGTTTTCAGTTTCAATTTTTACAACCTCCAAGACAGCTAACTAGTAGTAGTAGTACCCGTGGCATGATGGTTAGTGCGTTGTACTGTCATGCAAGAGGTCTTGTTTTTCGATACCTGCCTATGCCACCTAAAGCTTTTTTCACGGGTACTGCCTCTTGCGAGGCTTTGACAAATTCTCCAAGAGTAATTCTTGTCATAAAAAAAGTACTTTCTCAAATTAGCCGTTCGGATTCGGCTTAAAATTGTAGATCCCTTCATTCCTGGCAACAGTACTCGCACACAGGAATGGTTGAGAGTTGTAAGTCACTAACTTTACAATTGTCAACAATTTTTTTTTTAATGCATATTTGATCTTAACAAAAATAATCTAAGATTTACTTTGCAACTTTTCAAAATACGAATTAAATGCAGAATATTATTTTAAATTGGTGAAACACTTTTGCTTTTCACTTTTCAAATAAAGTCTGAAAAATTAAAAAGTTTTTTCACTTTGAAAATGTTGGGAAACACTTTGCAATTTTACTTTGCAGGATATTATTTTTTAGCAAAGTGAAAAGTGAAAATTTTTTGGTAAAACAGGGCCTTTGTAGATCCGATACAAAAACATTACCTTTTCCAAAAAATTAAACTAAACTAACAACACATGGTTACAAAACTTGCAACAGGTTGTTCAAATTTTAAAGAGGTCATTAAATAGTATACTTCTAATTTTTACAATAATAAGGTTTTCTCAATTCTAAAATAATGTCAAATATTAACAATAAATATATATGTAAGTTCATCATTAATAGAAATTATAATTTTACGGTTCTTATTATATATTTTAGAAATAAATAGCCTTAAATAAAATGTATCAGAACGTAAGCTTTCTATGAAGTACGCGCGACTGAAAATTAAGTTTAATATACAATTTTAACTTATCTGAATAAAAAAAAGTTATTTTAAGAACCTTAAGAACCAGACGGCTTATAAAGCCATGCTTTGTATATCTTTTATTATGAAATATTATACTTATAAGAAAATTGAAAAAATAAAGAACTTATCTATCTATCTATCTATTTTAAGAATTTTCAATTTAATCCATAGTTTGAGAACAATTCCCCTAAAATATAACACGATTCTCAAAAGATTTAAATTATAAAATTTTCAACTTCCCATAGGAAGTTATTGTAATGGGCCCGATTTGTCAAATTGAAAATTTTGACATTTCTCGACTTTTCAAGGTCCCTAGAGGCGAAATAAAAGATTTTTAGAAAGATGTCTGTGCGTGCGTGTGTACGTACGTTCGTACGTCCGTATGTCCGTACGTCTGTACGTTCGCGACGTTTTTTTCGTCGTCCATAGCTCAAGAACCAGACGAGATATAGACTTCAAATAAATTTTGTTATACAGATAATATAATAATGCGGAAAGATGCAGAAAGGGCTCTAATGAAAATTGCGTGGGTGTTTTTTTTACCATAGCAGTTTAAAAAAAAGGTGAACATTTTGGTTAACCCTAAATATCTCATGAAACAGTGACGCTAGAGACTTAAATTAAATTTTATATTATATATTGTACCGTGATACAAAAGAAATATATTTTTGGACAAAAATCCAATTAACGGTTTTTTTATAAATCAAAAAAACTGAAAAAAAAATTTTCACCTCGAAAATTTTACGACTAAAATATTATTTCATCTCCAAAACAATTTTGTGCAACGAAGAATAATGTTTTTGACATCTGATAAAATTTTGAGAAAAATCTAATTGAAAGTATTTTTATAAAAAATAAAATCCTAAAAAAAATTACTGAAAGTTGGTAAAAATTGAATTTCGACTCAAATATCTTTTAAAAACTTGAGATTAAAGCTTCAAACTTATTTTGTCTTATAAGAAATATTGTTTTCAACATTCTGAAAAATGTTGAGAAAAATCGAATTGATAGTTTTTTTTACAAAAAAATAAAAAACCCAAAAAAAAAATAAATAAAAGTTTTTAAAAATTGATTTTCGACTCAAATATCTTTTCAAAACTTTGAGATATTGGCTTTAAACAACTTTTATCTTTTAAAAAATATTGTTGTAAACATCCAGTAAAATTTTGAAAAAAATCGAATTGACATTTTTTTTACAAAAAATTAAATACCGAACAAAAATTTAACAAAAATTGGTAAAAATTGATTTTCGACTCAAATATCTTTTCAAAAATTTGAGATAATAGCTTCTTACTACTTTAAACTTATAAGAAATATTATTTTCAACCTTAGGAAACATTTTGAGAAAAACCGAATTGACAGTTAAAAAAAAAAATAAAAACCTAAAAAAAAAACAATTATAAAAGTTGGTAAAAATTGATTTTCGACTCAAATATCTTTTCAAAACTTTGAGATATTTTCTTTAAACTACTTTTATCTTTCAAAAAGTAATGTTGTCAACATTTAGTAAAATTTTCAAAAAAAATTGAATAAACAGTTTTTTTTTACAAAAAAATTAAAAACCGAAAATAAAATTTATAAAAGTTGGTAAAAATTGTTTTTCGACGTAAATATCTTTCAAAAATTTGAGACATTGGCTTCAAACTAATTTTATCTTTTAAGAAATATTGTTTTCAACATTCTATAAAATTTTAAGAAAAATCGAATTGACAGTTTTTTTTACAAAAAATAAAAACCTAAAAATAAAACCATACTAAAACTTGTAAACATTTACTTTCGACTAAAATAGCTTTTCAAAAATTACAAATATTGGAATATTATTATTTTATTTCACAGAAAATATTGTTTTCGATATTCAGTATTTTTTTTTTATAAAAATCCAACAGTCCGTTTTTTCAAAAAAAAATAAAATCTACAAGAAAATAGTACGCAAATTTGGTAAAAATTGATACATATAGACAAACTTTTAAGCAAGACAAATCGACAGACGGGATGGGAAGTTATCAGTGTGGGCATCCCAGCCTCTTTTTTGATTGGAATTGGCGAAGCGGTTTAGATAAAAAAGCGTGTTCATATTTGCCTGAAATCTACCAAATGCGAATATTTAATATGATTATGTATTATGCACTCTGTTAAAATTCGTGTAGATAAAAAGCCCATAAGTGACTTTAGGGAACTTTGCGTCGATTCAAATTATTAACTTTTATGAACAAATATTTGGATTTCAGACCCTATTCCTACAATTTTGTCTCTAAATGTTTCCAACAGCTAAATCTGCATTAAAACACAAATTTTCCTATTGTTTAATTTATAATTTTTAGTTGAGTTTCAAAACTATTCTAAAAACAGAGTAATCAGAGCTTAAAGTAAGGAAAACTTTTCTTCAAATGGTTAAAAATTTTAAAATAGAACATAAATCCTAAAATCCATACTCAAGTGACAGATGGCAGATCTGTCACCAAATAAATGAAGCAATTACTAGAGCTTATTTAATAATACGATTGTATTCCATTTATTAAGACAGTAGAATATTAACATCATTTAATAAATACATTTAAAATATTCTACAAATCAAACCAATGAAATATATTTTTTTTTTAATTTTCCAGGGTAACTCAAATAAAAACTTATTCCTGGGATAACGCACAAGTAATTTTAGTCGGTAACAAATGTGACATGGAAGATCAACGTGTTATTTCATTTGAACGTGGCCGACAACTAGCCGATCAATTAGGTGTTGAATTTTTCGAGACATCCGCCAAAGAGAATGTCAATGTTAAGGTAAATTGTTATTATCTCCAATCAACTGTTATAACTAATCAATTATTTAATTCTATATTTTTTGTTTAATTAAGGCTGTATTTGAACGACTTGTCGACATTATATGTGACAAAATGTCTGAAAGTCTAGACTCAGATCCAACGTTAGTGGGTGGTGGTGCGAAAGGCCAGCGACTAACAGATCAACCTCAAGGAACACCTACTTCTAATTGCAATTGTTAAAAAATAAATCATACTTGTATACATAAATAAATAAACAAAATTAATAAGAAATAATAATAATAATAAAAAAATATATAAATATATTGTCTTTTAATTTAACAAACAAAAAAAAATAAAAAAGAAAAAGTTGTAATTTATTTTTAGTGTTAATTCATTATATTAAAAAATACAAAAATCTATACATACAAAGAAAAAGAATACATTATACATATATGCATTATTTATTAAACTAAAACAAAAACAAATTATAACAAATAAAATATTCAATTGTAATGAAAGAGTTAAAAAAAATAAACAAACAAAAAAAACGAAAGTGAGAAGCAAAACAAATCTAAGAAAATTAAAGAAAAGAAGGAAAGAATAAAACAAAACACACAATTAGACTAATTTTAAGTTAAATTTGAAATTTTTAATGATTTTTTTCTACTATACATACCAAGCAATTGAAATAGAAAGTTGTATTTTGTGCGAAATAAATAATAAAATAAACAACAACAACAATTTTACAATTTAGCTATACTAATTATATTATAAACCATCTCTATAAACAAAATATCTTTTTTCTATTATTCTTCTGCACTCGATTATATATTTTACAAAACAAAAAACAGAAATCTATAAACAATAAAATTAACAAAAATAGGAAGACATTTCTCAAAAATTAAAAAACACCACCATTGCAATCAATCAAGGACATGAACCATAAAAGTATACATATATCGACATTCTATATGACCACCAACCCGGATTATCTATTTTCTAAGTTTTTAATTTATTTAAGTTTTAAACAAAAACAAAAACAAAAACTAAAACAAAAGCGAGACGTACACGTACTTAAATTAAATTAGCATAAAAAAACATACATAGCAAAAGTTATAAAATTTGTTTGCATAAAGAAGATATATACATAAATACATACAAACATTAAAATATATTTAAATCGCAGTTCATTTTTTATTAATAAATAAGAAAATTAAATAAAAATTAAAGACAGACAAAAATATAATAATATATAATATATATCTTGTATAAATGTGTTTTAAGCTAAAATAATAATAAAAATAAAACAAATCTATAAAATAAAATGAGTTATTTAAAAAACAACCATACTATCATCTTGTATTAGAAAATGTTATTGATTAAATTAAATTATTAATTATAAAACAAAACTAAAAATAATTAAATAAAATTGTAGGTAGAATTTGGTGTGGAAATGTTTAAAACAAAAAAAGTAAGCTAATTTTTAAGAAAAATATCAAAATGCAAAAAATAAAATAAAAAATACTATATTATACTTATAGTAGACAATAACAACAACAAAAAAGGAAAAATAGTTTACAGAAATTTATTTTTATTTTTATTTTGTAATTTTATTTATTTATAAAATTATCATTATTGCAGTTTACACAAAATGAAAATAGAAAAATATTTAAACAAAAACATTTAAAATAGTTAAAATAAATAAATTATTGTGAAATATTTCAAAACTATGCTGTAGAAGTTTTTTTTTTTGTAAATTCAGGAATGGAATTTTTTAAGCGTAGGACTTATAAAGAAAAACAGCAAAGGTGTACTTTTGGGCTTCAAAATCAAAAAGTTTGACACATCCTTAACAATTTGTTGCTGATGGTTTTAAGTTACTAATGTTCTTCTAATACGTACTTTCGAAATTAGTTATAAGTAAATCGTTGTTCTTCAATGAACTTTTTATTGATTTACTAACTGAATGTTAAAAGCCGGTATTAAGTTAAGAGTCGCATTTTAGAAGTGATATCTAAGAATTTGGATTCTAATTATTTGAATTTAAAATACCTTATATTTCTGCAAGAAGATGTCTTGACATTTCTTGCAAGCGTATCTTCATTTGTAGTGAACTATACAAAACTGCACAAAATCTTGTTTCAAAATTATTACGAGTGTGACCAAAATATTTTGCCTCGTTCGAACGTAATTCTTAGCATTCAAAGAAATTTTATTTAAATCGAAAAGATTTTCTGGAACCATAAAACTACCGAGAAATAAATTTCCCTCGAAGAAAGATCAAATGGACTGATATTAATTTTGATGGAAATTTTTTTCGATATCATCTAATTCCGTTTCAAATTTTTGAGGAAACGGAACATTTTCAGGCAAAATTGTATTGTATAAAATAACCTTAAAATGATGAATTCTTCGACGGTTAGCAATGTTACACAACTTTTAGTTTCATTGACCATATGATTCTTAAATATTAGGTGCGCTAGGAGACGCATAACTTAAGAAAATGTAACCTTTGCAAACTTCTACGCAATACCTTCTTTTAAGGCTATGAAATCACTCATTTTGTCATTATTGTCACGATTTGTTTGAGCCGAAGAAAATTCAAAAAATAATACCCTTAAGGACAAAACAGGAATTCAGAACGTCTGCTAACATCTGCATATTGTTCTGCATCCATATTGTGTTTCTGTCAAAGCAACAAAGATTAACCTTTCTTTTTTGTCTCAGAAAATTTATTTTTCAAAATATCGGTTTTTTTTTGTTGTTCGCAGCGTTCACTACAATTATTCGGAGCGTATTTAGGAACAGAAATATTGTGTAGCCATATGCTGCATGTATACTTGCTTAACCCTTTGTTTCCTAGTGGATTTTCTGTGGAACCACAAAATTGATACTTTTCTGATACGATCCTAAGGATTTCATGACGAAAACCAAATCCGTTTGTGCAAAATGTAATTGACAACTTCGACCACTACAAAGGGTTAAATTCTGCTCCTGTAAGATCGTGTGTTTTTAAGAGTCACTGCTTGAAAGCATTTGCTCCATAGGAATTACAAAAATAAGCAAAATGTTTCGGATTCAGTGAAAAATAAATTCCAAACAGAAGAGTAAGCAAAAAGACGAAAATCCTGAATTGAATTCTCTTAACAGAGGCAAATTCAACCATAAACGTTTCAAAGCCTTCATCAAATTTGGAAAAAAACAACATCAGAATACTTAGGGTCTTCCACTCTAGCCAAAGCTTGGTTTGAAGCACTGTCATTTGTATAAGAGTAACTTCTTGCACACAACACCTCCATTACAGCATCGTAACTGAATACTTATTACACCATTAATTTTGTAAAAATTGTATAGACGAAAAGATGGAAGAAAATGATCCATGCCCTGGTCCAAATCATAGACGAAGGCCCTTTGTTGGAGAAATCTCTCTACAATTCTCCTATACAAATTCAGACAGTTCAGCGAGTAGAAATATTTTTAAGAAGAATGTCAAGAAGTAACTCTTTCCTAACCTAACATTAAATCTTCAATTGCCCATCATTGTCCTTTAAGAAGACACTTAAGCATCACAATTCCAAGTAGCAGAATCTAGAAGAATAATCAGAAAATTCCGAAATAATACACAAGTTTGTCAAGTCTAGGTCCCTTAAATTGTTCTGAGATTATAAAGTGTTCAATATTAGACCGAAACTCGATCTTCAAAGAAGCCAGAAATAATAGCAAACATGGTGAACGAATTTCCCATTGAACCTAAAACTTTTCATTGTTTCGCTGTTACAAACCTTATGATTTCATCCGAATCAATTTTTGTAATACGAAAAATAGTAATATCCAGAAAATATCGAAATTTTTTTCAATGATTCCAAATTAAACTTGTTAATGACTTCTGTAAAAAAAGGGATATTGGTACACAAATGCTGTAACCTCTCAATCCTTATTGCTTTTATTATTGGGATTGATCTTGATTTGATTTTTTCAAACTTTTTACCTTCCGAGATTAGTCAGCTAAAAGTAAGGAGAAAACTACCTACACCCCACGAAATTTTGAATTTTGTTTTCAGGAATATTTGTTTCATTTTTAAGAAATCGAAATAATTTTTGAATATACATAGCTTTCAATAATTATAAATGAAAAATCTATTTAGTATTTATAAAAAATATTATAACAGGCCAGGAGTTGCAATTTCTTAAATTCAAATAAGTATTTAAATGTCTATGTAAATATAAAAGGCTTTTGTAAAGTGTAAACATACATATAAGAATTAAAATGAATTTAAAAAACAAATATCTTAAAAAAGGAAATAGATATCATTACTTATTTTTTGTTTAATTTTAATTCAATGTATTTTTTTGTAAGTAGTTAAAAATAATTAAAAATTTCAGTTCCACTAGCTTCATTTATTTATTATTAATAAAATATAAAAATCTAAACAAAACAAACTACGCACATAACATCGATTGGGAAATTAGAAGAAGAATACAAAAATGGATGAATAATATTAAAACAAATAAAATACAAATTATTGGTAGGCATAAAGTATTGTATATCGTTTGACATGTTGAACAGAAAATGGTATTAAAAGCATTTTTGGAATATTTCTGCGGAAAAGACTGTTTATAGTAATTTTACATGAAAGACATTCTAGAAGAATTGTTCTTTTTTCTTCAGAAAAAATACAAATAATTAAAAAACAATGTCAAAAAAACAAAATAAACTAAAAATATAAAACTTAAAAAGGCCTTAACGACAACATCGTATAATTATTGTACACATACAAAATAAAAACAAAAAACCAAATGCCCAAAATAATGCTTCTTTCGAAGGTCCTTAAAAAAATAAAATTAAAAAATCTTAATAAAACAAATTTAAAATAATTCTTTTAATTTAAATTAAACAAAAGAAAAACAAAAAATTATCTACATTATGTATTTTATTAATTAAACCAAAAAAAAAAACAATTAAACTAATGTTATATAAAGTATATAAAAAATATTATATATGTATTTACTACCAGTATCATCATTAACATTCCAAAAAATAAAAACAAAAACAAAATAGAAATTATTTATTGTTAATTATTGTAAATCAAAACAAAAATAATGTGTTTAGAGAAATAGCAAAGCCGAAGAAGCAGAACCAGAAGCAGGATGTGTATTGAAAGTATTTATGTATAACTTGATGTAAATCCTCATATTATTAAAAGCAAAACATTATATTATATCATTATTCATAAACCAGTTAATTAATAATTAAAAACAAAAAGAAAAACAAATTTAGAATATAAAATATTACAACCAAAATGTTTTTGTTGGTGTCGTCGTGATTAAGTAAGAAAACAAACATATTAAACAAAAGTTTTTAACTAAGCTAAAAAAAATATATTATATTGGTATAAAGAATATTTAAACAATGAATTTAGAATCGGAACACATTTTTGGAAAAGTGATTTATTTAAAAAAGAGCATAAACAAAAACATTAAGCTTTTAATTTTAAATTTAAATTAATATCATATAAAAATTGTTTTAAATAAATCATAAATTAATTTCATTGCAAAATTTTAGTTGAAATAAAGATTTTTTTTGTTTTTAAATGGTACAACATGCACGTTGAAATCTACCTAATAATAGAAAACATCATCAAATAATTTAAAATATATGTTTTTTAATAATAAAATTAAAACAAATTATGTACAACTTACATTGTATTTTGTGCGAAAACATTGAGAAAGTAATTGTTGACAATTATTATTACTATTATTATTACCTAAATGAAATAAAAATGAAACTGAATAAACACAAAATGTTGTTTTTAAATAAAATTAATGGACTTTGAAACATACCAGCTAGAGCTAGGATCCATAGTTTATTAATAAATCCTTGATTATTTTATGAAAATTTATAACTATTATATTTTATGTATATTTTTTAGTAAGAGGTTTTATATTCGATACTGTCATCTTTTGACATTTGACAGGTAAACCAACGCAAAAATGTAGACATTAAATTGTTAAAATTTACTACAAAGATGGTATTGATATTAAGTACGGAGCGTATCGGAATCCCGCCTTTTAAAATCCCGTTTTTAAAAAATCCCGAAAAAAAAAGTTTTATAATAACGTCTTCTAAAATACCGATTTTTTGAAATTCCGTCTTTTAAAATCCCGCTTTTTAAAATCCCGTCAAATCCCGACAATCCCATTTTTATTTTTTTATAAAATACGTGCATCAAACTAAATAACAAAGGAGTCAAAGGTTTTTATGTTCAATTACTTGACTAAAATATTATAATATCGTAATTTGTTTTGTTTTTTACTGTACATAAACATTCATTTTTGTTATAATTATAATATTAACTATTGCACAAAAAATATGCATCCTGATCCTACAGCAAATCTACCTCTCGATAACGGTTTTACTGCTATCGTTGACTTTGTTAATTGATTTGAGTTTGTTTTAAAAGAATACTATTTTACTTTATATTTCTTATTTTTGATATGTTGTATTTGTTAAAGGTTACAATAAAATGAATTTAGAAAAATATCTCATTTTTTAATTTGTTTTAATTTTTTTCTAATTTCGATTTTGCAACCAAAAGTAGTTTTTTAATTTTAAAAAATCTCGCGATTTTTTAAAATTAAACAACTAGTTTTGATTGCAAAATCGGGATAATAAAAAACGGGATTATAAAAAACGGGATTACAAAAAGCGGGATTATAAAAAATCGGGATTATAAAAAACGGGATTTTAAAATCGGGATTATAAGAAACGGGAATATAAAAACCGGGATATCGAACCCAACCCTATTAAGTAACAAAAAAGAGAGAAGAGTCGGACATTTGATCTGAAAAGGCCTTCTGTGAGTGGTAAAGTTCTAAGAACCTATCTCCCACGTGAGTCAAAAAATGTTTGTGAAATAAAACCCTGCACTATTGAACTTGGAATACTCTATAAAATTGTATATTGAAAACAATAAACTTCATTTATTGAATTTCGGTGGCAAACTTAATTCTTCAATTGACTTAGTTTTTTTTTGCGGACATTGTCAAAATCCCAAATAAGCTAAATGGCACAATACAAACATTCATTTTTCATTTAGGGGGTTTTTAAAGTTTAAAATTAATTTTCCTTATGTGTTTTTAAGTATATTGGATTTTTGAAACAATAATTGTGTTTTCTAGAAATGTAAACATTTTTTGTAGACTATATGATTTTGACCATTTAAGTCTCCGATAATCATCATATTTTCATGATTGTAGATTGCTTGTATACTTTTTATATTATAATTTTTAAAATACTTCAAAAACTGCAGTTCTTTTACTCTTCTATAAAAGTTTCTAATAAAATAAAAATATCATATTTGTTAATTAATTCAAAAAATTCAGGCATTATAAGTTTGTTTTTTAAACCAGTAATGTTGTAGCAAAAAATTTTTAATTTAAAATTATTAGAGAAAAAACTATTAGTTTGGCAGACGGCAACATTACCTAACTATAGCTGGTACCAGCACCTCTTTCATTATTAACGTTCTGACATCCAGGTGTCCCATGTGTCGCAAAGTTGCTAAATTGCTGTCTCGAGTTGACGTTTACGTTATTTATGTCGTTTATGTCAAAGAAACATACTGCATCATCTCCAAAATTAGTTTTATTATATTTGAGTTCTCTATTTTTATCTTTAAGCCGCGGAAAGTATTGTATGCAAAAGTGTAATTGTCTATTTGCATTTTTGCTCCTTTTATACAAATTTTAATGTTCGCGTTCTTCGCATTAAGCTTCCTTTTAACGTCATATAGATGTCTTCTTTTGTTGCGATACATTAATGATTGTTCTCGATGAACAAAAATTCCGGTGTTTTTAAGTTTGGGGGCTGCAACTATGATTTTGTTGACAGTGTCGGTGTTATCAAACTTCAGAACCATTGAAACTAACTTTGTCACAATCTACAAAATTGAATGTATGGTAAAATGCTAGGAAATTTGAATGAAGTTTGTGGGCTATAAGAGCTTGAAAATAAAAATACGGGATATTTGCTGAAAAATTCTGTCCAAAAAACTCTACATGATATTATCTTTTTTTTTAACTTAACAGAAGTTGTTCGCATTCAATTCTTTTGGGGGGACTTATGTTGTCGTTTCATTACCTTCACAATTTATTTTTTAAAATACCTGTCCCACTTCATAATCCCTTTTTACTAAATGAGAGCGAAAGAAAATCATAAAATGTCAAAATAAAAAATACACCCAGAATGAAAAAATTCATCCTATTGACTATTTTGGTAGTCAAATTCATAATTAAATAGTCAATTTTCAGCCGATAACCGCGATAGTCAATGTGGTCAATATGACGGCGCAGAGACATAAGGCCCAGGGACATAACGCCCAAATTGTTTTTTTTGGGGCTTATGTCTCACTTCGGTGGGACATAAAAATCGTATTTGGGCCCTAAGTCCCACCCAAGTCCCTGGGCCCTATGTCCCTGCGCCCAATATGACAACTGCGTTCGTCAATATGAAAACTGCGGTGTCAATATGACAACTGAGTACTCAATGGGACTGCCGGCGGCGGCGGCGTAGTTACAATGACTATTTTTTTTTGAAAACCGTAATCTAAGTCAATATAACAACCCTCGATAATAGTCAAAATAACAACCAAATTGTCATATTGACTACCGAAGTTGTTCTATCGACTACTTTTTTTCCAGTAGTCTATTTTTTAGAATAAGAGCCCCCGCAGACTGCAGACTTTTTATCGGCTGATAGTTTGGTCGGGTTGGGCTGAAAGTGCGCACACCGAGCCAATGGATTCCTTGAACGCTGGCATCGCACCCTTAAAGCAGCCCTTAAATGTCATAATGATATTCAGTGGTCTAGAAAACTACCACACGTTTTAATGGGACTCAGAGCAACTTATCTTGAGGAATTCGAAGCTACCGCAGCCGAATTAGTGTTCGGTCAAAATATTCGCCTACCTTCGGATTTTCTAACAACCAACAAAACGGATTTTCCTCAGTCTGAATTCGTCAAGGAGCTTTATCGTCATTTTGATACCGTTCGTCCATCTGCACCTTCGCGTCATTGTAACTATAAACCTTTCATTTTCAAGGAACTAAAACAATGCTCTCGCGTATTCGTCAGAGTCGATTCGGTACGCAAACCTCTTCAACAACCTTACGAAGGACCTTTCATTGTTCTTAAACGTAACGAAAAAACATTCAAATTACTTATAAATGGCAAAGAATCAATTATCGGGATCGACCGCTTAAAACCTTGTTTCACGGAAACTGAAGACATAATTGAGCAGCCCAGGCCGAAAGAAACAATAATCAAAAGAGTTTCGTTTTCTGAGAACCATACGTCCGCGGAACCCGACCAAAAAACGCGAACCGGGCGCCCTATTCTTCGCCCAAGCAGGTATCGTTGAACCCAGCTTCCTGCATTCAACTGGCGGGGGAGTGATGTGGCGGACGGACCTCCACATGCTAACATACCATCAATAAAAATAATTTGCTTAATGCCGGAACGCATTCTGGTTTGACACATTGTTCGGAGGGAATGAAATGACCAGAGTGTCATGCAACGCGACTCTTCTCACTAAAGTAAAGCACCGTAAGAAATTATCTATTTTATTTGTTAGCTGTCTGGCGGTAAAAAAGGCTGGCATTCTGTTTTCGACTTCGGCCGCAATCACTTTACCACATTGGCACAGCCCAAAAAAAATTGTATTTTAAAATTAAATTCCTTTATTTTGTACCTAAAATTAAGTAATAAATTAAATTAAAATAAATTAAAGTTTTGTTCACCAAAAGGAGAGAAGAGGATTGTTTTTATTGGTTGGGCACAAAGGCCCAAGGTTGGTGAACAGGGCGCAGACTATCCAACAGTCGGCCGACTATTCTCGAACTAGTTTGTAACTGACAACAACAACAATTGTTATTTGGGCGACGCCATATTCAAAATACACGCACACGACTCCAAATCACAGAGCGAGATGAACTATCGGCCGACTAAACAATCGTCATGTATGCGCAGGCGTGTATGCGCCAATATTGATTAAACAGTCGGCCGATAGTTGGCCAACAAATTAGTTTGAATGTAATCGGGTAGCCCATCAAACTTTTTTATCGGCCGATACTGAATCGCTGTAGTGTGCTCATATGCATTCCTCTCCATACTGATTAAGAAGCCGACCAAACTATCGGCCGATAAAAAGTCTGCAGTCTGCGGGGGCTCTAAGGTTGTCTTATTGACTATTTTGGTAGTCAATGCGACAATTTGGCTAAATTTCAAGTAGACTATCGACGATTGTTTCGATTAAAGAAGCAGTGTAGTCCCGCTCTGAACAAAGATTTAACTTTTATGGTAGTACCTATCAACAGCAATTTTCGAGGTTTTCATACTTTTTTGTTGGTAAGTTTGATAATTTTTGAGTCGAGTGATCGTAGAGTAGTGTCCAACATACAAACCACTAAGGGGCATATTCATAGTCATATTTTAAACCCGAGTATTTTTGAACTGGAGTCTAAATTTAACATTTAGGCTAGACACAGCTGCTATTCATAAAAAATTTGGTAGCTAACAGAGATAGAAATTGGTTTAAGGTATAATCTACTACAATTCTATTACAATTTTACTTAAACCTGTAAAAAAATGGTTTATTTTTGAAATCCTTGAAATTATTCTGCTTACTGTTTGTTGAGAAATGTAAAGCATGTAACAAAATATTACCTTATTGTGGTGATGGTGCGTACAGTAGCAAACATCACATTGCCCATGTCACTTTGGTCGATATACCCAACGAAAAATCTTTTCACCGTATTTCGATCTTAAATATTAGAAAGGTCAATCATAAACTTGCAGGTTTTTAACTTTCCATAGGAAGTTATTGTAATGGGTCCGATTTGTCAAATTGAAAATTTTGACATTTCTCGACGTTTCAAGGCCCCTAGAGTCGAAATAAAAGATTTTTAGAAAGATGTCTGTGCGTGCGTGTGTACGTATACGTTCGTACGTCCGTACGTCTGTACGTTCGTGACGTTTTTTTCGTCGTCCATAGCTCAAGAACCAGTAGAGATATCGACTTCAAATAAATTTTGTTATACAGATAATAATGCAGAAAGATGCAGAAAGGACTCCCAAAAAAATTGCGTGGGTGTTTTTTTTTTACCATAGCAGTTTAAAAAAAAGGTGAAAATTTTGGTTAACCCCAAATATATTTAATTTTAAATTCAATTTTTACCAACTTCGAGTAATGTTTTTTTTTAGGCTTTTATTTTTTATAAAAAAAACGGTCAATTCGATTTTTCTCAAAATTTTACCAGATGTTTAAACATTATTCTTCGTTGCACAAAATTGTTTTGGAGATGAAATCATATTTTAGTCGTAAAATTTTCGAGGTGACAAATTTTTTTTTCAGTTTTTTTTTTGATGTATAAAAAAACCGTTAATTGGATTTTTTTCCAAAGATATAATTGTTTTGTATCACGTTACAATATATAATATAAAATTTAATTCAAGTCTCTAGCGTCATTGGTTCATGAGATATTTAGGGTTAACCAAAATTTTCACCTTTTTTTAAACTGCTATGGTAAAAAAAAACCACCCACGCAATTTTGTTGGGAGTCATTTCTGCATCTTTCTGCATTATTATCTGTATAACAAAATTTATTTGAAGTCGATATCTCTTCTGGTTCTTGAGCTATGGACGACGAAAAAAACGTCGCGAACGTACGGACGTACGTACACACGCACGCACCGACATCTTTCTAAAAATCTTTTATTTCGACTCTGGGGACCTTGAAACGTCGAGAAATGTCAAAATTTTCAATTTGACAAATCGGACCCATTACAATAACTTCCTATGGGAAGTTAAAAATATTTCAACTAATTTATGATAATTTACATGCGAGTGCTTGTGTGTTTTCCATGTAGGTAACAAATGCACTTTTGTATTATCTTTTTTTTTATGTGTATGTTTTCTATTTTTTATTTTATAGCAACTGCATATTGGTTGTTGCAATACTACCTATCAGACAAAAATCTTACTTACCAAGTCTTACGAAAAAGATACAGATTCAAATCTTGCTTCTCATTCTAGTTTTCAACGTTGCTTAACACAAAAGCGGTCTTTGGGTTTTCTAAATTTCCTTTTATTCATCTGTCTTTTTGTTTGTTATTTTGTTAAAAGTAATTTCAGCTAAAAACACTACATGTTGTAATCAATAGCGACATCTGCCACACGCTGAAGAACCATTTCACATCGACCATTATCTATGAACCAACCCCTTCCTTAAGTTTTAATTTCATTTGGATTTAATTTGCAAAATGGAAAACAAGAAAGAACGAAGGAAAACAAATTTAATATAAATTATTTCTAACATTTTCTTACCATGTCCTCTAATTTTTCTAATCTGCTTAAAAAATGTTGGAGTTTTTCATTATTTATTGTATTAACTTTCAAATAAAATAACCGGACTGCTGAATTCAAAAAATACGGGTGACATCTTTATTTGTTTCAAGACATTCGAGTCAATTTTTACATATGTAGGATTTTAACAAACATTTAATAATTAGTTACCAATTATTTATTATTATTTTGGATTTGTTTGTACGTAAAATATATGGGATGTCAAATAATTTTAAGGAATTTGAAACATGCGTCGCGAAATGAACAAAAAAATATTCAATTTCACAATAGAATAACTTCTAGTGAGAAATTCAATCTTTTTTCAACTCATATGAACAAAATGAGTGTAAAAAAACCTTTCGAAATAACAACTGAAAATTTCTAATCATGAACGGTGTTTTATTCCTAGTCTTTCTAAGCATAACATTTTATGATAAATAAAAAAAAACAAAAACTGCTCCTTTTTAAATTACAAATTACATTTATTTAAATTATTTTTTGTTCTTATTGTTTTTTATTTTTATTTATATAAATATATGAATACAAAAATCTTACATAATATAAACTAAAAAAATATGTATATATGATATACAATAATTAGGCTTAAATTATTCAAAAAATAAAAAAATTAACTAAATTTTCGAGTATTTTTGTTCTTATTTTGATCTTAATTTCAATGTGTATACTTATTCAAATTAATATAAACTCACTTAAATTCTTTGAAATAAATAAAAGAAAAATATATACAACAAACGAAAATTCTTCAAAACATTTAAATAAATATACAAATAACAACTAAAATTAAAGAAAATAAGATTTTATAGTTTTATATGTTTTTTTTTTGTTTTATGGAAAACTTAAAGGAACCAATTAAAGGAAAAACGAAATAACATAGTTTGAAGTTAAAAAATAATTAACTGAATATAAATAGATATTTTTTTTAAACAAAAATGGCAAAATGAGAAAGTATAAAGAAATGAGTAATTTGTTTTTATTTTTTGTTTATATTTTTATTAAATATTCTGTTAGTTATATTATTTTGTCCGTTTAACAATCAATAAATATGAACTCGGGAATACTCTTTTTATTTGTTTTTGTTTTCTTTTTTTTTTAATATAATAATATATGTATTCATATCTATTTTGTATTATACATAATAATAATTTTTTATCTATGGTTTACTTTGTACATACAATTTTTCAATTTCTTATTATTTTTCAATCAAAATTTTCGATGGTCTTACTATTTTTTTTTTTGTATTGTTATTGTTTTTGAAACATTAGCAGGATTAATATAAATACATTTATTTATGAATATATTACTTATGTATATATTTCTGTAAAACTTTTACATCGAATCATGTTTTGTCTCTTTGCATTTTAAGCTTTAAAATAAAATATTCTAAGATTTTAAAAAATAAGCTTAAAATTAATTTCTATGATAAAAACTGCATTCTTAAAATTGAAATAAATTAAATTATTTTAATAAAAAGCTCAAATTAACATCAGGCACTCGTTTTTTTGTTTTTAAATAGGGACAAATTATTTTTAAAAAATGATTGGTAAAATTAATTAATATTAAATCTAAGCTCTAAAATAAATTAATTTCCATATTAAGGTCAATGTGTCACCGATTGTTTTCTGGCATTGATGATTGAAATTACGATATTATTTTTAAAGAACTTTGAATATGAACTTACAAGTTATTGTGTAGTTAAACTTTGCAAATTCATATACATTAAGTAATTCAAACACACTTTTGACATATAAAAAGTTTATGCAGTGTCAACACACTATTATTTGCTAAACGTCAAAAATTATCGATAATATGCACAAGACATCGTACTTTATAACCTTAAACATGTATCACCTTTGTTTTTTGAAATTAAAATTATAGTTCATTGAGAAATTTACCATAAAACACCCCGCAGCGATACAATTTTTATATTTGAAAGTTGATAACACTGAACATTTGTCAGAATAATTAAAACAAAATTGTAAATATAATCAAAAATGATTTACTTATATTTTATTAATTTATTTTTCCCTGTTTTCTATTTTGCAAATTAAAAGCGATCTGAAGAAAAGGGGTCCGTTCGTAGATTATGGTTTAAGTAAAATGATTTCTCACTGGCAATAAATAGCGCTTTTGGTGATAAAGTGCATTGTTACTTGTTGACATTAACGTTTTGCAAACATTAAAAAAGAATATAAGCAAGCGTAGAAAGCAAAGAACGATTTTATGAATAGCCACAAAAAGTTGATTCGTGAACTCATTGTAAAAACACACAACTAGGGAAATTAACACAAATTTATCAAAATAAACTGGAACGAAATTCTATCGAAATATAAAAATTCATCTTGAGTTTTTAAATAAAGTTATATATGTTGACGTTTTGTGTGTTTAACACTACTCTACGATCACAGTCATCGAAACTGAAGAAAGTGTCAAACGTACGAACGTCCAAGAATCAAAATCTCGAAAATTGTTTTCGATACAAGTCAAATGATAATCGACAGCGATATTTCACTCCACATTTTATCTGCGGATGTTGTATTTGGTATTCATATAAATTTTTACTGTACTATGTTGTTAAAAATTATTGTTTCAATCAGTAAAGCTGACATAATTTTAACAGTTCAGACGATTTATGCATTGTTAATGACAAATCTTTGACATTTGTTATGGGCGTGTCACTGCTGCCATGTTTGACATTGAAATAATGAAATAATAATTTTATTTCATTAAATTGAAAACTTTTGGGTTTTTAGTAAAATAGTTTAAACTTCTGAAAATGTAAAAGTTTCAACAATTCATGAGCAATTTTATTAAGTTTATGGATTCAGAAATATAGACCAACTTTTAAAGTTTTTAAAGAAGTAACCTACTTTCAAATATTGTATTCAATATATTTTTTCTCTATTATTTGAAAACTAAGTTTAAAAAATCTTAACACACTAATTTTAGAATTAAGAATGCAGTTTAAATTTGATTTAAATAGTTTTAAACACAAAATTTTGTGTTGATTATGCAGGTTTGTTTCATACTTTCAAAGAACTAAAAAAAGTACATAGAATTAGAATACATTAATTTTACATTTTAAAAAATCAGTCTAAAATGGTTTTATGTTATATATATTTTTTTATTATTTTAACCTTAAATTATAAACTTATTTCCTAACTTAAACTTTATACACAAAATCTTATAAGTCAAGAGATAAAGTTTATTTTAATAGCACAAAATTATTAAACAATTTAATTTAAGGAGAGAAGATAGTATTTTGTGTGTGTTTTTTTTTTAGATATTTTATAATAATAATTATAGATAAATATTATTTAGAGATACACATTTTGTTAATCTATTGGAATTGATATATTTCTATTTACAAATAATTCATTTTTTAATTCCCATTTTTCAAATACATGTGTTTTATTTTTGTGTCCAATAAACTTTTTTAAAATGAGTAAATAAATGCATTTAATATCTGGTATATCCTTTTTGTGTTTATTTATTTTTATATATATTGTTTACACACCTAAATTTTCATTTTTTTTTTAAATTTAAATATATGATAATTTAAATTACGATATATTCTATATAAATATTCAATTCACTTTATTTTGTTTGTTTTAATTCAATCCATTCTCTCCCTATAGTTTTTTTTAATTTATTTCTATCCTTTTGTAAATATATCCATTTTATTTGTTTGTTTGTCTTTCTAACACTATACACTTTTTATTTGTAATCCATTTAAGTTTAATTTTATATATCAACGATTATACATTATTTATACGACTGCTGCAGGAATCCTAGAAGTGATGAAGGAGTTATTTTTGTATTTAGACAGGAAATGAATATTTTAATGTCCAAGTCCATTGTTAGTTTTGTACAATCACACGGTCGTTTCATCATCATCAATATTCCTCCTGTTTAGTTAAAAATGAATTTAAAAAGATAAAACAAATACAATATTAGAAAGTTATTCAAGTGGCTACGTTCGTGCATCGTCGTCATTTGGTGGAGGCATTAAAATGTAAAAACAAAAATGATTAGCTAAAAGGATATTAAGTATATTCTAGGTACTCTGTGTTAAAGAAAAATGTGATATAGTACTTGTACATTGTTAGTTTTTAATAAAAGCAAAATAAAAAGTTAAACAAAAATGATTATACTTTTAAGTTTATTTAAAGTTAGTTTGTTCTACTATTCATACTCGTATATGTATAATACAGCGTTTGCTTAACTATTAACTAGGTTGAATTTATAGAGATTTTGTTGAAAAGTTACTGAACCAGGTTTTTAATCAATATTTATTTAGAAAAAAATAGGGTTTGTAGACTTTTTATAACTGATAATAATATTCAAAAAGTTTAACTTTTTCTAGATAGAGAGAAAAGTTTATTCAGTCGACGAGGAAATTAGAAAAACTGTTCTATTTACATTATTTCCTTTCTGCTGTAAAAGAATTATTAATTATTTTTCCTTGACCATAGAGAACATTTTTAAACAATGGTTGTTTGAATGGATGATGTTTCTGTCAAAACTTAATATTTAATTATCAAATCGATAAGATTTTTAATGATTAAATTTAAATACAATTATTAAATATTCTAAAACGCGGAATTTCAATATTTATGAACTATAAATATAGCAACTGATATTTGCCAAAAATCTGGAGTTTTTCAAGCCATTGTAATTTCTTCTAGATTGTGCATTTTGGGTTTCTAAATAAGAGGTTTTATTTTAATATTTAAAAATGAGAATTATTGAAGCAAAATTAATGGATGCTTTCTTTATTTTACAGAGCCATTAACAATGGACAACCATATCACCTTAATCTACATTTACAGCAATACATAACATATATCCATTTCATGAAATTTTTCAATACCAATTCGTTAATCGGCTGTTTTGTCCTCGATAACTTCTCAAATTCCATCTTTTAAGTCTTGAATCAATTTTGGAGCATTGACGTAAGCCTTATATTTCTTGTTGCCTCACAGAAAAAAAGTCTAAAGGGTTAATTCACAAGATTTAGGTGGTCAGTTGTGATCAATTTCGTTTCTTGTGTTGCACGTAGAGTCAATTTCGTTTCTTGTGTTGCACGTAGCGTCTTCTTGATGAAAAAAAAGACTTCCAATTCCGGAACTAAAGTTATATATCATAGCTTGGGAGCGGAATTCATATATCATTACTGTTTCATCAGCCTCATTTTCGAGTAAGCAAGTTCAAATAACACCACCAGCTCAAGAGCTAGATAAGATTGAAGATGAAAAGGTTTTTGAACAGTCATTCTTGGATTTTTTACTGATGGAGTCTCCGAGCTCAAAACTAAAGATTATTTTTAGATGAAAACCCAGATCATAAATTTTAAAATGTTTAGTTTGTTGTTGAAGTGTTCCATTTTTAATAAAATCGTAGTTTTTGCTTGTCAACATTTCAACAAAAAACAGGTGTTGTCCAAAAAGCACACTATTAAAATAATATGAAATCTCTACATTAGAAAACCCTCTAAGAAGTTTAATATGTATAAGCACATCCATTTTGATATCAGTTTACTCATTTTGACAATAACAAATAGTTTACCCAAATTTCAAAAAGAATATTTGTTATTTTGTGTATTTATGTAGATATCCTAAAGTTTTTTAAAATATAAAATAGTTAAGAGACAATCACATTTATTCCGATTGTCAAATATCAATTGATAGTTGATAAAATAAAGTTTTAATATTTAAGCTGTAAATATTGATAGTTTTTCCAAAAATTCTGAGTTATTATAAAAAAAGTTGATTTTAAAATGAGATTTTGTCTAAATTTTATTTTGTTGGAAGCAGCTGTTAAACGTCATTTGTCTAGAACCAATCAATTTTAAGTATGCTTAGGAAAATCTCATTTACGGAATTTGGTTCTGTTAAAAAGTGAGCGAACTCTCCGAATTCTTTATTACTTGACAGTTGAAACGAGGATTTTTTTTTTTTTTTATAATAAGCGCACACTTAAGGGGATATTACTACCCTTATTATGTAAAGACACAGTGAGCACTAGGAAAGGGAGAGAGGGGTTGAAAGGAGGTGTCGGTGCACATTGGTTTTGAATTCGTGAATATTGCAATGGCTGGGAAAGACAGAGTGTGGTAAGGAATTCCACATTCGCGTAGTACGGCTAAAGAACGATTATCTATACTTGACGGTACGACCGAAGTTGGGCTCGAGGGTATACTGATGAGCATTCCTAGAAGTGCGAGTATTACGGTTGAACTGTTTAAGGGGAGGAATGCAGCTGGCTATTTCACTAGAGCATAAACCGTTAAAATAACGGTAAAAGAGGGTGAGACAGTAAACTTTACGACGATGTTCGAGCGACGTAAATGATCCTATTATGGTATTATCACCAATCAATCTAAATGCTCTACGTTCAATACTGTCCAAGAGGCTTAAGTAAGTTGCAGGAGCACCAGCCCAGATATGGGAGTTATACTCAAGCTTTGGACGTATATAAGTTTTGTAAATAACAGCCAGATCAGAGGGGGAGAAAAACTTCTTGCATCGCCTTAAAAAACCCAAACATCTTGCGGCATTTTTGGCGACATCGCGTATGTGTTCGTTCCACAAAAGGTGGTTGGTGATACACATACCGAGAATATCGAGATGTTGAGTCTCCTTAATGCAAGTGCCATCCATGGATAATGGCAATTGGGGTATATCTCGCTTTAACGATACAAGACAGCATTGCGTTTTCGAAGCATTAAATTCCACGTGGTTTTTTAATCCCCATTGTAGAATGCTGTTTAGGTCGGAATTTAATGAACTTATCATATTTTGTCGTTGCAGTTCCACATCCGAAGAAGAGGGATGTGAGTCTGAAAACGAATATGAAAAGCTAAGAGTACTATCGTCAGCGAAACAATGTATTGGATTAGAAGTTGCAGACAGGAGATCATTAATAAAAAGAGTGTTGGAGATAGAACAGAGCCCTGGGGCACACCAGCATTTATTTTGTGGTTAGTTAAAGATTAAAGAATCATATTTATAAAATTGAAATTTGTGACAACTATTTTTTATGGAATGTCAATCTAACTTGCTCCAAAAAAATAATTAAAATTGGTACTATCAGAATACAATTGAGGTGTTTAGGAAACTGAATATTTGTCTGAAGCATTTCGATTGTTAAAATATCATGTTCAAGTTGGGCAATACCATTTTAGAATAGATACTAGTTTAAATAAGATTCGAAATGAATTTTAATCTCTTTTCAACCTTATTTAAAAGTATTACGCATTTTCTGACGACGCCCTTTTAAAACTGCATTGTTAGTACAGAAAAATTGTTATGAACGAACTTTTGACACCTAATGGAGCTAATGAATATTGGTTTCGGAATTTAAGATCAGACCTAAAAAACACAGAGAAAGTAATGAAAATTTAAAGTTTTTATTTATAGAACATTATATGTTTCTAGGCAGTTAACCAATATGATGGTTTCCAAATTCCGGCTAGATTTGAAAATAAATTTATTTTCGAAATTTGATACAATTTGAATTCGATTGTTTTTGACAAGCCGGAGTATTACATTATTATGACCGTTTTTCATTATGTCCTCATATAGACCGCCAATCTAACGGGTGTCCACTTTGCGGTTTCAAAAGTATAGAGCAGAATTTCGACATCTGTCAGACTTAGTTGTTAAACCAATTTTTTTTTTGCATTTAAAAGTCTGACATTCACGAAAATGAATCGTTTAACTATCGCGCAATGCATACAAATTGTTAAAATCTACTTCAAAAATGTTGATTCTGCCACAGCCACATATCGTGCTTTAAGAGGAGATTGTAGTTTACATAATAGTCAAACTACGCAAGCAATTGGCAAAAATTGTGAAGAAATTTGAAGAGACTGGATTGGTTACAGATATTGTAAGGCCCTAATTTGTCGATTCCTCGTCGTTATCAGGAATTAGGGCAGTCTTACTTACGGCACATTATGACATATTTTGCATTTGGATCTACACCTACATCCATTTAAAGTCCAGCTCACACAACACCATTCACAACGTTGCGGTCGTAGATACTTCGAATGGGTGCTTGAAAAACAGGCGAGGCGGTGGACGGCGATTTTTTGAACACAATTTTCTTCAGCTACTAAGCATATTTCTGACTCGGTGGGTATGATAATAAGCAAAATTGTGGCATTGGGGGTTCTGAGAATCCTCAAGTAATTGAAGAGAGGCCATTACATCCACAAAAAGTCACTGTTTGGTTTGACGGTGCCACATGCCACACAGCTAGAACGAAGATTTTTTTTATTGCAAGAGACATTTCCTGATCGCGTAATTTCTCCGTAGTGTCGATATCAACTGGCCACTAAGATCATGCTATTTGACACGGCTGGACTTTTGGGCTACGCGAAAGACCGTTTTTATGCAGGTAAACCTATTATTCTTGAGCACTTAAAAACCAACATTCGTCAAGTTATGGCTGAGATACCGCCCAATATGTGTCAAAAAGTGGTGGAAAATTACCTCAAAAGAATCGATGTTTGCAAAAATTCGCGTATGGTGGTCATTTAAATGATAAAGTGTTGTACACATAATGTCAACGCTCAAACTTTATTATAAAATATCATGAAAAAAAATATTTTATACGTGTTTTAATTACGTTTACTTTTGAAACCGCAGAATGGATAACCCTGCATTGAAAATATATAAATTCATTGTGAATTGACTTTTTCCTGAAGCATTTTGAATACTTTAATATCGTTTGTTGCGTTCTTTGAAATTAATTTCAGCAATTTCCATTCTGAATGAATGTTATAGGTTTAATAAGGTTCGAAACGCGATTGGTAGAAAAAGTATGATGTGCTTTACAGCTTATGAGGCTGAAACTGAAGATCCGTAAACTGTCAGCACTCTATTTGTTTAAAATTTTGAAGTCAAATTAATTTATCACAGTAAAACTAATGAAAGTTTTAAAGTTGTTTTTTTTTTATAGAATATTGTAGTATGTTTGAAATTTATTGCCCAAAACGTTTGCTGTCAAAATGTGTCGAACAAAGTTTACAAATTCCTATCGGATCTGAAAATACAAACCAATGAACTGAATTTTGTCCTTAAACACAATATTTTCGAAACTTGGAACAATTTGTGTTTTGTTGTTCTTGACATTCCGGATGTAGGTGTTGAAAGAGTCAAGAATCGACAATTCTGAAACTTCTTTATTTAGGAGTAGTTCAATTAAAGATGTTCCAAAAATCAAAAGCAATTTCTGAATTCTGACTGCAGATACATAATGTAAGACGTAAACGAAGCATTTAAAATTTTTGGGGAACACATGAAAGATTATTTAAAATATTTCTGCTACAAATTCGTTTTTAGTTTATACAACAATTTTGAAAGAATATTATCAAAAAACAAAGCTCAGGGTAAAAATAAGGCCACTATTCAGTTAAATCATATCTGGTAACCAATTTGAATTTTAATTTGTTAATTTATTTTCAAAATTGGTGGTGTCAAAGCAGTTAACCATTTTTACCATTTCACCCTTGACGTCAGTTTAAATCAAATTTACGAGTAATTAAGGATTAAGTCGACAAAATTGCACAGTTGACTTTTTTTGTAAACCAATTAGTGTCGGTGTTATGAAAGTAAGTTTCCAATTTTCCTTCCTTTATTTATAAATAAATAAAACCTGTAATAACTTTTCAACAACTACTCGTATACTCCTACAAACTAAATAATATCAGTTCAAAGTAAAAATAAAATTCTTTTAAGTTAAAAAAATTTCAAATACAAAAAAAAAGTAAAAACAAAATTTCAAAAGAGATACAAAAATCATGAAAACAATATTTTGACGAGATAAAAAGTGAAAAAGAGGATGCTTTTTATATTTACACAATTTGTATTTAATATGACAAAAACAAAAAAAAAGTAATTACAAAATAAAAATATAAAGAAAAATAAAAAAAATGAAAAACACAATGTTGCACTTAAAACATGAATGAAATTTGATGTAATGGCATCAGTTTCAGGGTGCTTTGCAGTTATAGAGCAAAAAGGGCGCTCTATTAAAATAAATGGTTTAAATTTCAGGTAAATGTGAAGTATAAGGGTGGGTCAAATGTAATTTCTTATTTTTGGATTTTTTAAAAAAGCTCAGCGATAAAAAGGTGCTCAATAGTATGGTTAATTCAGACCCTGAGATTTATTACTTCATTTTATTTTATTTTATTTTATTTTAGCTGCCTCCGAAATTTAGTTTATTTTTTGAAAAAAAGCTGATTTGTTTTCTAACATTATGCATGCTTTACTCAACTTAATATCAGACTTCATATTTTATACTTGCCATTTATTAATTTAGTTATTAATTCGAATAAATAACAATCATTTTTGACATAGATTTCAGTACAGACATTTTAATGACAGGGAAAGAAGATAGAGGGTAATTAAGTATTTTACATACGCGTAGTACAGCTAAGGAACGAAACCCTGTACAAAACAGTACGGCTGAAATTGGGCTCAAGGATAAGCGGGGGATACAACGGCCGTTAAAATAAGTAAAAACAGATGATGCAAGAAACTGTACGACAATATTCAAGCGGCGCGGCGTAATTGAGTTCACGATGTCATATTTATGTGATTTATATTTTTATAAATAATTGGCACTCAAGAAGTTATTGATATCCTTAACATGTTTTAAGTTTAAATACAGAGTTGGGTAAAACATTCCACATTCTCGATGTGCAGTTAAAAAAAAAGAATCTCTGTATTTCACAGTACATCTGAAATTGAGCTCAAGGTGAAACTGATGAGCGTTCCTGAAAGTGCAAGTATTACTGCTTAATTAAGGTGGGAATGCAACTGGCTAATTCGACAGAACGTTGTTTGTAAAAATACCGGTAGAACATCAAAGGCATGAAATATTGCGGTGTTCGAGTGACGTAATTGTTTTGGTTATAGTTATATGGCCTAAATAATTTTCAAAGCTCTTTTTTGGATCCTGTCCAAAAGACTTAAACTTATTTTAGGGGCACCTGTCCAAATATTTCAATCATTTCAAATAATTTGAAACGCTCTTCTTTAAGCTTTGTAATAGAGGCATCATGAAACTACTTCAGCCCAAGCCCAGAGATGGGAGTTATACTCAAGTTTTGTAAATTATATTCAGATCAGAAAGAGATATAAATTTCCTTCATCATTGTTTCAGAAAAACCAAACATCTATCGGAATTTGTGGCGACATCACGCATGTAAATCGTTCCACAACATGTGTTTGATGATGCACATACCGTGAATATCGGGATGTTCAATTTTATTGATGCAAGTGCCACTCATAAATAGTGGCAAGGGGGAATAGTCTTGCTTTAATTATACGAGACATCATTGGGTTTTCAAAGCATTTAATTACAAGTGGTTTCTTGTCCCTTTGTACAATCCTGTGTAGGTCGGACTTTAATGAGATTATCATATTTTGTTGTTGCAGTCCCACAGCCAAAGAGGAGGAATGTGAGTATAGAAACGAGTATGAACAGCTAAGAGTGCTATAGTCAGGGAAATAACTAATTGAATTGGAAGTTACAGACAGGAGATCGTTAATAAAAATGAGAAAGAGTATAGGAGACAAAACAGAGCCCTGCGGCACACCAGTAATTACATTGTGTATTTTCGGACTTGTATACGTCCAAATAGACTTGTATTGAATGGTTCCAAGTAAAATGTATAAATTATAACAAAGAAATGATTTATCGACAGCGAGAAAACACATTTTCGATAAGAAACTAGAAATCCAAACTTTATGATATGCTTTGGAAATATCAAGAAATTTCAAAATGATGTAAAAAATTTGTCCACTCTTCAGTGAGATGAACCATGAGATCACCAGAGTGCCTATTGGTATAGGAGAGTCTTGCTGACGATCATTTAAAAGCTTAAGTTTTTCAAGATATTTCATAAGCTGATAAATTATCCAGCGTTTCAATGACATTGGGAAGAAAGGACGTTAGTACAATCAGTTTTAAACCACTGCAATGCTCTTTCCTAACTACTCGGAACGACCCCAGAGGAATAGAATAGCTGGAAAAGCTTACGCAGGGGTTTTGCTGGCTTGGAAGAATGTCTCTTTAAAATAACAGAAGAATTAAAGGAGCTGTAAAGTGAAATTTGCTCCGAACTGCCTTACAGTCAAGTATATATTCTCGATAAGGTTAACTAAAGGAGTCTCATTGACAACAGTCTTAAGGACCGAGCAAGAGCAAAAATTCCTCATATTTTGTTCGAATGACCCAAAATGACTGCGTTTGAGCCAGTGCCTGGAAAACAAAACCAATATGGGATTTTGGGGGTTTTTGGATACACTACTTGAGCTGTGTCCATCCCAATTATAAAATTTCATGAAAGGACCTTCTATCTGATTACTACAAAACTTTATATGTATTATTTTAACTCTTATAGCTTAGCACCATTTTATCACTGTGCCCCTACGAATTTTTTAATATTTTATATATACTTATGTGACCCACCCTAATGTGTATACCTTTGTGAGTAAGTGCTGTAAATGTGTATGTGAGTGTGAGTGTGTATAAAAATATATTTTTGTTTGTGCATTAAAAACTGCAGGAGCTTAAGGACTATTTTTTGTTTGTTATTTTTGTTGTTTTATTGTTGCATCTAAAATGTGATTATGTATCCTACGAGTACTAAAAATCCAACCGGAAGAGTTAAATGAGTTTTGAAAAACAAAAAGGACACAACAGCTTTGTGCAGTTATATAAAAATATCAAACAACTAAATAAAAGTTTATATATTTACGTAGATATAGATGCATGTGAGATGTGCTGTGATGAGATACATAAGTGTATGGTGGGTTAAACTTTGCAAAAAGAATCACAAAAATAAAATGTGAACAAAAGCACTGCCGATTTTTTTTAATGTCCTTTCGCTTGGCTTTTTGTGAGAGATAGAAGAAGGTACCTAAAGGTAGGTATATAAAGGTAGATGTATAGAGATCATTCTTGTGAAAGAAGTTTTACTTTTACAACTAAAATAAATTGCAGTAGCAAATAGTTCTCGGACTTAATTAAATTTAGTCCCTTTGAAGGCGGCTATAGAAGAAGGATTCTTATAGAAGTATTAAGTTACATCTTGTACTGTACAATAAACTAGCGATTTCAAAATCAACTTCAAATAGAAGAGGAGTTTATTGAGAAAAGGGGGGTGTTGGGTTTTGTTTGGTTAGTTTGGGTTGAGGAAGTCAAAGTTTGATTGTGATGTCCTGCCATCCTGGATCACAAGAATAAGGCAGGTACTTTTATATAAAAAGAAAAGTTTCAAATAGCAATAATGAAAAATCAATGATTAAACATTTCTAACCGGAGAAAAACAAAAAAAGGAAAAAAAGTTAAGGAGACTAAGAAGGATTCAATTCTCGACGACCAAACCAACCAAGAGCTCTACTATATAATTTATTAGCTTTTTCATTATTATAGTTGGAATATCGAAATGAACTCGAAGTTAACTCCTTAAGTAGGAATAATTAATTAGTCCCGAAGGAGCCGTTGGCGTTGGCGCTAGCTCTGGCTCTGGCTCCGCGATGGTTGGTGGCTGGTGGTGGTGATGATGTAGTGGCAGAGGTGGTGGAAGCAAAGTTTAAGTGAAAGGATCATAAGAAAGTGGACAGAGTATAGGGCTTGAGGTGGAACTGGGTAAGTAGAGGTTTAGAGAGAGGTTAACTACTTGTACTAAGTATTATACTCAATGGCTTCATTCTTTTTCCTCCTCACCCATATAATATTAGCATCCAAGCGTGTTGGCTATATTTTTTAAGTTTAGTAATTAATAAATTGAAGAAGTAGAGTAATTTTACTTTTTAAGCTGTTCATTTTTGGGTCTAAGAGATTTGCATGCAACTTGTTAAACTTTGGCATTTTGAGGTCAGTTTTTGTTTTTTTTTTCATTAATTAAATAAATCAATCTTTTATTGGATGGGTTTTATGTTTTTGTGGAGAGAAAAATGAAGAAGAAGTTTTTAAGTTTTGTTTTTTCTTATTTTATTATTTTCGTCTACCATATTGTTAGAGACCAAGGATATCGTTGTCGCCTGTGCAGCCAAATGATGGATAACTGAAAGTTTATGTTTTGATGAAAGTTTTTTGTTTTTGAAAAAAAAAATATAATAAAAAAACATTGAATAATATGACAGAACATTTAATGCATTGTAATGAATGTATTATAAAAATTGTTTTTGTGTATTTAAAAAAAAAGTTAAATAAAACAAATATCAAATGCACACAAAGTTGGAGTTGGTAACATATTTAAGGATTTTGTTTTTAAATTAAACATTCAAAGCGATATATAAAATAAATAAATTAGGTAGCGCAACAGTCCATGGAGAACCAGGGCCTAGTGACTTACAACTCTCAACCATCCCTGTGTGCGAGTAATGTTGTCAGAGATGGAAGGGACCTACAGTTTATATGCCGAATCCGAACGGCTAGTTTGAGAAAGCACTTTTCATGACAAGAATTACTCTTGGAGAATTTGTCAATTCCTCGCAAGAGGCAGTACCCGTGAAAAAGTTAGGTGGCACAGGCAGGGATTGAACCCAAGACCCCTTGCATGACAGTCCAACGCACTAACCATCACGCTACGGATACTACTAAGCGATATATAGTCATTAATTAAAATAAAGTTTTAGCTTTTTCCAAAAATTATCATAATGTAAAAAAAAATGTTGAACACATTTTCATCCTTAAAACTGCTCAGTGTGCTCAATTTGTTAAATATGCAAAATGTATAATTCCTTAATTTAAAACTATAAAACTCGTTATGACATCTCATAAAAGTCAAATACTTTTCAAGTTTTTATAAGAAGAAACACGGTTGTCAGATGTCAATAATTTCGTCATTTACAATAAGTAGCTCAAAATTCTGCTTCACTTTTCTTATTTTGTAATAACAACATGAATTGGGAAAAAGATGGAATAATGAGACCGCAAAATAAGTTCCGTGAGTTTATTTGAGTCTATTTGACAGCTGTCAGTCATTGACGTAATAAAACTTAAAATCTAGAATAAGACTTGTTATATTCAACATTTATGAACATTGTGAACTTTAGTTAATCCTGTCCCAAGATTTCTTATTGACAATTTTATGAGTTAAATAAAATAGGGTGAATTTTTCCTGCATGAGAAGTTTCGATGGATGTTGTCAATAGTTCGACAGTTGAGAATGTCAAACTTTGTTGACATTACTAATCAGTAAGGTTTAACAATTGGCCAGTTTATATTTCTAAGAAGTTCTGAGAATTGTGCGATAGAGAAATTGAATAATAAAAAATCAGTTCTCAGATTTCTGATAATTTTTCCAAGAATACACAAATAAATCTCTGAGATCTTAGAAACATAAACCGGTTAAATAAATAATGAATCGTCAACACCAGAACAATGCTACCAAATTGTCGGAATTTACTTTGCCAACAAAGAAAACTATTTTTACAGTTTTCACGGAAGTGGAAGGATCGTTTAAATTTATTGATTGATGTATAAAGTTATCCTTGATTGAACAATAAAATCTTGTCTAAACCATTTTAATATGATTTGACAGCATAGCAGATGTGTTTATATGTTTAATATTAAGGGAGCTGTCAAATTTAAATTCGTAATCCACAAAACAGAGGACGATTAAAATGGTCTGTTATTCATAGCCTTGGTCTGTTTGTAAAAGTCATATTTAAAAAATGAATGCAATGCAGTTATCTTCCAAATAATAATAATTTAAATTCATTCCTAAAACATATCTTTCTTGACTTATTATTTTAAATTGATTTTTTGACATTTCAAGTAAAAAACTAGAAGTTCCGCGATTTAAACTTTTTTTTTGTATAAAAATAAGGAAGAAAAATACTTCACTTTGACAGTTAACTAAATATTCAAAGTCAACTTAGAAAACAACTCATTTTTATTTTTTGGAGTATGTTCAAAATACACGCAACCTTCAAATAAAAGAAAATTCAGTTATTCTAAATTTTAAAGTTAAAGTTATCCAAGGTTCAACGATAAAAATTTATAACACGATTAAAAAGGCAGTAAGATCTGTTGTTGTCAAAGTAATTCATATTGTGTTTATTGTCGAATATACATATGTGTTCAAGTTTACACATATCAAACTTGTCAAGTAAATCCAGGTTTTCTTACTTTGACGATAGGGTTATCCTATGTTTAACTATAAAACTTGTTTAAGCCCATTTATCATGATTTGACAGAGTGTTAGATTTGTTTATTTTCTTAAGCTATCAAATTTAAATACGAAATTCACATTACAGAGGACGTGTTTAATAACCAGAGAATACAAAATTCAGCAGTTTTTCTCGTGAAAGTTGTTTAAATTGACTTTACCGACAGAACTGTCATAATAATACAAAATTGTTCTACCTACATACATACATATATAGTTTTTTTATTCTTCACCGATTTTATCCAAACAAAAAATTGTAGCCTTAAATATGTTCCAAATCCATAGAGAATAAAAACTTTCAAAAACAGAACAAAATCAATCAAATAGACATTTAAAAAAGCACACATATTTAATGATGATGATAAAGATTTAAAAAAGAACACAAACAAAAAGAAGAATTTTAAACAAAAGTGAAAAATCAAAAATATTCGAATACGTTCCACAAAAATGTTTACCTCAGATCTGTTCGTTGTATAAAGTTGTTATTGTTGTTGTTGTTGTGGTTTTGAGAAAATGTTGATCCCAATATGTTAATTTTGTTATGATATTTTGTTTGTTGTTGTTTTTTTTAATAATATATATATTTTTTTTTTTTTAGATTTTTGCATGAATAGATGACGCAAAGAAATATTAAGAGTAAGCATAATAAAGAAAGAAGAAAAAGAGAAAGAAAACAAATAAACCAAATTAGATTTTCTTGAGCCGTTCCCATGACCATCTGTATTTTATGTGGAATGTATTTTATTTTTATTTTTGGATTTTGTTGATAATGGATTTTATGTAGGTACCCACAGGGAAAATTATTTACGAATATGTATAAAAGAAAAAAAAGAAAAAAATGGTTTTCGTTTAGGATTTGAAAAATTAAAATAATTTACAAAAACACCATAAGAAACATTTAAAAACATTAGGATCTACTTTTGGATTGTAGCAGAATTTTTATTTTGGTTGTTGGGTGGATCAATACTTACTCAGTGTCTGTAATACTGGTTAGAGGGGCTAATGGCTGCATTGGTGCCACTATGCTCGGTGGGGAGGCAGCTCTGGAACCGTGCCTCGACGAGAGCCGATTTTGGGGAATTCCTGGGTTATTGATATCGTTGACCATGTGGTGGTTCTGCTTCCGGCTAAGGCTCGTTGCTGAGTGGTCTTCCTCAGCGGTGTACGGAAAATGGTATCCGTTTTTTTCGGACCCATCTGACATCCGATCGGAATGATATTCCATTTGGCGGATTTGTTGAGCCTGCTGATGCTGCTGTTGCTGATTCTGCTGGTAGTCGTTCTTCAGCAGAGAGTGCACACTGTGCATTGATTCACCGTAGAGGGGCTGAGCTTTCAGAGCGTAATGGTTGTCCCGTGAGCCGTAAATATCAGGGGCTATGCGTTCTTTTGACATGTACGGTGACTCAGACTTCGCAGTCAGATAGGTGTTGCCCAGCGTTCTCTGTTTGTCGTAGATATTGTCACTTAGGTACGCATTGTCGGGATGAAAGGACCGCATATGGTTCACGATCTGGGATCCACCACCATTGCCACCGCCTCCGTAGTCTTTTTCACTGCCATAATGACTTGGTGGTTTGTATGTTCCGGTGACGGTCTGTCCTTGCATATCGAACTGGCCATAATTGTCCTGGTAGTCCTTCCGCCGCCCATACAGGCTTTCCCGTTCCACCTCGTAGCCATTGTCATTTCGGGCGTTTTGGATATTTTCCAGAATGGAAGGCGGCATGTTGATTTTATTCTGGTGTTGATGCAGATAAGACGTGTCGGTCAAATCGGGATTTGGCAGGGGATTTGGTGAATTGGTTTTGTGTGGGTGGATGATTTCATTGTCCGATCCGGTTTCCTGGGACCATCTTCCGATGTTTGGAGGTGATGGCAGATAAGCGTCTGGTAGCTGACTTGACCAGCGTGGAGCATAGACAGGTTTATTCACACTCGGGAAGAGTTGTGGACTTTGGACGACATTCAGTTCTGGTGGGGTTGTCGCTTGTACATGTTCAGTGATATTTGGAAGGTATGATGGGGTAGCGCTGATGCCAGTACTTCGGTGGGTTCCGGTACTTCTTGCCGTCCTCGACTCATCGTCATCACTTGAATGGCTACTGGCAAGTTCTAAACTTCGACCATCTGTTTCTGAACCAGAATCTGAATCTTTTCGGTGCCGACGAGGTTTCTCCTCCCTTCGACTGCTGGATGACTCAAAACCACGAAGGTAGCTGGGAGCTTCACTGGCAGAATTGTAGTTTGATGTTGATGTTGAAGTCTGTCGCAGTTGTCCGTCACTATCACAAAGGGAAGAAAATTAGTTCGTTTTCTTTGAATATACTTATAAATACACTGTTACCTGTAAGGGCTAGAACTTGTCTTGGCTGTACTCCTCGAAGTTGTACTGGATGCACTGATTCCTATGTTTCTTCTTGCTGTGTCATAGTTTCCAGCTAGGAAATTATTTGGACGAGATGAGTTAACATTGTGAGAACTATTGCTGACCACCAGTGATGAATCTAAGAGCGGAACTTTCCGTCCCATACATCGGAGGAAAGTTCGATGAAGATTTTCTCGCACGCGCTTGTTGATAATGCAATAGCCTATTAAGCAAAATATCGCATGTAGAACCACCACGGCAGAGAGAAGAATGCTGAGGAGCTGGGAATTTTCTGAAGCTGCTAGAACAGCCAATACCCACATGACTCCCATTAAAGGTAACGAAACAACTGAAAGCCATAACAGAGTTCGGAGGTTTCCAAAGCCTAATACGTGATCTTTCAGTGTGAATGCAGCCTTAACAGATACGAACAAAATAAGCAGGTTGATGACTGACATTCCGGCAATCGGTCCAACTAACCACCAGACAACGGGCTCATAAACAGATAACCAACAGCTAAAATTAAGAAAGTTATTTTTAAGATGCAGGCCTATAAGAAAGTCTTGAGGCAAAAAGAATACTTACAACAAGCTATTACCATACTCATGCGCTCTCACTCCAACGGAAAGACCTACAACTATGGCTGGTGCTCCGTATCCCATCGAGAAGTAGAAACCCATTGGACCGTGATTTATGTCCCGCATCTCGGTTAACATCCGGTACAAATGTACGCAGTCCACTGTAGTCCAAGCGAATGCTGCCAACCAGGTGTAATGCAAACAAATTGCGATGAGTTTGCAAGGGAACTCGTTCTCCAAAAGATTCCTTCGTGATTGCATTCCCACAAAGAACAAGAGTTCTGCGAAGAAAACGCATAGGACAATATTTTGATGAATGGTGTTTGAGTTGGTCTGCATTCCCCGCAGAAGACCGAGAGCCACTAGGACACTAAACAATATCGGCAAAGAGAGCATGAAGGCTGAGTAAGATGTTATTTGAACGAGCAGTGATGGCTCTGGGATGTCTTCGGGATCAATGATGTCTACGATAACAGCGTAGTTGGAAACATGAGAACAGGAGCAGTTAATCATGATCGGTTGGCCTTCAACAATTCCTTCATCGTAGTCGGGGATCTCGGTTTGACATCCTAGTCGAGTCCATTGATTTGTAAAGGTGTTCCAGCGGACACACTGAGGGTTTGAACGAGGACCGAATCTCGCCGGGTCAATATCTAGCCACATCTGCAACTTAATGGGCTGAGAAAGATGTGGAGATCCTAATGATCGATAGGTGAGATGTTTCTCTGTAGTCTGATCCTGCTCTGATGGATAAATAACTTCAGCTTGACGTTTGACCAGTCTTCGTGCCCGATAGGTTGATTCATTTTCCTGTGACAATGTTGGATCAATCTTTGGCTTTTCAGCTTCGTTTGATGAAGCAGGTAGTTGAGTATCTTCACCACTTGAGCCACGAAATTCTATGTCACTTTCATCGAAATGAACATGGATGTCTGGATCGACATCGAGTTCAACTTCTTCCTCGGAGGCTTCGATTTCGTGAGCAATGATTTTTATGTTTTCATTCATGTGCTCTTCACTGCTTTTGTCCTTGCCAGCAGTCCCACTAGGAACCTCGAAAACTTCTACAACGGAATCTTTTTCTGACTTGTCGGTTTTTTGGGATGAGATCTTGCGAGATGGAATTTCGATCTTTTTGTCTTCATCGTTGCTTGGCACTAAGATGGCCAGTGAGAGAATTGGTGTTGCCACTTGGATATCCACTCCCCATCGTCGAGTGATTGTTTCATCGAACATTTCCGGGAACAATTCTCCAACATCCTTGTACTGGGCATAGCTAACAATTGCCCGGTAGTCATTTGAACCTTGAGTGACTTCGTTCTTTTCTGGAGGCTGAATTCCAAGCATATCTAGGGGGACCAAAACCTTGGTGTACTTATCAAACTTGTTCTTGTCCTGGATGTAGTTGTTGTATTTTGGAAACGTGATAGCTGGCTTCTGTTTCGCTGAATGCTGCAAAAAGCCACTCGTGTCGGGAAGTACAACGCTTTCGGTAGTGAACTGGTTTGGTTTCAGGAACTTTGTTTTGTGGTATTCGCTCAACTGCTCCGGTTCATAGCCAAAGAGTGATTCGGTTGTGACGATATCCAAGCCTAACACCATGTTCTTTTGGACAATCTCAAAGGGATTCGTATAGGTATCGTGCTGAGATCGGGCCAAAACAATCATATACTTGTTAAAAGCATCAATGAGGTCATCGGGAGTTCGTTGAATCAATTCCATGGCGCGTTTCCATTCCTTTTCGTATTTCTTGTCCAGGATCACACTAGCACTATCAACGAGATTCTTTATGAAGTACTTATCCTGGCTGTGGGAAAGGTTCAAACCACTTTGCATGAGCTCGTAGCTTATAAGCTCATGAAGAATTCCCTCAGTGACAAGAAGATCAGCCCCATAAAGCCTGTCGTGTGTGAACTTGACCTCGTCGGAGAGATAATCCATCTCAAACTCATTTGACCACATATTGTTGGCTTCATTTATCAGGAAAGAAGACTCCATTTTGTACCGCCGACTATCTTTAGGTTTTGTCTTTTTCACTGTGCTCGATCGATCAACCATCTCACAGGCATGTTGAAGACTCTCTGCCAGTTTGACCGAAACAAAAGAATTAAGTTCTAGTTCCATCTTTTCAAGTTGACCCAGCTGTTTTCGAATTTCTACAAATGGTTCTGAAGTACAGTTGAACATATCAGCTGGACCCCATCCTCCAGAAGTAATATCACAGACTCTGGAGCCTTTTCCTCGACTTGGTGCTGGGCAATTCTCAATTGTTGTACTTCCTAGAGGCGTTCTCGGCCACCAGATGCCAGCGGAGAAAGATCTTGGGCAAGCATCATAGACGACTTCACAGCCATTTAGAGTGACTTCAGCATAAGGATTCGAGCATGAATCACACCTTCTTCCAATGACGCCTTCCCGACATTCACACTGTCCAGTAAGGCGGTTGCAAGCGCTGTTGAAAGACCCTATGGAGTAGCAGTCACATGGAATACAAGCAGTTTCATTTAACGGCTGATAGTGGTTGTTCTTGCAGTAGCACTGCCCTGTGGTTTTATTGCAATCTGGGTGGTAGCCTTGTTTGAGATTACATTTACAAGGCCCACAACCCTTTTCACCCCACCATCCTCCTGGGCAGGGTTGCTGAACAGTTTTTTCACAATAGTCACCATGCTGTAAGGTACTGTTGCATTCACAGCGATATCCTCGTTGTTCGTTGACGTTAGCCCGACATACGCCAGCCGAGCACGGCTTGACTGTACAGATCGGAGCGCAATCTGGTCCCACATAGCCAGGAAGACAATCACAATGGGCTTCATCCCAGCTGGTAAAGCAACTTGAATGCATTGGACAGGTTTCGGGACATTCAGCTTGTGACAGGCATCCATCGTCGACGTTTTCTCGAATCGTTGGACGACTAAGAACTGTTTGAGGTGCCCCAATTCTAACGTCTTGGACGCAACCCTCAAACGGCATCAAGTCAGACATGGTTCCCAAAGAGACATCTGGACTGCCAATAACAATTTTCCCAACATACAGACCTTGAACCTTCTGTGACATTGGGACTACCCCCATCCGTTGTCCATAATCAACCGAAAACTGAATTTCAGCTCCAAGCCATTTGATTTCGATTCGATGCCAAACTCCATCGGCCAAGTCAGCTCCAGCCAGGTACATTGGCTCGTTGTCGTAGATGTAGTACAAGATTCCACCCCTAAGGCAGATAATTGAAGAACTGTTTTGACCAATCTGAATTTGAATTATGAATGCATCCTTCTGGCGAGTTCTGATTGATAGCGATGTCACCCAAGGGAGCTGTATGGGTCTGAGCAGAGGATTAAAGCTTAAACTGCCATCACCGGAGAATCTCCACGGAGAGGGAATAGGTTCTTGGCATGTATTGCCCGCATAACCTTCAGGGCATTCGCATGTGTATGTATTCCATCCTTCTTTGCAAAGTCCATTGTTGAAGCAAGGATCTGATGAACAAAGTGGAGCCTTTTGAGGACATCCCGAGATCGTTCCATTGTCAGCTACGTACGAATTCAAATCAATAAATCGATCATCGACTCTAAGATCGGAGATACACCCAACAAAGTCCTGATTCTCTACTGGAAAGTGGGCGGGAATTCTTGGAAGCCCTCCAATTTGCAGGGGTCCAGTCAAATCCAAGAACCTATGGCAGGTTTCAGTGAGGGAAGCACACTTTTTGTCGAGAACTAGAGTCGTTTGATTGGCACAACTCCATCGATCACCAAGATTTCCCGCAAGAGCAATTGCTGTATCACACTCATCCAAGGCTATTGTAACGGTCCGGTTAAGGTAGGTAACTTCCACTTTGTGCCAATTGCCATCCGAAACTTTCGGATTATGTCGAACACTAACCGACTGAATTCGATCACCCAGAGAGAACGAAAACGATACATAACCTCCTAAGATCTCCAAAGCTACGAAGTCATGAAGTTCGTTGTAACGTCCGTTGTAAAGCAGCAATCCGTTGTCGTTAACCGTTGCAAAACGAAGTTTAAGATTGAACCGATGACGTTGCTTCAGACTTTCGAAGGTAAGAAATGAGTTCCGGGAGAATGAGCGTGATCGTAATTCACACGTGGCAGTGTACGGAGGTGGTTGAGAACTGGTCAGGAGCGTGTTCATGCACGAGTGCCCTCCATCACAGAGTTCAGCGTTGCACGGTTTAAGCTTTGAAATTACAGTTTCACAGTTTGTCCCCGTGTATTCGGGAGTACAGAGACAAGTGTAGCCACCTTCCCGACGCTGGCACTTTCCTCCATTTAGACATGGGTCAGAATAGCATAGGTCCACCTCAGTGTCGCAGAGATAGTGTTCCTTACTACCGGTGAAACCCTCTGGACAAGAACACGCAAACGTGTTCACGGGATAGATCGGTCGGAAGAGAACGGTATCACTGTGAATGAATTCCGAAGCATTTCCAAACTTTAGAACTGTCAAGCACTCCTCGAAGTTCAAACACGGCTCACGAACACACAGGTTGTCATCAAATGGCAGAACTTCCACGGTTGCTAGGCGTGCTAAAATAGCTCGATTTAAGTAGACGCGTTCCTGGAGATATTGTGGCGTATAGTATTCTTCATGGGAGACATCAGGTCTTCTGGCCGAAAAGCTTACGTTGAGAATTCGTGATGTTACGTCGGTGTCATCTTGAATCGAGAACATGTAGATGTTCTCTTTAGGGCAGGGAATTATAGCTGCCAGTCCGTCTAGGAAGAAATTCAGCAAGGGTGATAGAAAGGCTTCTTCGGTCATCTCGTTCAATCTCACTGTCACGGAATTGAAAAGCATATCTTCCGTTATGAGACGCACAGATAGTTGCATAATAGCCTTGGCTTCGTTGATTCCATCCGACACAGAGACCTCCATTGTTGCAAACTTTGGAACATTTGTATTCAGCTGTGGACTTAGAATCAGCCCTCCTGAAGTTGTATTCAGTCTTAAAAGATTTGCATTATTTCCCGAAAAAATCCTGTACGACAATTTGTCCGTCACATCGGCATCAAACGCTGGTATCCGACCAATCTCTCCACTCGGAAAGTGATCTCGGAAGTTATTGAAGATCACTTGGAAATCTCGCAGAACTGGTGCATTATCATTGACATCTGTTACAAGGATCTCAACGTGAGCGTCATTCCTTAGTGGAGGGCTGGCAGCCCGAATGACCAATTCAAATTTCTTCCTCGAAGACTCATAATCCAACTCGGTCATAGTCAGTAGTTGAGCTCGTTCCGAACCAGGGCGGGTAACTAAAGAAAACGAATTCGAATCATCTCCTCCGATAATCGAATAGTGAACGATGGCGTTTACTCCCTCATCTGGGTCATGAGCGTGAATCTCCCCAACAACTGATCCAACTGGAGAGTTTTCTGGCACATACAAAGTGATCTTGTCAGACGCAAATGTTGGGGGAGAATCATTAACATCCTCAAGTCTTATCTGCACCTCCACAGAGCTGCTAAGTGGTGGAGATCCCTTGTCAACCGCAATAGCCATAAGATGATATGTGGCCACCGACTCACGATCGAGTCCCTTGTTGGTTCTGATCGTTCCAGAAGTTGGATCGATCACAAAAGAGCCGTCTTCTTCATCTTTATCACTCAAGATGTATTTTATTCGACCGTTGAGTCCCATGTCGGGATCTGTTGCTGAAACTTGCACAACCGAAGTCCCAACTAGAGCGTCTTCTAGAATAGAGGCTTGATAGAGGGGATTTTTGAACACAGGTGGATTATCATTTACATCTGTCACACTAATCTCCACGTCTGTAGTGTCACTCAGCGAGGGATTACCTCCATCTTTAGCTGTCACTGTCAAAAGGTATCCACTCGTAGTTTCCCGATCAAGCACGGCGTTGGTGACAATGGCACCTGTCTGTGGATTGATAGAGAAGGGATCATGAGCTCCCATGCCGTTTATACTTTCATCATTCAAAGAGTACGTGATTTGCGCATTAATTCCTACATCGCTATCAGTGGCTGACACCACCAGGACAGTGGTTCCAATTGGGGCGTCTTCAAAGACAGACGCACTGTAAGGGGCATTCTCAAAGATCGGAGCATAGTTGTTGGCATCGGTTACATTGATGTTTACAGTGGCTGTGTCTGATCTTCCTCCTGAATCGGTTGCTGTTACTGTCAGAAGAAATCTGCGTTCCTGCTTGTAGTCCAATGACTGAGCGATCGTTATCAGTCCTCGGCCATTTTGGGAGGTTATGGCGAATCTTCCTCTTGTGTTGCCAGTTGTTATTTCATAGTGCAGTCTTGAATCTTCATCGGGATCTGTGGCAGTGACTGTGGTGACTGGCGTTCCTGGAGGCTGATCTTCCCCAACATTGGCTTCATAGTATTTCGGTCGAAATGCGGGATCGTTGTCGTTAACATCCTGAACCGTAATCACAACCGAAGAACTCGCTGATTTCGGGGGAATTCCACCATCTTTGGCAATCACCTGGAATGTGTATCGGCTCTGCTCTTCCCTGTCTAACTGTTTGATAGTTTGAACCCATCCAGTACGAGGATCGACAGATAGTGGGAAGCTGTCATCTCGTTCGGAGATGCTGTATGTGATCTCTGCATTGGCGCCTTCATCGGAATCGTAAGCCTGCACTCGTATTATATTATACCCCACAGGAACGTTCTCCAGCACTGATTCTTGAAATTGAGAAGTATAGAATCTTGGCGCATTGTCGTTGGCATCGATCACATTCACTAGAAGCTGAGTTGTGTTACTCCTCGATGGACTTCCACCATCCTGAGCTCGAATAACCAGACGATAACTTCGTACACTTTCATAATCCAGTGGCTTGACCAATGACACATCTCCACTCATGGAATCAATAGAGAACTGAGATTGAGTGTTGCCCCCAATGATCGCATATCGAATAGCTGCATTGTTGCCTTGATCAGCGTCGGTTGCCTTGATGTGAGCTACCACGTTATCATCACCCCACTGATCCTCATTCACCTGAACTGTGTACGTTCGTTCACTGAACTGCGGGTAGTTGTCGTTGTCATCTAAAATCTTCACCAGGACCGTTGCAGTCGCTGTCTTTCTTTCACTTTGCAAAGGAGCCATATCTGTAGCGGTCACGATCAATGTGTAGCTGTCCGAAGCCTCTCGATCTAATGAGCTTCTGGTTGAGATAACACCAGTTCTTCCATCAATTCGGAATGTATTCGCATTCTTGTCCTGGGACGTGCTTCCAGTACTAGATACGTTTTCGATTCCATATTCAATTTCGGCATTCTTCCCAATATCTTGATCAGTGGCACGAAGGGTTATAACGGTCGAACCCACAGTTGCTCCCTCTCGAATACTCGCCTCGAACTGCTCGGCTTCAAAAGTTGGACTGTGATCGTTACAATCAAGGACGTTTACCTGCAACGTTGTTGTTCCCGATCGAGGAGGGAAGCTGTCATCTGTGGCTACAACTCGAAAATAGTGGACATCCATAAGCTCTCGATCAAGACTGGCCGAAGTGGTTACAACTCCTGAACGAGAGTCAACTTTAAAGAGTGATTGGGACCTTGAGTCAAGCAGAGACACCATGGAGTACACAACTGGAGAGTCTTCGGGGTCTCTAGCACGGACAGTTGTCACAGTAGAGCCAGCAGGTTGTTCCTCCAATACTGGAGCTACATACAAGGCCTGTTCGAAGTACGGACTTTGGTTTCTCAGCTCTCTCCTGACTCTTTTCGCAATGTCAGTATCGTTGAACTCCTGATGATGGTAGACGATCTTTAGCCGATGATCAGAGTCCACAATATCATTTCGATTGCAGCGAATATTAAAAGTGATTATCAACTTCCACATAGATTCATGAATGCATACATCTCGACTTGCAACAAGATCTCGATTTTGAGGCTCGATCAGAAATCGTTCATCGTTGACATCCAAGAAGTTCACTTTGCAATTTTGACAGACAGACTTTGGCAGAAACGCGTTCAAATTATTGATAAATTGAGACTTTTTGAGGCAAATCTTGTTCCATTTGTCAGTCGTGTGGATCGCATACGAAGCATAAGTCTCCGAGATCCATTGCTTTGCATCGGCAACCCTTCTATGCATTGAACCTTCGTCGGAATCGAAATCCCTCGATCTTCTCTTTCTACTCAGAATCTTGTGTCTCATTTCATTGTCAAACGAATCACCGAAAATCAAGTCACCATCTTGAAATTTCCGACTGTCATTGTGATTGAACTCCAACGAGTTATGTCCCACATATTCCCCATAGAACCGTTCTTCTGGGTCTTCGTCGTTCTGAATGAATCTTCTTCGACGTCTCTTCGAATAGCCTGTATCTTCTTCCTCGAAGAGTCTGCCATACATCTCGATCCTCCGATCATCGTTGCAATCAGTTCCTGCAACGAATATTCGAACCGGTAAACTATAGTAATCTATACTTCTTAACCGATTCGACGTAGAGTCCACATAGAATGTGAACAAGTTGGGATAGTAGATTCCATCGCATTTTAGATGCTTCTTCAGCATAATTCTTCCATCTTTGTGATTAACTTCGACTAGGTGATGCACAAAATGTGCTGATTTATGGGCATTTATTTTGTAATGCCTCTCCGAGCCAAGTTTATATACCGAGGCATTGAATATCACTGTGCCCGGTTCGACTGTTTCATTAACAACTATTAAATATGAAGATGTTTGTACTGTGAGTAGGCTTAGAATAATTATTAAACTAATTGTGAAGACTTGAAGTATTGAGCGGCCTTCGGTGGTTTTCATAGTACACCCCCGTCTATGGCTTAGCATGATGGCGTCGTCGTCGGAGGCAATGTCGTCTTGGTTTTTTCTGTGTGCGTTCGTTATTGAGTTTTTGATTTGTGACAGGGGTGCTGCAGTTGAAGTTGCTGCAGACATTTTGTTTTTTAACGTTATCGTCTGCTGCTATTTTGAGTTCTGCAAATAGAAGAGAAAAGAAAGAAAGATTAGAAAATTTGACATACATAATTTTAAAGACGGAAAAGAGAAGTGTGCTACTAAATAAACCAGAGAAGCTCTGCAGAAAATATGATAAAATTTCAAGAAAGAATGCAATCATTTGTGAATGTAATTGTCAGATCACTCAATGAATTCAATTCAAAACTGCATACACTAATTTCACACATAGACTCTGACTTCAAATTGAGCAAGAACCAACCATTTGACCTAAAATTTGACAACAATCAAGTGATTTTAATCATTTGCATTTACTAAAAGTCTTGTGTTCATTTAAAATTTAGACAAAATTATTGTTTTAAGGTCAAATGGTTCGTGATTGCAAAATTTGAAGTTCCAGTCTCCAGGTGAATTCAATGAATGCAATCTCTGAATTGAAGTCATTAATGATTACATTCGCTAAAGATTGTATTCTTTAACTAGCCTGAGGTGGATAAAGTTTTCAAGTCTATCAAAATTATGTACATTTTGAAGGCAAACAATAAGACAGCAAACCAAATTGATAAATCTGAAAAAATTACTGAATGCAAGACATTAACTAACAAGTTGGACAAACCAATAAATAATAGCGAATAAATTGATAATGAAAAAAAAAAACAACCAAAAATAAAATAAAATATATAAATTAACGAATATGAAAAATAAACTAACGAAAGAAAAAACTTGGTGGATGAGTGCAGTAGTTCAACTAATAACTCGTAAAAGTCGATAAATAAAAACAAAAAAATTGGAATGAATTATAGTAACAATGAAAAATTGTTTAATTTATTAAAATCCACTGGAAGTTCAGGAAAAATCAACCAAGAAAAGTGGAGAGCTAACGAGCAAAAGTTAACTCGCAAATAAAGTAAATTGATTCATGAATATGACATACCAACTAACGATTTGTCAAAGCTGTTCACATTTGTTGACAAATATTTAAGCTAACGAGGTTGATAAATCTGACTGAATTTACTGAATGCAGGAGGTAAGGTCACAATTAAAGCAAGTAAAAAAAAAGAATAAAAAGACAGACAAATTAAGCAAAGCCAATTGCTCGAGTGGTTAATCAACAGAGAACGACAGATCAATTCGCCAAATCAACACACCATTTAACAAACCAAATAATAAAGAGTTGAAGAAAAGAACGAAGAGTCAAGAGGTTTGTGGAAACTAACGAACAAATCAACTAATGATTTCGGCAAACCAACGAAAAATGTAACAAAAGAGTAAGTCATATATTAAATTCACATCATTTATCAAACTTATTAAAACCAACTCTGGGAATTCAAGGCAACTAAACGAAGAAAAGTAGAAAATCAACGAGAAGATTCAAAAGTTACTGAGCAAATCAAGCTGACTGATTGATTTTGAATGTGATAAATAATGAATTAAATTAAATAAAGATTAAGGAATTTTACCGAAGAGTTAAACTTAGTATTAGTGAGGTATTCAGAATTTTAAATTAATCCAGAGACACATTTGAAACAAACAATTCAAATAAATAGACTCATGATAAATGCATATAAACACAAATAAATAAAGTTAATAAACTAACGAATGTTGATGCCTTAACACAGCACATTAACTAACAATTTGGAAAAATAAATAACTATTAACGAATAATTTATATGAGTCATCTGAAAATACAGGGAAAATCATCGAATAAAAGAAGAAAATCAAGAACCGAATTTTAAAGTATGTTCAATGCACATAAATTAAATAAACTAAATAATATCGAAAATAAACTAACGAAACAACCTTCTTGCTGAATGAATACATTAGTTAATAAATAGTATCGAATAATATGGACGAATTTGACACACCAAAATATTTACTACATAAACTTGTCAAAGCCAACAAAGAGAAAGATAAAATCAACGAGCAAATTGAAAAGTTAACAAACGAATCAAGAAAATTGTTCTATGAATTTGACATACCAACTAACGATTTGGGAAACAAAATAATATCAATTTCTAGAAGAATACAACATTTGAGACAGGTTCTAAACTTATGAACAAAAAATAATTACACGATTCAGACAAATGAAAAAGAAAATTAAGTAACGAGTTCATCAAATAAACTGACAAAAATTTGATCATTCTGAGACACCCTGTACTTATAAATTCCACTACATTTTTCTTTATGCTTTCAAAAAACAAAGAATATTTATTTTCTTTGATTATTTTAATTAAAAAAATCATTTTTTTCTTCTTGTAGTTTTTTTTCCTTATGGCAATAATAATGTTGATTTAATTAAAAGTACACTTTATTTTTACTTTGAAGAACAAGGTTGATGGGTGTAAAAATGCAATGTTTTATAGAACTCGTACAACAAATTTTTGCATTTTTTTTTCAATATTATTTCAAAGAAAAATATTGCGTGTAAATTACATTTTTGTTTTAGTATCCTTGCCGCATAAAAAAACATTCAGGACATTTAAAGCCTTTTTGTATTTTATATGCGATGTTATATAAAGCTTAAAAGAATATTTTTCTTCTTTTCTCTTTGTATTTTTTAAAAACTAATTAGCAGAAATATGTGTACGAATTTATACACATCATAAATATTTGATAGTCAGAGAGAGACAAAAAAGTCAGAGAGAAAGAGATGGAGGAGTGTTAAAGGATATTTTGATATGAAAAGAATTTTATTGTGTATTTAATTGAAATACGTTTTTCATAGAGCCACATCGTAGAAATAATATTGAGTATTTCTAAAAGCATTTGGGAAAAAGTCATAAATTGATATTGGAAATCGTAAAGTTAAATTTCCTACTTCAAATCATATTTGAACTCATATCCTTTTGTTAACATTCCCTCTCTGATTAATTGGGTAAATAAAAGTCCTGTTGTGGAATATAACTACTAACAAATGCACACAAAGACAAAAGGACGAAACAATCTTTGACGTCCGACTAGTATATGTTGCTATTCAGGATAATAAATCATAAAGTAGGTCTCTGTAATTAAAAAAAAAAGAAAGAAAAAAGTTAGACACACGAGTTTATGTGTCAGATTTTTCTGAAAGGATTTCTATTTGTTTGTCTGGATAGAAACCATAATAAATTGAAGGAATGTTAACAAAAGGATAAGATATTGTTTTTATCTAAAGGAAATTCTAAATATGGATTAGGCAATATTACAGCAGTTTGACGTACATACATTTTTGTTCGCCAAAATTATTTCAGAATTAAAAGATCATCCGTTTTCAGATGATTTTTCGTCCTTTAATGTCAGTTTTGATTGTCAAAATAAATAAATTCATTGACATTATCGGTGCACATTGGTTTTGAATTCTTGAATATTGCAAAGAAAGAAAGAGTGTGGTAAGGCATTCCACATTCGCGAAGTACGGCTAAAGTTGAGTTTGAGATTTATATTGTTGAGCATTCTTAGAAGCGCAGGTATTACGGTTGAACAGTTTTTGGGGAGAAATGCAACCGGCTATTTTTTTTAGAGCGTAAACTGTTAAAATGAAGGTAAAATCGGGTGATACAGGAAACTTGCCGCCGATGTTTAAGCGACGTAAAGAAACGATTATATCTACTATCACCAATCAATCACCAACATGCTTAAGTAAGTTACTGAAGCACCAGCCCAGAGATGGGAGTTATACTAATATACATACTTTGGACGTATATAAGTCTTGTAAATAACAGCCAAATCAGAAGGTGCCTGGTGACAACCACGCCGAGAATATCGAGATGTTCAGTTTCATTGATGCAAGTGCCATCCATGAATAATGACAAAGGGGTATATTTCGCTTCAACGACACAAGGTAACATTGGATTTTGGAAACATTAAATACCACGCGGTTTTTTATTCCCCATTGTATAATTCTGTTAACGTCAGAATTTAATGATCTTATCATATTTTGTAGTTGCAGTTCCACATCCGAAGAAGCGGGATGTGAGTCTAAAAACGAATATAAAATGCTAAGAGCACTATCTTCGTCAGCAAAACAATGTATTGAATTAGAAATTCAAGACAGAAGGTCATTAATAAAAATAAGAAAGAGTGTTGGAGAGAGAACAGAGCTCTAGAGCTCTCCAGCATTTATTTTGTGGTTTTTAGGCTTGAACCCATCCAACACAACTTGTATTGAACGATCCAAAAGGTAATTACTAATCCAATGTACTGCATTTGGGACATTTTTAGCTGGGATTTTAGTCATACAAAAATGTTTTCCTCGAATATGGGCATTGCAAGCCTTCCTGGCTTGCTTGACCTTTTTTCGGTTTTCCTCAGTTGGGTTGGCCTTAAAACAAAGGAAATTTACCTCCTTACAGCTCGCATCGAACTATGCGTTTTCCTTTGGTCTGATGTTTTTATCCCGAACAGATAAAAGTTCTAATTCCTAGGAGAGTTTTGACACGAGAAGTTTGCTAATATAACTCCTGCTATTTTAAATAAACTTAGTTTGTGGCTTGATATTTTTGGACATTCACTGGGAATGCACCAATTCAAGGCGCTTCCCTAAATAGACTCCTCTAAATTTACTTATAAAAAGTCCATTCCATCCCCATTTTTCAGCTCTAAATTAAAATATTTACTTAAATCATCAAAAAGCTACTTTCCCTCCTTCAAAATCTGTTAACAAAAGAGAAGTACTAAGAAAAATTCCAAAACTTTGGTAAAGAAAAACATTTTCTGAACTAAATTTATTCCAACCGATTTATTTTTAAAACGATTCATTCACTTAACCATCGTGTCCTTGCCGTGGTGTATATAGTGTAGTGTCGTGTCGTGTCGTGTCACTTTGGCCGTTTTCATTTTAGCTTTCGTCCATCACAGTTTTCAATTTTGTCTAACAATAAATTCAATTTCCCATGTGACAATCACTCGATCTTGTTTTATTACAAATAGCAACAACAACAACAACTCTACATCGACATCCACTATACCTCAATGTTGTAACTATACATATGACCATAACTTTTATCCTAGAGATAGTGAAAGGGTTTCATTGAAAATTGGTCCTCTTTAATTCCTGCCACGACTACGACGACGACGCACTTCGGAAATTTTCAACTTTCTTTTGTTTTAGCAGTTGTTCCAATTTCTGTAAACAACAACATCTTTTTAAAAACAAAAAGTTTTCATCTTCCGTTCAATCTACTTCCTGTCATTGCTTAAATACCTTTCGATAAGTTGATAGGTATTTGATAGTTTGGGACTGGGGTGTTGCATTTTTTTAAATCAAGGATGTAGGAATCAGGAAATTTCTTAAAAGACTCGGCTGGGACTAGCCAATGGCAAAGAATTTCAGAATGTTAATTGCATAGGTATCAATTTTTAAGATTTATATGACATTTCGAAAACAACTTAGTCAGCTTCAATAACAAAAACTCATTGATTACAAAATTTCATTGAGCTTTCCAAATCGATCTCTTAATAAAAGGTCATTCATTTCTCGTTTTATTTTACTAAAAAGATAGGAATTTGCCATTGAGTATGAAAAACTGTAAAAATATGTAATTTTAAAAACTTTTCAACACATTTTGGGAATAATTTCCGCAATAAGTTAAGAAAATACTGTTTTGAGTGATTCTTGGGTTACTATTTCCGTCCACACGATCGATTTTATAACTCAAGTTTTCGAAAAACGCATAATCTTATTGACGTTAGATCTTTTCGCCCAAAATTGTTCACAAAACCCGAAAAACTGAGAAAAAATCGCTGAAAAACCCAAAACGAATGTCATAACGCCCAGATAAATTTTAAGTAAAAGAACGTCAAAATTGTTGGTTGTCATTTTGCCCAATTACATTAATTTTGGAGATGGTGACGATAATGATTTCTATCTCTTCTTAAAACACCCAACTACGTATAACATAACTCAAATCATAAAAAGACATAAAGTCCAAAATTAGAAACGTTGTAAAAAATACCACTAAGAAAATGTCATAAAGCCCATATAAAATGTCATATCAACCAAACCAATATTCAATGTCGTAACGCCCAAATTTAGAATTGTCGCAACGTTTACATTTTTTTTTTCTTAAACATTTTGGGTTGTTTTGTTTTGAGACGCATATCAACAGTGAGGTATGTAGGGGGGGGGCATGGTGCCCCTCGCAACCCCACAGCTTGGGATCACCAAAGGATTTGGGTTAGGTGCGAAGTCGGGTGCAGGCAAAGTTTTTTTGTATTTAAAGAATCTAGATTCAAAGAAACTTTGCATACTCACAACATCGCACTTTCCCCAAATCTTAAAGTAAGACCAAGCAGGGAGGTTCCAAAGGGAAGCATGCCCCTCAATACATATTACACTGTTTATACGGACTGTAAGCAAGCAAAATATTCTGTTTTATTTCACTTTGAAAATTGGTTTTATTTCGCTTTCTGAAAGTGATATAAATCCAAACTTATTTTTTACGATTTTGTGACGTTCCGAGTTTTTGGGCGATCTGACATTATTGTTCGGTTAATGTTTGAGTTTGGGCGATTAACTTTCAAACTCAAACTGACGTAGTGCGATTGTCAAACGTAACTAATTAATATGGTGACACTGCAAATGACAGCTGTGTTTGACAGGTGTCAAACTCTAGATCTACCTACTTGAAACCACCTCTTAATTAAGGATTCACAGATAAAAAACGTGATCAAGTTTGTAAGTTGATGAAATAAATTCATTGACTCAATATAAAATTTGTCCTTTATTACGACGTTGACTATAACGCGCTAAAGAATATTCGTCGTGAAAATTATAAATTTAAATAATTGAAAAGTCGCAAAGTCAATCAACAACTTCTTTATAACACCCAGTTATGGTAGATATCAATTTATTCGGAAAACAAAGACAAATCACTTCTAGTTCACTCTTTGCTTAGCTTCGTACCCCATCAAGATTTCAAGAGCACTTTAATAACTAAAAACCAAACCCAACCCAACCCAACCCAATTCAAACTTAACTCAACCCTTTTGTTTCCAAGCTCTCTCGTACTTCGCTGGTTGTTTTGAGAAGAAGAAGCAAATAAAAATAAACTCCATAAATATAATCAAAGTGCTACTACGTTTAATTTAGAACCCATTTGCACCCATTTCCGAGAGTAATTTCTACTCCCGAGTCCCGACCCAACTACGAGTATAAACAACTTCCTTCACGCATTCCTTTTGTTTTTCGACACTTTTTCCGTCAAATCAGTATCTCTTTCCGTTATAAACTCACATCAACAAAATATTGTTTCGATACAAACACTCGGTGGTGGAGGCGACGCGGCGCATACCACCTTGCCCCTTCCTCACGATGGAGAACGCCTTTTCGTCTCAACTATCAGGAGCTTGATGTGAATCCCGGAATGGATTGGCATGGCACTAGCTGCAGGTGATGAGAAGCTAGAAGAGGTTGGAATAATCAGATTAGGTACCGCAGCGCTAACAAACTCAAACCATGTTCCTAGTTGAAACTGTATCGCTGAAGTAGATTAGTAGACGTCAGCTTCAACTTCATCAGCGAGGCATAGCGTGGCTTATGTGAGAAGGGGTCAGGTTGGGTAGGGTACGGTAGGGTTACAATGAAGAGGTTATTCGGACAAGTTCATATTATTGTGGCGATGGCGGTGTAGTTGGCGTTTGTGGTTTTTCCAACGCACGTATATAAACTTCTGATGATGGTAATTAGGGTATGCCAAAGCTAATGCAACACTCTGATCTCCCTGCCTCTTTTGTTTTAAGTGAGTTGCTGTTTGCAGTTGAGTTTCGACTTAAAGTTAGATGTAGTTTTTAGGAGCTGCAGGAGTGCGTTGTGGCCGAATGCATTAGGTACGCGTATACTTATAATGGGTGCGCGCTATAATCAACGTTTTGATGTTGCAAAATCTCGAAAAAGGTGATTTCAAGGGAATTAAAACAAGGTCATAATAGAGAGGGATATAGCACATTATAATTGGTGTTCAAATAAAGTGAAAAGTGACTAGAGGTACCTATGTATATGAAGTAGAACTTAGAACTTTCGTGTATTAGATGGTCGCAGACCAAATAACACAAGTTTTGCATATTAAACGCACTAGTACCTATCATTGAGCTCCGTCTGGCTAAATAAGAGGTGAACTTCAAATTAGCACAGAGAGCAATGAAGCAGGTCAATTATAGCTAACTTTTTATACGGATTTAAAATTGGAACTCCTAGGTACATGAAGCTGTTAAAAGTATCTCACTTAAAATAATGTCATATCATTTGTGAGGTAATTCGATATCTGCCAAAAGTTAATAAATAAATTTAGCCAAAATTGTTGGTAAATCTAATTTCTGATACAGGCACTTTTTTGTAGTACAGTCAAACTTCCCTATAGCGAATTTGCACGGGACCAGAAAATTATTTCGTTATATAGAAAATTCGTTATACTGGTTTTACTTTTATTTAAAGAAGTCAGTGATTTTAGTTTGGATTACATTCTTTCATTTTTCTTTTTCAACAAAACCGTCTAATAAATTCAGAGATTCAAATAAATTAGTCGGTACGTTACTCTTCATCTCCAGAAAGGTTCGAAACACGTCAATTGATGAAGAAATTATTTCCAATGTAGGTGAGATCTTATCGGTATCCGCCAATTCTTCTTGACCGGCCAATCCTTCTTCAACTTTATTAGTTATCAACAACTTTTTCTCAAGGGAATACTTGAGACATTTTCAATTACACTGAAGCCTGAACATAGAATGCTTGCATTTAAAATCTTGTGGAAATCCCCTTATAAGGTTTTTTTTTTCTCTGCGTGCTGTTGTTTTTAACAGAAAATTAGTTGAAAAAATTCGTTATGTGGAAACAAAAACGTATGAGATTTGGATTTCCAGCAACAAAATTTTTTCGTTGTAGAGAAAAATTCGCATTATGGAAATTCGTTATAAGGAGATCAAAACACATCAAAAAAGTAACCAAAAAGATGTGTACTCAAAATCAATTCGTAATAGAGAGATCTTCGTTATGTAGAAGTTCGTTATAGGGAAGTTTGACTGTAGTTTTTCTTTTAAGAAGAAAGAAAATCGTTTCAAATGAAGAGTGTTTAAAAAAAGACGGTTGTTAGTTCCCTTAATTTTTGCTTAATTTTGTATTTTAAACCCGTTAATTTTCAAATTCAAAACCGAAAAAATCAATCTCATAGACATCAATTACTGCCAATTTCGTTTGAAAGCAAATAGTTAGGAACAAATTTAGATTTAAAATTAATTTAATTTTCCCGCATACACATATGTATATGTATGTACGCAGAAATGTCAAGTCAAAAGGGGGTTTAATTTTGAATATTTGGACAGCTGTCACTTTTTTTATAGTTATCATCTTTTTATATTTGACGTTTCCTTAACCGTGTTTTTTTTAAGTAAGTTATTCTGCTACATTGCAAAATATACGGAAAACAAGATCTGCGGGTAAGTTATCAAAAGTATGTCAGTATTGGCACCTGGTTACTTGTTTTCCGCATCACCTGGAAGTCAGTGCGTGTTCTGACAATTGGAGATAGTTTTTTTTGTCGATATGCCATTCAATTTATTTTCCATTAGATAAATGAAAAAGCGGCATGAAAAACATTAATTTTTCTAAATAAAACGGGTATCAATATTATATTTATAAAAGAAAAACACTATGCGTTTATTACTAGATCAGGTGGAAAATACGTCATTGCTTCACTTACCACCAGGTGTCGTAACTGAGTTGGGTTCGATGTTCCGGTTTTAATATTCCCGTTTCTTAAAATCCCGATTTTACAATCCCGTTTTTTATAATCCTGTTTTTTATAATCCCGATTTTTTATAATCCCGCTTTTTGTAATCCCGTTTCTTATAATCCCGTTTTTTATAATCCCATTTTTTATAATCCCGATTTTGAAAACAAAACTAGTTGTTTAATTTTTAAAAATTGCGCGATTTTTTAAAATTAAACAACTAGTTTTGATTGCCAAATTAGAAAAAAATTAAAACAAATAAAAAATGAGATATTTTTCTAGATTAATTTTATTGCAAAATATAAAGTGAAGAAGTATTCTTTTTAAACAAAATCAAATCAATTAACAAAGTCAACGATTTCAACAAAACCGTTATCGAGAGGTAGGTTAGGTTAGGTTAAAGTGGCTGTTGGTTGGGACATCCAACACACTTAGACCAAAGTATGGTCCATTGTGATACCACGTGGATCAGTTAATCAGCTTAACTCGTTGAACCAATTGGAGCTTCGAATAAAGCGTAGGAGACTGTAGATTTGCTGTAGAATGCATATTGCTTGTGCAATAGTTAATATTGTACACAAAACTTAGTGTTTATGTTCAGTAAAAACAAAACAAATTACGATATTATTATATTTTAGTCAAGTAATTTAGCATAAAAACCTTTGACTCATATTGTTATTTAGTTTAATGCACGTATTTTGGAAAAAAAAAACGGATTGTCGAAATTTTACGGGGTTTTAAAAAGCGGGTTTTCAATTGATCGGGATTTTGAATAAGTGGATTTTTAAAGACGGGATTTCAAAAAATCGGTATTTTAGAAGACGAGATTTTAAAACTGTTTTTTTTTCGGGATTTAAAAAAAACGGGATTTTAAAAAGCGGGATTCCGATACGCTCCCGTGCGTCGTAACTCGATCTGTCAATAAAGTAAACATATTTTACTGAGGATAGCGTTTCACATTTTGAAAAGAAGAAGGTACAAGAAATATGTATTAAGGGTGTGTTTGTGGATAGTTATTGTATTTTCCACTTCGTCTGCTAAATAAAGGGTTTTTCGATTGGCGCTTCCATTTTATTTTGGTGACATCTGTCAAATCTTTTGTTTATTATTAAGTTTTTTATGCCAAATCATCTTGACAAGTTACACGATTGAACAGCACGTTCAAATGATAAAACTTTATTATCAAAATGAGTGTTTGTTAACGCAAATGTTGCGCGCATTGCGCCCATTTTACGGTAGACGTTTTTCACAGTCGACTCTTCAACGTTTGGTGGCCAAATTCAGTTCAGTAAACAATCAGCCAACACCCGTACGTTCTAAGAACGCAAGATCGGCCGAGAACACGAGAACATCGCCGCGGTCAGTAAAAGTGTACAGCAGAACCCGAGGCAGTCTATTCCTCGCCGTGTACAAGAGCTCGGTCTTTCGCAGACCTCAACTTGTCGAATTTTGCGTTGAGACCTACACCCATACAAGATCCAGCTGACCTAGGAGCTTAAAGTTCATGACCATAGACAACGCCTATTGTTAGCTGACTGGGCTTCGAATCATTTGGAAGAGGACCCCAGGCGCAGTTTTACATGAATGGCTGTGTTAACAAGTAGAATTACCATATATGGGACGACATGAACCCACGCGAGGTTTACCAATTGATAATGCATAGTCAAAAAGTTACCGTTTGGTGTGGATTTTGCGCCTGCGCAGCGGCGTAATTGTTCCATACATTTTTGAAAACGACGTAAGTTAGGCGGCACCGTCAACAGCGAGCGCTACATAACGATGATAACTAATTTCTTATGGCCCAAATTGAATCATATGGACCTAGACGACATGTGGTTCCAGCAGGACCGCGCTACTTACCACACAGCAAAAGCCACGATTGACATTTTGCACGAAAAATTTGATGGTAAGGTTATCTCTCGCAGGGGTGATGTGAATTGGCCATCAAGGCCATGCGATTTGACCCCGCTAGACTTTTTCCTGTGGGGTTTCTTGAAGTCGTAGGCCTTCAAACCACAATCGACCAATGCCCTAAAGGTGAACATAAAACAGGCCATCGCTCTAATTCAGTCGGATCTATGCGGAAGACACCTTGAAAATTGGACTATTTGGATCCGGGCCACCGTAAGAAGCCGAGGCGGGCATTTGAATGATGTTGTATTCCACACTTAATTTCATACATGCGCCTTTCAAATAAAAAAAAATTTGTTAATACCTCGAACACAGCTTGTTTTATTCCATTTCAACGTCTACCCGCTCTTATTGAAAACTCCTTTATATGATGGTTGCCCAAAGACTTTATTTTAATTTTTACATTAATTCATTAATTTATAACAAGTGCTTTTGATTAATTCTTGAATAATAAATAGAGAACAAAGTTTGCATGTTAACTCTCCCCATTGAGGTTTACTTTTCAATTTTTCAATATGTTATTTTTTAGCGACCTTTACATTGTTTTGAATCAATTTTTAAGAACATTTTTTAATTATTTAGAGTAATAAAGCTTCGAATCTTCTTAAAGACAAAACATTAAAAAACATAAAGTGATATTTTGATTGGACTTATTTCAGGAATCTTATAGTCGGTAAAACAAAATTAAAATCCATGATATATGTAGTAATCTTAACTACAAAACAGTCAATTAGTTAAAAAGATTTTGAGTTCTTTAAAACTTACTTTAAAACTTAAACTTTTCAAATATTTAAAATTGGAGCTGATTATATAATTACCAAACATGCTGAAAAGAATTGTAATCTATTAAAAACGATTTGCTTTCTGCATACGTATGTAAGTATATATGCAAATTGTTATCAGTTCAGTTCATATTTATTTGCAGTTTAAGGCTTAGACTATTTTATAATGAATTAAATTATTTAAGAGATACAGAAACTTGTTCTTTACATCTACAATACAATAAATTTACGACAATATTTTAATTTATATAAATTATTATTATTAAATAATAATAAATCATTAAGGGAAAACACTACAAAAAAAACCCTTACGTAATACTTAAAAACTAAAATTGTTACTCTTCTCAAATATACTTTTAAAAATCTGTTTACGTATTTAATTGAAAATACCATTTCATTTGAATACCTTACCAACTCATTTGGAAAGTATTGTATATTCAATTTGAAAAAAAAAATATTTCTTTGTATTTATTAGCTTATCATATATTTACGTTTATTTGAGTAAATACAAAAGGCTCATCTCCTCTTTTTATATTGTTTAAAATCTCATCAGGATATTTGCGAAGGTAAAAGTACTCAAGTGAAAGAGATTAATTTAAACAAAAAATAAACTTTATTAAAAATTCTGCTTACAACTAAATTCAGAACAAAATTATAACAAAACAAACAATATAATACCAACAGCAAAATCAGATAGCAAAAGCTTTTGATTTTGTTCTTTATTAAAATAAAAGTTACGCACAAGCATCGTATTATGAAAAAGGTCCTTAAAAGGATCTACTAAATATTATGTGTGTAAGTAAATACCATAATACATTGTCCATGTCCATACATTCATTTAATAAAAGAAAGGACCGAGAATTAACATACCTTATTCATATAACACAAAATAAGAACACATTTATTGCCGACATTATTATTTTACTCCCTAAATAAATGCCCAAATCAGGGTTGCCAAGTATATAAATACAGAACAAAAAAAAGAGTCAAACAATAGTATTCATAAATTTCGGTAGGTATAGTTTGTTTTTTTTTTTAAGTTTATGAAAAGGAACGTTACTGAAACTTTTTAGATCACTAACAAATTTTATTGACTATTTTATTTATTACATATTATTTAGTCTCGCACAATAAGATACAATATCTTTTAAGGTAGTACAAGCTTCAGTTTTACAATTGGTTTACATGAAATGAATGAAATGAAATGACTAGGGTATTGAAACTTGTTGGCTTAACCAAACTATTTTTTTCATTTAGCATATAACCTTTTTTACAATACCTTGGCTATTTCACAAATTTGTGTATTCATCTTATTAATATTTACTTAAATCTACGTATATATTTTTTTGTTTTCAAGTTTTGTTTCATTAATTAATACACTTTTTTGCGAAAAGATGTAAAATTTAATAAAGTCATAACTTAAAGTTGAGTTTAAATTACAAAAGTCTTATGTAAAGTTTCATAAAGGAAAGTATTTTTTTCCTTGGGTATTGAAGTGAAGTACGTTTTTGAACCTCAAGAAAAACTTTGCCAAACAATAAATTATTTTCAAAACTTCTTTAACAAATTATGAATTCTTTTTATTATTTTAATTAACATTTATTGTTAAAGTACGTACAGTTAAAATTTTTTCATAAAATCATGGAGATAATATTTTCTCATTTAATGAAACAAAATTTGCCGGCGAATTATTAAAATAGAAATTTTCAGTTTTTCATAAGACGATGCAGAATTTTTATAAATCCGTGAAATATTTTTATAATATGATAACTTCAGTGAATAAGTTAAATAAGTTTTACAGATTCTTAAGCAATGTTTTGTTAAAGCGTTGATGAAAATCTTTATTAAAATCGTGTTATTTACTTTAAAAAGGGACTAACTTTGTTTGAAGCGTTTTCGTTAAAAGGTGATCGTTTTAATTCTATGAACAATTTCGTTGACTCAATTAAATTTTTCTTGATCCAACGAAATTTCAGTTGATGAAGTGAAAATTATGTAAAATTGTGTTTTACTTTTTTTCTAATAAATTTTTGATCAAATCTTCATAACAAAACAAAGAAAAAGTAACTACTAACGAATAAACCACTAAAACACTCTTGTAACTTTTATTTATAAGACAAAATCTATCACACTTTGGCAACCATATAATTGGAATTAATTCCCATTCAGCAAAAATAATAATTATTAATGCTATGGGAATTTTTCATTATTTTAACAGATGAACTAACGCACAAGGACTAATTGCTTCGATGTGCTTAAATCGAGTTTTACATAGACAAACAAGCAAACAAACAAACAAACACCCCTACCTATAAAGTAATTTTTGGCTAAAATAAGGCACATATTAAAGCCGATGGAAATTGTCTTTTGTTTTATATAATTTGGTGAACGTTTATAAATTTATTTTATTTATATTAAAAGGACTTTCTATATAAGCAACAAACATCTAGGGACAAAGAATATTAAGTTTATTGTTTTTAAGTGGAATATTGTATAGAGTAGATTTTTCCGTGACCGAATTTTAATGAGATTTTCATATAAAATACACAATTTAAAAAGTCAAATTAAATGAGAGATTTGGCTTTTTAATTTTATTATAAACATATTTACATTTTTTACAATAAATAATACCAAATGTATAAAGGCACATTTTAAAGTCGATAAATGGATTTTAAGTGAACATTTATTTCAATTTCATGTATTATTTCCGATTTTTAGCGAAATAGGGGTGAATGTTTTTGGGAATTGAATATAATAGCAATTAACATTTTTGGTGAAAATTTCTTAAAAAGTAACACATTATTTAATTTATATTAAAAGACGGTTGTTTATATGAATTAGTTGAAGATTTACTTTTGAAATTAAGTGTTGAAAAACTTATTTTTAAACGGTATAATTCGCATCTCTTAAGCAATATTCACATGAGCACGACCAACGACCAACGAATGAACGAATATTCGTCGATTTTGACATTTCTTTCACATGAGAGTTTTTAATTCGTCGCGAATGAAGTTTGACAGCCGAACACCATTTACCACCGAAACGAAAACAAGAATGATTTTTTTAGGTTAAGTACGCGCGATTATTTTATTCGTTGCGAGTGTGGATAATGTGGAACGCGAATAAAGTTTGACAGTTCGTATCAACTACAATTTTTTTCGCGACGAATAAATTTGTTTTCTTAAATTTATTAATATATAATATTGAAAAGTAAAAGTATGCATCAAAAATCAAATAGAAACTATATTGCTATCGTTTTGTTAAGAAGTTGTGTGGAAATATGTCTTCAAACGTATATAAACTCACATTTTGTAATTCATTCGTCGTCCGTTGGTCGCGCTCATGTGAATACTACTATAACCGGTGAAAAGTTATGCAGGCTATTAGTATTTAAAAGGGCTCTATACATTGTGGTGTAGATCTATATTTAAAAGAGTGTAAAGGACTCACACTGATAACTTTTTATCTTTACGTTTAAACATTTTTAAATGATATTCCTTGTGATTTGAATGCTCATTTAAAGAACTTCAAAAAGTTTGGAATCAAAAATTGAAATTTAAGTTATTTTCGATTCCAGATGGACGTTTAAAGAATTTAGTGGGAACTTTTTGGCAGGATTTTATTTTTGAAAGTTGACAACCATATTTTGTAATAAGATGAAATATAAATCAAAGATATTTGAGTCAAAATGTTTGCCATTTTTAAGTATTACTTTTTTATTTTTTTGAGAAGACTGTTTAATGGATTTTTTTAATTTAATTTAATTTAAATAAATAAGGTGGTGCAAATGTCAGTTAAGAACTAGGGCCTAGTGACATAAAAACTTTCAACCATTCCTGTGTGCGAGTAATGTTGTCAGGGATGAAAAGGTCCTAAAGTCTTAAGCTGAATCCGAAGGGCTGATTTAAGAAAGCACTTTTCATGATAAGAATTACTCTTAGAGTATTTTATTTGAGTATTTTTCGATTTCTCGCAAGAGGCAGTACGAGTGAAAAAACTTTATGTAAATGTAACAGAGGCAGGGAGTGAACCCAAAACCTTTGGCATGACAGTCCTACGCACTAACCATCACGCAACGGGAACTACTAAATATTAGCAACACTTAATATTAATATTGTTGTTTATATTAAATACTTAATATTAACAACAATGTTTTTTATGAAAAAAAAAAACAAGTTTGAAATCAGCTATGTCATTTGTTTTCACGAATCAAAATCAACTTTTAACTATTTTTAGTAATATTTTGTTTGGTTTTTATTTTTGTATGTCATTTTGATTTGTTTAAAAATTGCACCATTTGAAGGTAAAATTATGTTTTGCTTGAAAATATTTGCTAAATCAATTTGGCAAATTTGGAATCTATTTAAAAAAAGTAACCATATTTTAAGATTTTAAATTATACTTTCAAAATGAGTTTATCTTCAATCATTTAAATTAAATTTAATGCCTTGAAAAAACTTTAACTTATTAATTTTTTTTTGAAAATTATGTAAACGGTTTGGCTTTTAAATTAATTTTGTATCTATAAAATTTTCAATTTTCTTAGAAATATATTTGTTATGTAGTTCTAACTAACTAAATTTATAAATATATTAATTATTCCAATTAAGTTAACAAATGTTGTCCCGTTTTTAAGAAATCGAATTTGGAAAAATAAATTACATATAATATTTTTATCAAAAATCACAAAAAAAAAAAAACTACTGCTGTTTCAGAAAAACTATTTAAACCGAAAATTTAAAATAACGGTAAAGAGAACCAAAAAGAGGGCTATATAAAAACATATTTTTATGTTGAAAAAAGAAAAAAAAGAAAATTTCACAAGAAATCTATCGGTCCGCTTTGGAAACACAAGCAAAAATCTCGTCGGGTCTTGTCTCGTGACCAGACCTATTCAAAAGTCTTAATTCTTGTGCAGTGATTATAATTTGTACTCATTTAAAAGTTTGCACTGTAATTTTTGTTTGCTGAATGCTTGTCAAAACTTCATAAACGGCACAAATTAACATCATTCCTAAATGAAATCCTCTACCCTTTTCACTACTATTGGGCTAACTATCAGTGTAACCCATGAAAGCTTAGGCGATTTTCGTGAATACAGAAAGATGTACTTCATAGAATGTTTTGAAGTTTTTGGGACATAATAAGGTATATTTTCAGATAGATTTTAAGATTTTTTTTACAAAAATATTGCTAAGCAACGGAGTTATGTGCTGTTTTCGGAGGTGTCAAAAAGGAAAGATTCCCAACTGATGACATGATTACAGCGAATGAGTAGCTAAAACAAACAAATTCAAAAAATTTAAAGGTATTTCCTATACAATGACCTACGATTTTTGAAAAATATCAAAAACCTTCAAAATGGCTCAATTCTCAAAAAAGCGCAGTTTTTTGGAGTAAAAAGGGTAATTTTTTTAACGCAAAATTGACAATATTGACAATTGAAACTGCTAGGAAATTAGCGAGCTCAATCGTTTTCATCCCTCTGTGACGATGCTTTTTAGCTTTTTAGAAGGCTGCCACTCAAAACTAATAGAAGATTTACATATGTCCTTTCCGCTTTTACATGATACGAGTATTTTTGAATGTAGAAACTATCGAATAAGAAAAATCGATTTTTTTTAAAGTGTCACACTCACATAGCCCCTTAAAGCAAACATTTTCAAAATTCTATAAAAGTATACAATAATACAGAGAAATAAAAACAATATCCATTGTATGAATACTACCGATAGAAGTTAGAGTATAATCTTACTACGGATGAGTTTTTGACATTTATACGAGTCTCGAATGGATCTTATGTAATTTCGTTCTCAAATGTTGGTACAATTGATATTGCATTTGTATCTCGATGGCTGTGTTCGTTGAGTAGTTGTACAATTGGAATCATGTGTGTTTTCCATTGGGGAAAAAAATCAATCTATTACTGTTGATATTATTTAGTTTTGTTAGTGAAAATAGACTTACTCGGCTTATTTTGCAAGGGAAAACAACTATCACATTACACAGACGTATTTTCTTGATTTTGATAGTCAACTATCAAAAATCAGCTTACACGATTTCACCCCTGGTCTGAATTTCGCTATTTTTCTGTTGGAATTTTTTGATAAATTATTCTGGCAAATATTCAGTTGTATCAACTTTCAAATATAAAAACCGGACTACTGCGGATCGTTTTTTTGGCAATTTCTTACTGTACTATATATGGAATACGAAAAAAACGCACTTAATGTTACCACTTTGGTTTTTACATTTATTCCTAGTACATTTTTTTTTTTTTCAAAAAAACACTAAAATTAGGCTGCTGTACGGAGACTTTTTGGACTAAGTGTACATAATATTTGGACAAATTTTTGTCCACAAGGTCTATCGTATTAATGTAAGGTCTGATTATCTGAAACTTTGTTTTTGTTTTCTTCTTTGTCATAATGTTTTAATCTTCGATATATGTACATAGAAATATATCTTAAAAAATATGTTATTTTTCAAATTCAACATTTTCACTTTTGACAATTGCCTTAATGCCAAATCGTAAAACAAAACAAATGTTTGGAACTGTTTTAGCACACTTTATATTTAGAAAAGTAATATTCGACGAAAACCAATAATAACGAGTGCTCGCTACAATTCCAAGACTTTCTACTAAAAATCATCTGACATGCTTTTATGTTTTTTTTTTCAGAAAGACAGCTGAGTGACAGCCAAGTTTTGTAGCTATAATAATATTTTTAAACATTTTTAATTTTTTCCGTTTGAAGTGGATAGGAGCGGATACATATAAAAGCTCTTATGCAGAACTACTCATCTGTTAAACAGTCTCTAATGAAAAGGGCTATATGAGTGCCTTCATTTACATTTTGCTTTGAAATATAATGTACTCGTACTCATTCATTTAAATTATTTGATCATTGAATTTTTTCTACTTGATTTGGCCTTAAACGCATTAAATTAAACAAGAGAATAAATATAAAAACATTTTTTTTTTTAAATCAAATTAATGGAAAACATTTCAAAAATTTTCATTTATTTATTTAATATCAAAACCAATGTATTCATGAAACAATATAATATTGTGCATTCTTTTGTTTAAATTGTGATTTAAATAATAATCTGATAGTTAATGAAGAATAAATAAAGAAAAAATTATTTATTTAAACAATCAAATGCAGAAATGATTATAACATTACAAAAAAAATAAAATTATAACCTACAAAAATATCTATCAATAAATAAAATGAATGTGATACATTTTAACTGTAATATAAATTAACACTCTTCCAATGTTTTTTGTTTTTAATATTTATCTTAGTATATATATATATTAAATTAATTTTATAAGCATGGATATGGATAACTTTATTAAATAAAATAAGAAGAACGAAAAAAGAGGCAGGTTATTATTTAAATGAATATTAACGTACTGTTTTAATTATTGCTCGAATATAAAATAATTAAATGGTTTACCGCACATACTACATATAAAATATATGTGGTGTATTGGTTTTAATTGTCCATTTCAGTATACTTGAATAAATGGGCTCAGTTTTATTTTATATTAAAAACTACAGCTATTGAAAACTACCTACTAAAAATTATAATTATCATGTTTGACTAATTGGTTAGTGTTAAAAACATAAAAATGCAGAAGTTGTTTTTTTTTTTAATGTTTCTCTTGAATTCTCTTGAAAAGATACTTTCATGGTTCGTCAACCTGAAAAAGAGCTTAAAACATCACAAACAAAGTCCGGAGTCCCTAACAAATGCCTATGAAGTTGGTATATCACACGCAATCAAGATTAAAGTCAGTGTTAATTAAAAAGAACTGAAGTAGGCAAGTTGATATATGTAGGTATTTAAATAGGTACTGTAGTGGAGTAGACAAATTTAACCATTATCTGAATCATTTTTTTTTCATGACGGACTTATAATTGGCTTTAAATTATGTGATAATAATTTATTATAGAAAGTAGTTTGCTGCAAATTCCAATAGTGAATCGAAATTTTTTGATAGTTTTATAAAGAATCTTACACTTTACTTAGTCTTTACTTAGGTACAAAATGTTTAATTTCCTTAAAAGTTTAACACATTATTTAATGAAAAAATAGGTGAGAAAGCAGTTCATGATGTAAAAAAAGAGGTTGGGATGCGACCACGCTGATAACTTCCCATCCCGTCTGTCGATTTGTCTTGCTTAAAAGTTTGTAGGTTTTCGTGTTGCGTTAAAAAAGTTGCCAGTTGAATTATTCGTAAAAATTACCAACAACATCTAATAAAATAGTTTGATTTCAAAATCAATTTTTGTTTGATTTTTAGTCAAAAACCAATTTTAACCAATTTTAGGAGCATTCCTTAAAAGTTTTTATTTCTTATACAAACACAAATTGGATGAATGAAATTAATTTGAGAGATATCGAGAACTGAACGTCAATTTTTACCAAACTTGAGTGCTATTTTTTTTAGATTAAATTTAAATTTTTAAAAATAAATTTGAGAAAGAAATTTCGTAAGTTAATTTTTACCAAGTTTTAGTATTTGTTTTTTTTTGTTTTTTTTTTTGTTTTTGTAAAAAAAACTGTCAATTCGATTTTTCTCAAAATTTTAACAAATGTTGAAAACAATATTTCTTATAAGACAAAATTAGTTTAAAGCCATAATATTAAATTTTTGAAAAGAGTTTTGAGTCGAAAATTATTTTTTACCAACATTCATTAATTTTTTCTACCTTTTTTATTTTTTGTAAGAAAAACTGTTAATTCGATTTTTCTGAAAATTTTACCAGACGTCAAAAACGTTATTTTTCATTGCCTAAAATTATTTCGTAGATAAATCGTACGGACATACTAACGTACGTACACACGCACGCACAGACATATCTCTGAAAATCTTTTATTTCGACTCTAAAGACCTTGAAACGTCGAGAAATGTCAACATTTTCAATTCGACAAATCCGACCGAGTATACAATAACTTCCTATGGGAAGTTCATAAGGACATGAAGCCGTCATAATATAATAGCCAATTATTGTGGTTGCAAAAATTTGTCACCAGTCACCACTTTTTTATTTTCATGCCTTTAAAAATAGAAAAAATTCTAATTTATTTGTATTTTTTGAAAAAATGTCAGTTTATTATTTTTTGTGTTTAGTTATATTTTTGACCAATTTTTCTTTTATGATTTTACTTATGTTAATAAAGAGAAGTCATGTCAAAAATTATTTGCGTAAATTATTATTACCTAATATATTTTGTTGACTTTATGTAATGACAAATTTTTCTCCTCTGGGAGACACCTTTACTAGTAGGTGCAGAAAAAAGGTTTTTCGACTGATAAATGCCTTTCTTTTGATCATAATTCTTTTTTCTTTTATTGTAATTTATCGCCAATAATTAAGTGAACTTATCCGTTTTCGTAATTTTGTTTTTAAGTCCCTTTAATTTTAAGTTGGTGTTATTTACATGAATTTTTGAAGTCAAGCAAACCATTTTTAACATTTTTATGACTTAGGCTAAAAATGATAAAATTATAAGTGTACAATTTAAATAATACTGTTTTTTTAGACTTTGTATATTCTATGAAAAGGGTGTATCTTTTATACTTTCCGAATAGCAACCTTCTAAAAAGCAACAGCTAGAGGTTTAAAATGACTTTTTGAGATCTTTGATGGGGTTATAAACCCTAGATGTCGATCTGAGTTGGCTTTTTTGGTATTTTTCAGAAATATTACAAAATAAATCGAGATTGCAGATTTTTTTTTTTCAATTATATACTAGTTACTGCTAACAACAATTTGTTTGTCAGCGATTTATTTAAAACTATCTGCTCCTCGCGGTGTCACTCGCATGCTTTATTTTATAACAGGTTTACTTGGCATAAAAACGGTTGTAGTAAGCCAACTTTAAAAGATAGACATGATTCCAATTAGCTTTATAATTTTTTGGAATGTAATAAATTTAAATTTGTATATATATATATTCTCCAACAAAGGAACAAAGAAAAAAATAACCACCTCTTTTGTTAATCGAATCTTTATTATAATGTAATGTCCTTTAGTTAAATTTCAAAGTCATTTTTTACATTCTCTTTTACTTTTAAGATTGTGGAATGTGGAACGTATTGTTTAAAACTCCAAGTTATGTTTGTTTAAATTATTATAATAAAATATGTGTTTCTTGTACATTCGTACATTCTCCCCCCACGATAGAATGATGATGTGAATTCTGCTCAATCAAATACCCAGTGTAAACGATTTAATTACAGCAACTTGGCATCATTATTTGATAACGAACTGCATTACCGGACTGCATTATCGGCAGGGCCCATTTTCGATGTTGTCATTCACCACTTTCCTTCTTATCTCATTCGTACATGAAAAGAGACAGACTATTAGTAAATATATTTTGACATTTAAACAAATACAAAAGACAAAGTCAACTACAGAGAATGCAAAACAAATAGGAGAAATTTGTAGTTTTTTATTCCTTTTATTCATGAGAATTGTTGTTGTTGATTTCATTCATGCTGCATCGGGTTGTTTTGGAATTGTAATTTGTAGTATAGTTTATAGTAAGTAAATGGGAATTGTGCATCCATCTTGGGTGATTTGTGTGCGCGTCGGTGATAGTTTTTTTGTTATTTTGTTTTAATTGAAAAATTAAATTAATTCGTGCGTTCGTTAATTATTAATCAATTCATCTATTAATTCAGGTAAGTTTGTTGAATGAATTGTGCCTGGTGTGAATATGTGTGAATAAATGGATTTCGCAAATCCATTGCCGATATCGCGTATTTATTCGTACGGCGGCGGCGTAAGTTGGTCGCGACCGCGGTGTATGTTTGTACATATGTATGGCTGGTATATTATGTGATTTATGTGGTGTTATTTTGTTTTTAATATTAATTGATTTATTTTAAAATATGTTCAGGTACATATGTACATATGAATTAAAATTAAATTTGTAGTTAATAATAACTGTATTGTATTGTATATACATAATTGTGTAAATCGCGGCGTCGGTTGCTTTATGTACACGTAAGTATATAACAACCAAAAATTAATTGTTTCCAATTGGAATTAATTTGATTTCCATTGAATGCGGGGAGTTTGTTTACGTTTTGAATTGGAGTTAAAGTGATTGTGTACATTACAAAAACAAAACCAAACAAAAAAATTATATTGGTTTTGTACCAAAGTGAAATACAATTATCATTAATTCCTAGAGTTTAATTTGCAATTGTTTGTGACAATCATTTTGTGTTAATTTGATTTAGTTTTGTTGACAAATTATAACGATGAATTATTATCTTGACTTTTAATTGATGTGTTTTTTATTTCAAATGTGATTCGGTTTTGATCAAGTGTTAACTTTTTTTTTGATATTAAATAAATTCGTTTTGGCATAAAATACACATTTATTCGGTTTGGAATTAAAGTGTTATTTCAAATATTTTATCAAATTATTTTGACGCGATATAATATTTTGGATTAAATGTAAATTATGATTGTTTGTTTTATTCTGTTTTGTAATTTTCGCGTTTTGGTGAATTTGACATATTTTTAGTGCCAAGTGTTTGACAGCAGTTTGTTTATTTTAATTTGTGGATGGTGTTTTAAAACTCTATTGACACATAATTATTTTGTTGAAATTATAGAGTTGTTTGTTTAGAGTTTTTTATTACTAAAAAATGGAAAATTTATTTGTTTTTTTTTTTTTTCGAATGAAACGTTGAATATGTGTACATTAATTCAGACAAGATGAATAAATAAATTAACAAAATTATAATTTATGTGTTTTTCTTTTATTTTTTTTTTTTTCTGATTTTTGTAATGAATTTATTTGATAATTTTGTTATATTGATTTTGAATTATTAATAAATATTAACATTTTGATTGATGAATTAATTAAATATGTCTTTTAATTTTTATTCGGTATATTAATTTTACTGGTGTGATTTCATACGATGGCTAATTGTTCTGCAGTTTTATTCGATGGTAGCAGGCATATTTTTGTTATCGGCCGTTTCAATTGCCCGTTTTGTGTTTTTACCGTCACGACGCGTATCAATCCGTCCGATCCGGTATGGGTTTCTTCAATTCTTGCAAGATTCCAGTAGGTCGATGGAAGTCGTTCATCTTTAAGAAGAACTAAGTCTCCTATTTTCGGCGATTCTTTGACTTGTGTCCATTTTGGTCGTTGCTGAAGCCTTGCGAGATATTCAGAATTCCATTTTCGCCAAAATCCTTCTGATAGAGCTTGGACGCGTTTCCATCGATCATTATGCGTGATGTTGTTATCGAGTTCGCCTTGTGGTATAGCGTGTAATGATTCGCCGACTAGAAAGTGAGCGGGCGTGAGTGCATTTAAATCATCTAGGCTGTCGGAAAGAGGGCAAAGGGGCCTCGAATTCAGACACGCTTCTATTTGTGCTAAAAGCGTCGCGAGCTCCTCGAATGTTAGCCTTTCTGTTCCTACAACTCGTTTTAGATGGTACTTGACAGATTTCACACCCGCTTCCCATAACCCACCGAAGTGTGGAGAAGCCGGGGGAATAAAATGCCAATCTGTACCGTGATTTGCTAATTCTTCCGCAATTTCCTTCCAATCGTGTTGTGCGTCTTTCAACATTTTTGCTAACTCGTTATGAGCACCAACAAAATTAGTTCCGCAGTCACTATATACCTTCACACAGCTTCCTCTTCTGGCAGTAAATCTCTTAAATGCTGCTAAAAACGCTTGTGTTGTGAGATCTGAAACAACTTCCAAATGAATAGCCTTAGTTGCTAAGCAGATAAAAATTGCAAAGTAACCTTTAAGGATTTTTGCACCTCGTGCCTTCCAGGACTTGATATCAATTGGACCTGCATAGTCAACGCCGGTATGACTAAACGGTCGAGACATACGAACTCTCGCTGCAGGCAAATTTCCCATTAACTGCTGCATTTCAGATGCCTTTTGACGATAGCATGAAGGGCATCTATGCAGTTGGTATTTAACGCTTCTTCGTATCTGTCCAATCCAGTATCGTTGTCGAATGTAGCTTATCATTTGTTGGATACCGCCATGAAATGTGTTCTTATGAGCATCTCGGACAACCAGACTCGTAAAGTGATGGTTGTTTTGGAGCAATATTGGATGTTGAGATTCGTAGGGAAGCAGAGAGTTCTCCAAACGTCCCCCAACTCGTAAGACTCCGTTAGCATCGATGAACACGTTTAACGCCCGTAAGGCCTTTGGTGTTTTGTTTTCACGAATTTGTTGAATTTCGGTTTCAAACATTTCCTTTTGTACTGCTTTGACGATGAATAGGAGGGCAGTTTCCAACTCTTTTGGTTTAAGTGATCCTGTATTAGGTCCCAACTTGGGTCGACATTTTGTTATGAAACGATAACAGGTGGCGATAATTCTAATAACTTTGAGAAGACTCGAAAAGTTGTAGATAGTTTGTAATATGCTATCACTTTTTATCGCATGTATAACGAATGCTTTTATTGTACGTTGTTCTTCTACAACGTTTATTTCGGTGGGTTGATCTGGAAGATCGAATACCCATTTTTTTCGCAGAAGCTCTGGACCGTTCCACCACGACGTAAGTGACTCCAGTTCCGATGGATATACACCCCTGGACGCCAGATCGGCTGGGTTATGAAGCGTTGCGACATGTCCCCAGCAATCGATCCCCACTAACCGCTGGATTTCCGACACACGGTTGGATACGAATGTGGTCCATTTGGCGGGAGTGGCACGTATCCAGGCAAGTGCAATTGTGGAATCTGTCCATGCGTACATCTTCACATCTGGAATGGCTAGAACTTCCTTGGTGTATTGTAACAACTCTGCCAACATTACTGCGCCACAAAGTTCAAGACGAGGTAGAGTTATTGTTCGTTGATTTGGTGCTACCTTAGTCTTTGACAAAAGAAGATTGACATGAATTCTGCCTTTACTATCCAGGACTCGTACGTACACTGCTGCACCGTAAGCCTTCATAGAAGCATCGCAAAATCCATGTAGCTCGATCGCTTTATTAGTCTTGCTCAACTGGATCCATCTTGGAATCCGCAGCCGTTCGATCAGATGGAGTTCTCGGAGAAAAGCATCCCAATCTTTCTTCAAAGCAGCTGGAATTGGATCGTCCCAGTCACAGCCAAGCTCCCATAAGCGCTGCATCATAAGCTTTGCAGTGATGATGCATGGTGAGATCCAACCCAAAGGATCGAATAATTTTGCTATGGTTGACAGCATAGACCTTTTTGTCGTTGATTCTGTTGCAGGTTGCAGATTTTGGTATGAGAAGAAGTCATCGATGGGGAACCATTTGATGCCTAAAGTCTTGACATGGTTTGACAAGTTGAACGGAAGTTCAAAATCAAGTTCCCTATCCTGAACTGGAATATCTTCTATGAGTTCTTTCGTGTTGCTTGTCCACTTTCTGAGGTTGAGTCCTGCTGTTGCTAAAAGTTGCTTAACTTCGTCACGTTTCTTTCGCGCTTCTTTAATAGTGTCAGCTCCGCTGATGAGATCGTCGACGTACATGTCTTCACGGACAGCCTTCGCCCCCTCAGGAAAATTTTCATTTTCATCATCAGCTACCTTTTTCAAAACTTTGATCGCAAGGTATGGTGCACTTGCGGTACCAAATGTAACCGTGTTCATTTTAAATATTTTTACAGGTGACGTCTTCTTGTCTCTCCACAAAACAAGCTGATAATATCGGTCTGATTGATTGACGAAAATTTGTCTATACATCTTCTCGATGTCGGCCGTGAAAGTTACTCGGTGAGTCCGCCATTTCAGAACAAGATCTATGATACTTGATTGCAATTTTGGACCCACAAGCAACCAATCGTTCAGAGATTTGCCATCGGACGTTTTCGCTGCGGCGTCGAATACTACCCTCAGTTTGGTTGTAGAACTCGCTTCTTTGAAAACCGCATGGTGTGGTAAGAAATAGTGGAATGGGGATTGAAGCACCGCATCATTGCCATCTACCTCTTCCATATGACCAAACTCTTCATATTCTTTGATGCAGTTTTTGTAGGCTTCAGCCAGCTTTGGATTCGAATCCAGCCTTTTTTCAAGATGTAGAAATCGTCGAAAGGTGTTTTCTCTACTACATCCCATTGCTGGATACTTTTCACCTTTAAACGGTAACTTCACCTCGTAACGCCCGTTCGGTAAACGTGTTGTGTGTCGTTCAAAATGATTGTCGCACGCAGTGTTTTCTTCCGTATCTTGCTTCTGAAAAGGCATCTCCTCCATCTCCCAAAACTTCTCTAACTGCGAACTCAGGTCAGTAATTTGAACGAAGCTTCGAACTTGCTCAGGAATTTCGGCTGAAACTTTCCCGAACACAACCCACCCCAGTTCTGTATTTTGTGCTATGGGTCCATCTCCATTTTTCGAACGTCTTATTTCAGGAAGGAGTATTTCGGCGCAAACTTCACTACCGAGCAGTAAATCTATGGGTGCAGGCTCATAGAGATGAGGATCAGCTAAAGAAAGGCCTTTCAAATGCTTCCAAATGCCAGGTATCACTCGATGGGTCGGGAGATGGCCAGTCAACGACTTGAAGACCAACGCCTGGATGGCAGTCTCGAACGTCGAGTGGCGTGAAGCAAATCTTACTTCGACGGAGTATTGCGCAGTGCCGTTGTTGACCAACCCTAACCCGGATACCTCAACATTTGTACGCTTTCTTTCTAATTTCAGAAGTTGTGCTGCTGCTTCAGTGATGAAGGACCTTTCTGACCCTGTATCGATGAGAGCGCGTAGAAGACGTAACTTACCATCTGCTGCCCGTACCTTTACTACCGCTGTCGCCATGAGCACCTGGTGTGCGTAACCATTTTGCGACGCGTGGTAGTTAAATGACTGTCCTTGTGTTGACTGTAGTTGTTGTTCAACCGATGGTTGAAATACAGGAGCATTCGGATTTATTGACGTCTGGAATGTTTTCGCCTGAGATGAAGCACTAGTTGCAGGAAATTGTTGTATCTGTGTGTTGCTTGAAGATTGCTGTTGCATGTGTGTGTTGCTTCCACTTGCATGCTGCTGCTTGTCATGTAGCAGCGAATGGTGTCTTTGTTGACAAAAATAACACGATGTGAAACTGTAGCACGTTGCCACAAGATGCCCGTAAGACAAACAATTTTCACACATCTTGAGTCTGGAAACAACTTCTTGTCGACCTTTGACATCCATGTTGAGGAATTGTTGGCATTTTCTCAATGTGTGTTTGCCTTGACTGCACAGCTTACAAATTAATTTCTCCACGGTGTTGCTCTTGTCCGCCTTTTGGGATGGCTGTTTGACGATCTGCTTTGCATGCATGACTTTTGTCTTAGCTGGTTGTACTCGTGGCTTTGGTTTTAAATATGGCTCCTCTTTAGTCCGGAATGATGTTTCATGCTCCTGTTGACCAATAACTTCAAGAGTTCGAAAACGGATCTCCAAAAACTCGGTAAATTCCTTAAATGTAGGCAAATCTTTTCTATTACCTAATTTTTCTTCCCATAGTTTTTGACACGAGTGTGGAAGCTTCTGATAAAGGAACCATATCAGGACGGTGTCCCAACTGGAAACAGGTACATCCATTTTTTCAAGCGCGTGAAAACATTCTTTTGTTGTATACAAAAGATCCTTCAGGCCCGCAGCAGTCTCACGAGATAAAGAAGGTTGACCAAAAAGCGTTTGCATTTGAGTATGTACAAGAATGCGCTTATGATCGTATCGATCCTTCAACAAATCCCAAGCCTTATCGTAGCTGGCAGCCTCCACAGAAAAATTCTGCAAAAACCGATTTGCATCACCAGTCATGCACGACTGCAAGAAATGAAGCTTATCGATGTCTTCAATACTCTTGTTATTGTGGATAAGAGCCTGAAACCTGTCGTGGAATGCACGCCAGGTAGTATATGAGCCATCGAATTTTGGCAAATCGATTCGTGGAAGTCTTATCCCCGAATACGTCGATGGTGCAGCTGTATTACTGGGCGGAGCCCCTAGGATTGGAGGGGTCGCAACGATTGATGACGATTTTTCGATCGTTTCCACCAACTCTGTGCGATATTCGAGGTATATTTCGTTAATTTGCTCATATACTACCTTTAACTCTTCAACTTTCATTCCTTCTTCCAGCATACCACCCCCAATGATGGCTTCATTGTAAGTTTTTGCCGAAAGAACATCTTCTTCTAACTTGCTTAGACGAGCTGAAGCATAGGCTTTTATCTTACGGTCTTTTGGTGATTTTTTAAAATTAGTAAGATCCCTTATTACTTTAGATAAAAGATCTTTTTGTAGCTCACCATACTTGTAATTTTTGGTTTCAGCCATAATAATATTTAATGTCTTTTAAAATTGACAGAAATGACGAAAAAATCAAATAGACAAGTTTACAACACACAAAGCAAGACTTACTGCTTCTCTGCAACTGCTACTGCTGCTGATGCTGATGCTGATGCTGATGCTGCTGCTGCTGCTGCTACTGCTGCTGCTGCTGCTGCTGTCGACGACGTCACGATCGTTGATAATGTAGATTTGTTAGTGTCTTTGCTGGACACTTTGTTCATAAATTAGTTTTAAGTTAAATTTAAGTTAAATTAATTAGTTTTAAGTTAATTTGTAATATCAATTCGTGATTAAAAACGATTTGTTCAATGCACAATTTATATCACGTATCTATTTTATACGAATCGTAAATTCGGTTTTTTCTAAATTGTAATATCGGGGCACACACCGCACATATATTATATTGTTCTTGTTAAAGTTTATAAGTTCGTATTTAAAGGCTCGAAGGACCAATGTTTCCAATTAGCTTTATAATTTTTTGGAATGTAATAAATTTAAATCCGGCTCGAAGGACCAATGATTCCAATTAGCTTTATAATTTTTTGGAATGTAATAAATTTAAATTTGTATATATATATATTCTCCAACAAAGGAACAAAGAAAAAAATAACCACCTCTTTTGTCAATCGAATCTTTATTATAATGTAATGTCCTTTAGTTAAATTTCAAAGTCATTTTTTACATTCTCTTTTACTTTTAAGATTGTGGAATGTGGAACGTATTGTTTAAAACTCCAAGTTATGTTTGTTTAAATTATTATAATAAAATATGTGTTTCTTGTACATTCGTACAGACATAATGCTTTTATGGTCTTTTTTTTAGAACTATTAAAACTTTTGCCGTTTCCGCAGCACACGCACTGGAAGCTTTAAAAATGGCTATATAAGCCTGTTCAAACAAACAAACAAACTCTTCAGCTTTATAATATTAGTATACATTATGGGCCTGACTAAAGGATCTATAGTGAGGCAACGATTTTTTTTTAAATTATACTATAATAAGTGTCATAGAATTACATACATACGATGTTTGCAATGCTTAATTAGCTTACCAAATCATCCGTTAGTTTTTAATAAGAAATTAACTGTGCAATATCAAATAAAAATTTTGATACCTATTTCCAAAAAGAATGTAATTTCCAGGATATGCTCAAAAATTCAAGTTAACGAGTTGAAAATTGCCTGAGCTCTGAGTTCTCTTATTTTGAAAAAAAAAACTTAAAAAATGCAATATTACATAAGATACTTGGAGTGCGTTGATATTAGAAAAATATGAGTATGTAATATCTTTAACTTCCCATAGGAAGTTATTTAAATTTAAATTTGAAAACCGAAAAGTTAAAGTCCCGGCGACAATCTCTTGGGATTAAATTTTGTATGGTTCTGGGAGACCATTTAAAAAAATCGATGTTTAGAAAATTCCCGATAAACGCGTTTATCTCTTAATAAAGTTTTTTAATTGTGGTGCCATTTTAAATCAAAGAGGAATTATACGATAGTCTTCAAATTTTAATTGAATACTATCCAAAATATGTATATGTACATTTTACCCTATGATGAAGTAAGATATTTTGAACTGATATTTACGAGTTTGCTTTTTAGGAACGCAACCATTCTCTTAGATAATAATATTTTCGAAAATCTAAGGTTATGGTGCAAAAAGCACCTTCCTGTTAAACAACACGTGTTTAGGTTCAGGTATTCCATCGCCCGGAATCATGGTTGCAGTGCTGGAGAAGATTTGTTTCATTTCTCCTAAGACAGCATAAAAAGTCGCTCATGTATCGTTATTTTTACGTGAACAATTTTTGAAATACAAGTTTCATATAGACACACAGAGTAAATGGGCGCGATATCATGTTGGTAGGCCAAGTTTATGGGTCAAAAAATGTTAGATCATTTAGGAAAATTTCTTTTCAGGATTCTCTTGTACCCAGTTACAGTCATTTTTGATGTAACGACCTCAACATTAACTGTCCCATAATAAGTGACAGCTTCAAATATAACAACAACTGCTTCACAGATAAAGTTTTGAACACCCTTATCATTTTCTTAAACCGTGAAAATAAGAGGTTAACCCATCAAGGCCACCGAAATTTAATAGCTTTATCGTCTGAAAAAAAAATACGTGATACCATTATTATTTCAGATTATTTGAGATTTGAAAGCCTTACTTTCTGTTGTTCGTCAAATAGAGGTTTTTTCTTTAGTTTAATTTATTCGTTTGAGTAAAATTGCTCGTCTTCAAGGTGCTGTTTTTGCAGTTCATATTACTTCCCTTTGTGTTTAATCTGTACGAATATTTATTTTTTAAGTAAGAATAAAAGCCATTACGACTTTGTCCAATTTTATCAGCTCGATTTTAGTCCATATTATCAATTCGATTTTAGCTTTTGAAACACTGCTAAGGCATTTAGATAAACCCATGGTTCTTAAAATTTTAGATCATTTATTATTAATTAATTTCATTTAAAACACTAATGCCCAATTTCATAAACAGCTTTTTTACATTTAACAGGATTTTAAACTGTAAAATGGGATATTTTGGTTTCACCAAACGTTTTTAAAGTAAACAAGCTTTTAAACACCTTTTAAAACTAAATGCCCATTTTTGGCTCATTAAATTTTAAAAGTGTCATTTAAAAATTAATATGAAAGATTGACAGCTGTTTTGTTTTGTAAAATTTGTGTTCTCACTACTTGGAGATACAGAATGAATAGGTAAACAAATTCAACATTGCATTTACAATATCATTTTTATGATTTTAATTTTTAATTAGAATATTAGATTGGTCATCTTCATCTGAAGAAGATTTTCATATTTTATTTTTGAACGACACACGATTTTTGATTTTGAAGAAGTTTACATTGTTGTAGGTATTTTGCGATTCTTGTCATTTATTTCAACATATATAATGCTTTCTCATTTTTTCTCACACAAATCGCTCAATAGAAAGAAAAAAGGGGTTTTATTTTTACAGAGTTGTGAAGAGAACTCTATTTTAACAAAAATATTCCTGAAATTTACCATTTGAAGCTTGGTGAAACTGAAAAAATTTAAGGGCCTGTTAAAATTTGAAAAGCTTTTAGATAAAAGTGCTTTTAGTGTTTGTTTATGAAATCGGATATAAATTTGTTGATTGAAACTACCCAGTAGGTAGTACTTGAGAACTCTTATAAACAACGATTAAATTGTCGTTTTAATTGACCCTAAAAAACTTCTTCTTTACGTATGAAAAACTTTACAAGTGGGCGCTAACAAGATATAGTAGTTTTATTTCGATATGCCTATTTTTTTGAAATTTTTGTCTGAACATCTTAAGGAAATAGTTAGCATCGACAGATGTCACAAGAACCCTCAATACCTATTTTGAAAAAATGTAAAAAGTATTTTCGAAAATATTTGGGCGTACTTAGTTCAAGCGGAGTTTATGTCCTCAATCTTTTAAAACATCAATTCAAAAAATTCCAATCCAATTTTTTTTTTCGGAAACACACACATTTTTAACGTTAACACTAGAATGGCCCATTAAAGCAAAATAAAAATAGTAGAAAGAAATGGTAATTTCTGATTGATGGTCTTGACAACTTGCATATAATATTTAAAAAAAAATAAGCTAAATTTTTGTCATTTAAAAACCTTTGAAAAAACATCCAGACATCTCTCTAAAAACGACCGATATATGTACATATGTACATTCATCCTAGTGTTCTTGGAATTTCAAAAAATGTCAAAATGTTCAATTCGATCAATCGTAACGATTACATGTCATTTCAACGGGAAGTTAAAAATGTTGTTTGGTTATTCCTCCATTAAAAGTTAGAACCTTCTTTATACTTTTTCCTATTCTTGCAATTCCATGTTTTAATAAAAAAAACGGGGCTTTATAAATAGTTTCCTAGCATACCGCAGTTTGGTTTTTTTTTCTAAAATGCTGCTCCTAAATGTATTAACTTGGCATCCGAAATTATTTCCTTTAGGTTCATTTCCGGATAAAAAGTTCAGTATCATTTTATATTTTTATATCAAAACAAAAGAATCCAAAAATACTTTTTTTCTTTTTTGTAATGTGCACAGCACTTAAAACCAAAAAATTAAACGTCCGAAACATATTTGAACAAACAAATAAAATAACAGCCGTCTCCATCTCCATCTGAAAATAAAATTCTTCTACAATTTGGCAAAAATTAAACATTCCTTCACAATAAAGCTTCTAATTTCCGTCACAACAAAAATTCCTCTAATTTCATAAAAGCCCTCTGTTGAGTGCCAAAAAAAAAAAAAAAAAAAAAAAAAAAAGGACGAAAAAGAAGAAATCTCCTTAAACAAAAAGCAAAAACCACCACAAAAACCTTAAACAAAAAGCAAAAACCACACATCCTTTGTCTCTTTTACACAATCCTAAAGTCACAATGAAATATTATGTATTTATTGCAACAAAAACAAAGACAGAAAGAAAGAAAGGAATTTGAGTTTCTATCGGAGGTTATACATTTTGGCAACATGCGGAAAATTGCTTTCGTCTAGACAGACCAGACGCCCTCTATGTTCATGACGAAGAAGAAGCTACGTCGACGACTCGACGATGACGGTCAGACGACCGAAATAAGACGCACGGTGACGGAAAAAGGCATAAAGTGTTGGATGAGTCCACTCCTTGGTGGATCACATGGCATGCAGCAATTCGGAATCATTACGAAATACACTTAATCAATTGTGTCTACGCCATCGCCATCGCCATCGCTATCGCTATCCCCATTGCCACATCAAGGATCAAGGCTTTGGCTGGTTGGCATATCTCTAACCTATGTACATGTAGATTCTTCATAAGGAAACCAGCAGTCTTCTATTTAAGTCTTTCAAATTTGTTTTATTCATTTGATTAAGGCACGAGCTTTGCTATGTACATTCCATATATTCGTGCAACACCACAGAACAAAGAAACATAAGGAAGGAAGGAAGGACGAAAACGTCGTCGTTTGGTGGCAGGAGGCAGAAGACAACAACTATTTGTTTGTATAATGAAAGTAGAGTCCTTTGTTGTGGCGTGTTGTGTACAGTACAGTACAACATGCTTTATATCCTTTCTATATATGTACATACATGTATAGAAGACGAATAGAACTTAAACACTAAACACACATTCTTTACCCAAGTGTCCTCTTAAGTACTTTGTTCTTCACTTAACGTTTTCGGTCTGTTTCCGTTGTTATCCTTGCCTTGTTAATATTGTTTTTGTATATTCGAACGTAAGTGTTGTTAACTGAAAACTAAGTGCAACGTTTAGGCCAAAAAAAAAAAAAAACAAAACGAAAGAAAAGGGGTTGTTTTAAAAGGCCTTATGGATAGATATAGAAAATATTTAGGGGAACGATATCTTCATCTTCACCCTTTTAGCAAATCCTCTTAAAAAGCTCCACACTAGCTCTCGCCAAAAGAAGTTTCCCCAAGGAAATTCTATCTGCATTAAACTTTATCCATGTATTACTCGATGGTAGTATCTGATGTACCTAGAAGACCTCATTCCAGACATTCTTGGTGTGAATGGCTTCTTGATTACTATTTGGCTCTTAATCGATTGGCAACTATACACGATTGTACATCTTGCTGAAGATACCATCAATGCCATAGACTTGTTTCTATCAGTCTAATAAAAGCCACGCATTTCTTGAAATAGACCAACAAGAGATTAGCTGAATATATTGAGGCGATTGATTTGAAGGAATTAATTGAATTTAGAACGGACTTAAGTGAACAAAAGGATGAAAGGGAAAGTGTTCCTACATCCATATACTCAAGGCAGTACAAGTTTTAAGCTAAACCACGGTTTTTAAGTGGCAGAAAAATAGTTTTCCGAAACTAATTAGGCAAAGTAGAGCAACCCAGAGAATGCAAAAATAGAAGAAAAGGGCTAAAGTCTTCTTCTTATGGTTTAGCTTAACTTTTACAGAAGAAGTGAAGAAGAAGAAGAAGTCAGAACTTAACTGGGTTATCTGTCTTTTGTGATTTTTTTTCATTTTTTTTTAAGTGTGAGGACAAAGTTTGTGCCCTTGAGGCAAAAGGAAGAGAGGCCAACAAGAGACAAGCATACTGACCGAATCGTAGACCTTTTGTGCCACCGATTATACGTCTACGTCCACGTACCGTACATGGAAGATAACCCAAAAGAAGGAAGATTATGAATTTTGATTTTCTTTTCTCTGTTCCTTTGTATCACCACCAGCAGCAACATCATTTTCAAAAAGGATATGTTCATTTTTGTGGCTAGAAGAAAAAAAGATAAACGATGGCGGACGTTTTCTGTCCTTGTGTTGAATTTTTGGGAAAGGATGTGGACATGAAGAAGAGAAGAAAGAAATTAATCTTTAACCACTTTTTCCATTTTTGAAATTATTTAAAACAATTTATGAACTTTATGACAACCGATTAAAAATTGAATATATTTTTTTTTAACTAGGGTGTTGGAGATGTATGCAAATGGCCTTGAGTTCTTTAAATATTTGTTTTTGTATTCTGTTTCGTCAGGAAATTGCTGAAATGAGAATTTTGGTTAAATAAAATAAGATATTTATTTTAATATTCTTTTTCAAAAGAATGTTTGACTTGAATTGACTTGTTGGAGTTTTGGTTTTTAACCACTTTTGAAGTATTTTCTAATTTAACCTTTTTCTGTATGAAATTATGACTTTTTTATGGTCAATAGAGCTCAAAGGCTGATAATGAATTTAAGAAGGACTTAAATGTGGTCGAATAATGTGCCTTATGATATTATTTCCCCAAGTTGCAATTTTAAAAGGAAAAGTTAAAAAGTAAACGACTGTCAAGTTAGCACTACATTTTTCGAAATTTAAGAAACTGAGTATGCAGTTAATTGTAGCTTTTTTGTTGTAAATTAGTTGTGAAAAAAAAAATTGTAGCTCGACGATTTTTCAAAAAAGTAGTATGTAGTGCTAGGTTGATATCAAGTTAGCACTACACTTTTTGATTTTGTTGAATCAAAGTACGCAATTAGTTGATAATTATTTGTTGTAAATTAGTTGTGGAAAGAAAAAAATTCCGAACATTTTTTTTACTTTGATTTTTTTAAAAAAGGGGGTATGCAGTGCTAACTTGACACCGTGAGTCCAGGCATAAAAAAAGGATATTCCAAAATGTAACGATGCAATTAATTGTAGCTTTTTTGTTTAAAATTAGTTGTGGAAAGATAAAAATTCCAAACATTTTCTTTACTTTAATTTTTTTTAAAAAGGGGATATGTAGTGCTAACTTGACATCGTAAGTCCAGGCACAAAACAAGAAAAAACTGTTTTTGACCTATCCCCCCTTTTTCGAAAATCGATTTTTTGAAAATGATTCCAGGTTTTTCTAGTTGTTCTGAAAATTGATCCAAATTTTTGGACCTCTATAATCAATATTTCAAAAATTCTTTTTCCTTTTTCCGAAATTCCAACTTTTTATATTTTTTTAGATTCTAAAAAGTGTTCTTACCATTGTTCCAAATACTAAGAGTCGTGAAATGTATATTTTGAAAGATAATGCAAAATACGTCTCTCCATTTTTTTTAACCTACAGCATAATAAATCGTGAATAAGCACATATACATCAACCAAAACTTGGTTTATACACTATTATTTACGCTAATGGTCGAACTTTTAAAAAAATCTCAATATCTTTCAATTTTGTAAACATTATTTTAGCTCCCCTTTTTCAAAAATCAAAAATTAAAAAAATGTTCCAAGTCAAACCATATTTCCTCCAATTCGTGTCCAAATTTCATCCAAAACTGTAATCAAATATAACTAAAGGTGCACACAAACAAAAAAAATAATATTTCCCCTCCCTAGTGCCCCCTTTGAAAGAATTTAAAATTTCAAGCCAAAGCTTTATTCTTTCAGCAAAGACCAAAAGGTCTTTAAGATTCCGACCTTATGAAATAAATAATGATTATGAAAATGTTCAAAAAAAAAACATCCCCAACCACCGTTAAAAAACCCAAATTTAAAAAATAGTTTTATATGCATAATCACTCAGATCAAACTGTTTCTAACTTTCATTGAAATATGTTCAAAATAAAGATAATAAGTCCAAATACCACTTAACACTCTGTACCATTCTGTTAACCATATTCTGACCCCACTTTTATGAAATTCAAAGTCCCAAAACTTGTTCCCAATTTATTGTTCCGGGCTCTTCTAAATTGTTCCAGAGATTCGTTTCTTAAAATTGATTTTTAGTATGAAAAATTTACAAAAATTGCTCCACCGCCCCCCTCTTCCAAAATCGAAAATCTTAAACTTGTTTCCCATCCGAGATCATTCAAATCAAATTGGTCCAAAGGTTCATTCAAAAATGAAGATTTTAAGCTGAAAAAATGTTAACAGAAAAATCTTCTTACTTGCTTTGATATTTTATTAACTCCCCATAGGTAGTTATTGTTATTTTATTGTTATTGACATTTCTTGACGTTTCAAAGTCGCTAGAGTCGAATTAAAAGATTTTTAGAGAGATGTGTGTGCGTGCATCGACTCTAGCTACCTTGAAACGTCAAGAAATGTCAACATTTTCAATTCGACAAATCGAAGTAAACAAAATTTTTGGAATTTTTTTCTTTCCATAACTAATTTTAAACAAAAAAGCTACAATTAATTGCATCGTAACATTTTCGAATATCCTTGTTTTATGCCTGGACTCACGGTGTCAAGTTAGCACTACATACCCCCTTTTTTAAAAAAATCAAAGTAAAAAAAATGTTCGGAATTTTTTTCTTTCCACAACTAATTTACAACAAATAATTATCAACTAATTGCGTACTTTGTTTGAACAAAATCAAAAAGTGTAGTGCTAACTTGATATCAACCTAGCAGTATGTACAGTACATTGTACATACCACTTACAAATTTTTTTTTCCACAACTAATTTACAACAAAAAAGCTACAATTAACTGCATACTCAGTTTTTTTAAATTTCGAAAAATGTAGTGCTAACTTGACAGTCGTAAAAAGTAATATATAGGACAATTTGAAAATTTTCAAGGCTTAGTACCACATTCAATGAAGTGACAGAGACATTTTTTAATAAAGTGAACTTAAGTTGGATGAATTGACTATTATTTTGTGCATTTTTAGTTCTAAAGTTTGAAGACAACTTCAAATATCAGCAGAACACTTTATTTTTCGACTTCGAAAGAATTCCTTGAGAAATGACAGCTGAGTTTGACAGGTCTCTAATGCTCGCGAAAACAACTTAAAACTACGAGATGAATCACTCTGCTTATAGTCTTGTTTATTTTTAAAGTTCCTAAAATGAATTGTCTTCAAAAGATTTTTTTTCTTGGCTTTATTTCAACCTACATAAATAACTTAATCCAGCTTAAAGCTAAAAATCAGGCTGGCTTAACTTTCTTTTTATAAAAAGCTATTTTATTTAAACTATGAAAAATTTTCCATGATTTCTTTCACTTAAGTCGAATTTACTTAGAGCTGTGTGTAACACCAATACTGGGCCTACAAGCCTTATGGAGTTTGTAGTTATGTGAAGGAAGATTTTCTGAAGAAGTGTCCAATCATTTCTGGCTTGATTTCAACCTGACTATAATCTTTGCCATTGTGCTCACCAATGAAGGGTCCGGTCGTCTCTGGAACAATAATCATGTTCCTCAAGTGCGTCTTGACGATGTCGAGTTTCAATTTCTTGATATGTGCCATTAGCTTACGCTTAAGACCATGGTGAAAACCTCCTGTGAGCACGGCTGTGAATTAATTCAACAAGTTGGTTGTTTAGAATGTCCAAAAACTGGATGTTTGGAAATTGCAGGACGGAATACAAAGTTTAAGGAGGAAGTTTAAATCAAAAAAAATCATTTAAATCAAAAAGCCTTCATTCCAAATTGACAGATGCTCAAAGATTTATTGAGGTAGGAATGGAGAATCATGTCAAGTAGGTAGATCTCAAAAGGGAAATCGAGAGAAAGGGGACCATAATTGTGATGTTTATTCAAGAAATGGTTACCTAAACGTTAAATAAAGCCAAGTGTTGAGCTGACTTTAAGTATTATATCGTCTATTTAAACCAGGATATTGAGGTACTAGTCACATTATAAGACCAAGGTCGTAAATAAACTCAACAGAGCTAAAGAATTTATAAGGGAGAATGGACGGAGTGAAGTTTTAAGACGCTTTCGTACAACATTAGTTGTCTAATTCAGATCTAAGAAACTCTTTTGACACTAGACTAAGAAACTATAGAGGCTTCTACCAATAGTTGAAAGATTCATGCATCGACGTAATGGTCCTAAAAAACCTGATGTCGTCAGCTTTAATTGAGATATGGAGAAATATCTTTTATAGCAAGAATAAAAAGGTAAGGACCTAAAGGACTACCTTAAGGTACGCCAGAGAAAGTAAGAAAAAGTTAGGGTAGAAACATTTTAGACGCGACCTTTTAAGTAAGAAGAAATCGATCTCAACAAAACCGATTTAAAGTCTTGAGTAAATATCTTATCAAGAATTTGTAGGTCTATGGGATAATTCGCCAATGAAATTGCTAAAATATGTGAAGATAATGTAAACTATATTTTCCTTCTTCTAAGTCAAAGAGCTTTAAAGCCATAAATTTCACTAGGTCAGTGAAATTTTTTCTGGTGCGGGGAAATAATTCCACGGGAACTAACTCCACTGAGGGATTTAGTTCCCACTCAGTGGGAACTAAATCCACTTTAGTAAAATGGATTTAGTTCCCATGCTAAGTGTGAACGAACTCTACTTTCTTATGGGAATTTAGTACACATTCAAAAATATGAGAGGGAACTAATTTTTAACAACAACAGCTTCAAATTACAGTTAGTTATCAGATTCTTGAAACTTGTTCGATTTTGATGAGTACAGTCGAACATCAGTCTTAAGCAATTTAAGAAAACAGTGCGTAGTGTGAATAAAATTAAAATAAAAAATTAAAAGCATGGAAAATAAAATTGAATTTATTACCGGGTTTCGTAAAAATAGTGTGTTAATTTATGACCGTGAAGAAAAACAAATTTATGTTTAAAAATATACTCGAAATAATATTTCACGTTACATTTGCTATTATGGTCAAAATTGCAAGGGGAGCTTAGTTATTGATGAGCAAGGTGATAAAAAACTAATAAAATATTGTCCCCAAATTTTTGCAGAGCCAAAAAAGAATATAAAGTTTTTGTATTTCAATACAATGAACAATAATTTTTTGATACGGCGCGGCGGTGATAATACAAAAATTAGGAAAAACAAAAAAAGTTTATTTTCAACATTATTTTCGGGATCTCAGGATTTTAACTCCCTTTTTCGGGGTCACACCCGCTCACGCAACTCCGTTGCTCCGCTTAGGGTATGTAAAGTCGCCAGGCAGGCGCCAATATCAACAGCTTTTTTGAATAAAAGCACCTGTGGGTGGCTGGCTTCGCGGGTTCTCAGGATTTAAAGTGCTCCAAGTTGTGTCATTTGGTGATTCTTATTAAGTGGGACATTAGCCCCAAAATTTTTATTTGGGGCTTCGGTCTTACTTGGGTGGGACTTAGGGCCCAAATAAGATTTCGGTTTTATGTCCCACCGAAGTGAGACATAAGCCCCAAAAAAAAAAGTTGGGCGTTATGTCCCTGGTCCCTATGTCCCTGCGAATTATTCTACTTGCTTCTTCTTTTAAAAAGTGGGAATTAATTTCAAACTCAAGGAGAACTTAAATCACACATTTTTTTCGGAAATAGATTCCCAGTTAGCATGGGAACTAAATCCACTTTACTAAAGTGGATTTAGTTCTCACTAAGTGGGATCTAAATCCCTCAGTGGAGTTAGTTCCCGTGGATTTATTTCCCCGCACCATTTTTTCTAGGGGAAATGCTAGAAATTTAAATGCTTTGCAATATTTATGGAGTGCGGGTCAGGCAATTAGGCGCTTATTTTGATAATATTTTTGGGACTTTTTTTTGGTCTGGAGCCACAAAAGAAGTTTTCTATACGTGTAAAAGGTTTCAAATTGCCTCTTGAACTATAGAGGGGGAAAAACTAGGGATGCGAAACACGTTTTTAGAAATACGATGAAAAATTAAATTTTGGGATTGTATAACTTTACTTCAAGATAGCAGCTTTTTTTTCATAGTTGTAAAGAGTACCAAATTTTCAGGAATTAAAATTGGGTGGAGTAATTATTAGCATGAGAAATTAAACTAAATAATTATAAATAAGTACTCATTTCGAGATATACGATGATGAACTTTAAACTTTATTAAAATAACTTATGTTCATTAAAAAATAAGAAATTACTTCGATTTTTGAAGTCAAAACCACTGGAAAATGCAACATATTTTTGACATGTATAAAGTGGTATTTTTAATCACGCAATGCTACCATATGGAGTAAGGACATGAAGTAATGTTCAGTCTTCAGGTTAATTTAACACGCAAATATACTTTCTCCTTTTTTTAATTCTTTCTGAAAAGACGACTTCTTATCTTTGAGTTTCTTTCATATTCAATGGCGCTTGCATAGGTCTTGGATCCCTAATTGCGTGTACTACGTTGAGATATTCAAAATCAGCCTCAAGGAATAAGCATATGTATGTATTATGCAAGAGAATATGCAAACATTCCAAACGTTATTTTATAATCCTTTTAGCCCGAAGCCCTGAGCATCGACAAGTTTGGTTTGCATGCATTTTGTATTCAAAATTCAAGTGGTGCTGTTTTTTATTTTTTCGCACTACTTAATCTTTTTCCTTCTTTATTTTATGTCTTTCTTATGGTTCGTGTTTAATGTTTGCATAAGCAAAGGGAAAGAGCATTTATAAGGAAACGATCAATAAATTATCCTTATGTGGCTTCGCGCATCGAATTTCATGTGAACACAGAAATAAAATTAAAAAAAAAGGATACACAGAAGCAATCATCATAATTCGTCCTGTTAATTGAGCTGCATTTGTCACGAGATGTCAAAGTTTGAAATGTTGGTCGGTAAGTTGTAGAAATTTTGTTTGTAACTATAATTTCTAAGATGAATTACCAGTTCCACCATTCACAATGCTGTTTTTTAAAGACTTATATAGAGTTTTTTAAACAAGATGTTCCATTTTGATATTAAAAAAAAGATAAAAATGAATTCATATTTATTTCATTGTCATTAACAATGCAACACAATAAATTAGCCAAATGTCAAACTAGAATAGGGTTACAGAACTATAATTCTTTTCGTCAAATTTTTTTCTATAGCTTTACGAATTAAATCATCAAGGTCTTGAACATTTTGGAACATTTTGGCATAAACCTTATTTTTCAAGTGGACCCATAATTGGTGTTAAAACTCAAGATCTCGGTGGCCAATTGTGAGCACTACTTCAAGAAATAACACAGTCAGGAAATTCTGCAGTTCTTTAAATGCCGTCTTATTGTATACAAATATCGTCGTCTAGTTCCATCAGATTCATTTTACAAATAAGTGAGGTCTAATACAGATATAGTGATACGTTGAGAATATAAAAACTTTTCGAAAAAAATTCTTAGAGCCCGAAATGCGATAATACTTGTTATGAACGTAGTATATTAGATGAAAATTAGACTGAAGATGATTGTTCGATGAAAATTCTGATCATTTTGATGCGAATTCCAAAGATCAAATCAGGAAATATTGCTGGTGTTCTTTCGGCTTAAGGTCTTGTGTTTACTGAAACTTGACAGTGTTAAGACTTAAGTGCTTATGAAAAATACTATGAACCGTTGTTATTTGTGGAATGCCTACTTACAAAGATTGATTAAACATCAACCAAACATAATTTGAGCAATTCGAATCTTTACATTACTAACTTGTTTCAGTATATATGTTAAATTTTTCAAAATATTTCACTATTCAAGAAGTTCTTTCACAGTGACCCAGAAGTGCTTTACGTTTTTGAACTGTGACTGAAAAATTATCACCAACTTTTCTGTGAATTTCAATAATTTCAAAGTGTTCTTGAAACAAGTATCATTCCTTTTTTAAAAGAGGCTGAAATGCGGTCCACACTTATAACTTCCCATACCATCCCGTCTGTCGATTTGTTTTGCTTGAAACTTTAACAAAATATTTACAACAATATTTTATGTGAACTAACTAATTTTAAGTCAATATCTTTTTTTTTTCTCCTAATTCTTGAGTCGAAAATCATTTCTCTTCGAGAGTTTTAGTCGAAAACCAATTTTTACAAATTTTAGTAGCATTTTTTGAAAGTTTTTTATTTCTTAAACAAACAAATACAAATTGGATTATTCTAGGGCCATTGCCTAACGTAAAAAAAAAATTTCCACATAATGATATCATTTTGAGGACAATACCTTTATTTATTCACGAGACATGGAGCATGACTTTTAACTAGTTCTGAGTATACTATTTTTTTGTACAAATTTTATTGAGTTTTGAAAAAAATTTTATACGAAGTTTGAAGTCAATATCTCAAAATATCTCTCAGATTCTACCATACCCTTCAGAAGCTTACAGTTTCCAATTCGTTTAGCTTTTGCCATGTCTATAAATAAATCTCAAGGCCAAACAATGTCCATTTGTGGTTTTGATTTGAAAAATCTATCGAACGTATTTGCTTTAACGAAAGGCAGGTTAACTAAAAACATTGTGCACCGATTAGTTCTAAATTAAATTGAAATTAAAAGTATTTATAATAACAATAATAAATATTATTATTAGAAGATTTTAAGTTTAACTGCCACATGTTATTTACTTAAAACTTTGTAATATACTCATTTGTTACAAACTTGAATAAAAATAATAATAATTTTAAAATTTTATTCTTTTCTATTGATTTTTGATTTACACCTACTGTACGCAATTGTTGATCAATTGTGTTCTAAGTCCTTCCCCTTCAAATCCCTAAACCAGTTTACCAGCTTTAATGTTTCCGTCTTCGTTTGTAAATAATAATTTCATGGTAATAAGGAGTAATGGTAGTAGAAAATCAGTCATAAAGGTCGCCATGTCTTTTTTACAAATGGCATCTACATATGACAAAAAGTATGGTGGTGCACATGTCTGGTGTTCTCCTACCGTTCCCCTTAAATAGTTTACAACAATTTAATATGACAAATAACGTTAGCCACAGCAACGCGTGGCAGTGTCAGCTAGTTTATAATATAAAAATTAATTCAAGTCACTAACGTTACTGGTTTGTGAGATATTTAACTTCCCATATGAAGTTATTGTAATGGGTCCGATGTGTCAAGTTGAAAATTTTGACATTTCTCGACGTTTCAAAGTCCCTAGAGTCGAAATAAAAGATTTTTAGAAAGATGTCTGTGCGTGCGTGTGTACGTACGTTCGAACATCCTTATGTGCGTACGTTCGCGACGTTTTTTTCGTCGTCCATAGCTCAAGAACCAGAAGAGATATCGACTTCAAATAAATTTTGTTATATAGATAATATAATAAGGCAGAAAGATGCAGAAAGGGCTCTCAAGAAAATTGCGTGGGTGGTTTTTTTACCATAGCAGTTTTAAAAAAAGGTGAAAATTTCCAAAATTCTCCAAAACAATTTTGTGCCACGAAGAATAATGTTTTTGACATTTGATTTGATTGAAATTTTGAGAAAAATATAATTGACAGTTTTTTTTTTATAAAAAATAAAAACCTAAAAAAAAACATTACTCGAAGTTGAGAAGAATTAAATTTCGACTCAAATATCTTTTCAAAAACTTGAGGCTAAGGCTTCAAACTTATTTTATCTTATAAGAAATATTGTTTCCAACATAAATACGACGAGCTTGCACAACGTTTAGAAGCCTCTGAACTCCAACAAAAAGACCGTGACATTATCTTTCATCTTCCGATTCAACAATGCGTCAATCCAGAGGAGCAACTGCAAAATACTTGCGCAAGAATCACTCAGTCAACAAACCCTGTAAGATTCCAAATGTTCCAAGAACTAAATACGCGATCCACTGTGAGCAAGACTTTTAGAGTCAAGTTGTCAAGCGCCCAACAGGCAAGAGATATTCTGGGGCAAGGAAGAAAGCTGGCAAACAGTGGCATTTCCATGCATAAAGATTATCCGGCAGGTATGCGTGCTCGTAGAAACATTTTGTTGAAGGTCAGACGAGAAGTAAAACGCCAGAACCCAACTCTCAGGGTGAGATTATTGGATGTTAGACTACAAATTCAAAACTCTTTTTTTACATGGAATGAAGCGAAAGGGTTAATGTGTGGACAGAATGATGGTTTTAACATTCTTTCGTCAACTTTTGGAATTAGTTTACAGCGCGATTTTCTTAAAATTAATAATCCACAAATAACTTCTCATAGAAACGTCAATCAAACGTCACAGGTGACAAGTCATTCACTCGCGACACCTGAACGTGGGCTTGGAAGTCGAACCAACCTAGATCTGGTCGGTAAGGCAGATCGACTTATGGTGCATTCGCAATAATGTTCAGACGTCAGCCAGAAAAACGAAAACCCAGATAAAGTTAAATACATTAAACTGCTAAGCTATAACGTCAAATGATTATTAAATAAGAAAATGTTCATAGAATTTTTCAATTTTGTAAATTCTTTTGATGTTTTTCTACTCTTTGAAACCCACATTTTATTTAAAAACCAAATTCAAATTGAAGATTATTTTCAAAATGTTAAGCTGTTCTGGATAGCAGCGGAAAAGAGAACAGATTCCATGAAAGGAAGAGCATCTGATGGAGCACTATATGGCATTAAAAAGACTCTTCCAGCTGAAAAATTTAATTTCAAGCATATAGACAACTTTACATATTTGGAAGTTAATTTAAACAATAACATCATGAATTTGATTCCAGTATATATAAACTGTTCATTTTGGCAATCGGACTACAACAGGCTAATTGAAGTTATGCAGATCCTAGGAGAAAAACGTTGCATACTCATGGGCGATTTCAATGCTCGTACTGGCTCCGAGCAAAGCGTATCGATTGGTGATTTTAATGTTACGGCTAGAACCTCAAAAGACCCCGAAACTAATGCTCGAGGTAGAACCATTTTGGATTTTGCGAGCGCGTTTGACCTTTTTATAGTAAATGGAACCGATATAGGAGATAAAGAGGGAAAACTCACCTTCATTCGTAATCCTGGACAATCTGTTATTGACTACCTACTATTTCCCCTCGACTGTAAACATCTACTGCTAAACTTCGAAGTTGGCGATCAACTATATTCTGACCATATGCCTCTATTAGCTTCAATAGTCACTTCTGTATCAGGCACAGATGATCAACTGTCAGGCAACCCACTCCTACCCAAGCTTAAATGGAGAGACAAGGACTCCGTCTCATATAGGAGAAACCTCAATCGAAATATTGAAGCTCATCATCTTACTGCTTCTAACACCACAATTGACACTCTTCAGCAAATAATTGTGTCCTCAGCGATTATTCGCAAAACAAAAACGGATTGCAAGAAGCAATGTGCACCATGGTTCGACTTAGAGTGTGAGTCAGCAAGAAAGAAATCTTTTGATCTTCTTAAGTTATTTCATAAATATTGCACTCCTTGCCTAAAAAAAAGCTATCTAGAATTTAATCGTCGGTACAAAGACATCTGTAAACGGAAAAAACAACACTATGAGAGACAACAAGTTCAAAATCTTCTCGTCTGTAGAAGCTCGTCGGATTTTTGGAAAACGATTAAAAATATCAAGGGAATGCACCAATTTAATGAAATCCCAATTCTGTCCTGTTCAACTCTTCGAGAACATTTTGAGAAGAAAGTCTTCAACATCCACCTCCAGTCTCAGGATATCCTTTACGCTAAACCATCGTTTGAAAACGAAATCCTAGACAGAGAAATCTCGCTATCAGAGCTTAAGTTAGTACTTAGCAAAGCAAAGGATAACAAAGCTGCAGGAAGTGACCGAATTCCAAACGAATTTCTCAAATATGCCTCAGACGAATTCCTTTCTCATCTACGGATAGCTTACAACAAAATTTTCGAATCCGGAGAAGCTCCCGAAGTTTTCAAGAAATCAATAATTTTCCCAATTTTCAAAAAAGGGGATAGAATGGATCCATCGAACTATCGCGCTATTTCTTTTTTGAACTCCGCTCTAAAAATGTTTGTAGAAATTCTGAGATGTCGCTTAGTCGCATGGGTTGATAGCCATCATCTTCTCAGCGAATTTCAAATAGGCTTTCGAAAAGGCTACTCGACGGTTGACCACATTTTTAGTCTAACGAATATAGCAGATATGTACCTGCGAAAACGCAAGAAATTATACGCTTTCTTTGTGGACTTTCAATCAGCATTTGATACAATAAATAGAAAAGCCCTAATGTATAAGCTGTACAGAGATGGACTGTCGCTTAAATTTGGAAAAGTCATTGAAAGTCTCTACAATTTAACATTTAACGCGATTTGGGATGGCAAGGATCTATCGGGCTGGTTCCAAACTTCTGTAGGATTGAAGCAAGGATGCAATCTAAGTCCGTTAATCTTCTGCTTGTATATCGAGGATCTTCTGAGAATCTTGCCGTGTGGAATTAACATTGATGGATTACAAATCAAAATGCTAATGTGTGCAGACGATTTGGTGTTATTGGCGGAATCTCCTGAATCGCTCCAGCTGATGATTAATAAGTTGCATGATTACTGCAAACAGTGGAGTTTGACGGTCAACCTTAGAAAGTCTAAGACAATGGTCTTTAGGAGAGGGGGTGGACGGCTAGCGGGGAATGAAAGATGGAGATACGGACCTGAACAAATAGAATCAGTTAAGGAATACCAGTATTTGGGATTCACTGTGACAAACAATATGAATTTGGAGATGCATCTTGAAAAGAAATTATTGGCATCAAAAAACGCCATTGGAACTGTCTGGCAAAAAGTATATTGCAGCAAGGATGTCCAATTCAGCGCTAAATATAGAGTTTTTACTGCTACATCAAAAGCGATAATGCTTTATGCAGCCCAATCTTGGGGGTGGAAGAAAAGTGATACTTTGGAAAAACTTTTGAGATTCTTCCTGAAACGACAATTCCGTATCCCTGAATCGACGCCAAACTACATGCTTCTTGTGGAAACAGGCCTTTCTCCCTTATACTTATCAGCTCTTGAACTCCACTTCAAATATATCCTTAAGCTTATGTTTGACCACACAGATAAGGTAGCACGAAGAGTTGCAGTGTCTGTTATTACCTCCAATTCATCCTGGTTCCAAGAATGGAGAAATCTAGCAATGGAATGCTCATTACCGTTCTCTTTAAGCATGGATAACCTTGGCAGCTGGAAAAATTTTCTGGATACTTTGCTTGAAAATCTACACATAAAAGTGAGGAACGAAAACATTGAAAATGCGAAAGGTTCGCTTCATAGAGAAATTTACTCGAGATTGGAATACAATTTAGGCACATCAAATTATTTAAAAGACGAACTTAGCGTAGAAAAAATTTCTTTGATATTCCGAGCAAGAGGAGAACTACTTCCGCTGAATTTCATCCCGCATAGAGATGACCTACCTATCATCTGTTCGATGTGCAATACCCAGGAAAGAGAAAATATAGTTCACTTCCTTGCGAAATGTCCTATGTTGGTAGAAGTTCGTCGACTGATATGGCACAAGAACTATCTTGATCTCACCGAAGTCTTCGAAATCCTCAATGGCAACGACTGGAACAAATTAACAAACTACATTAAAATATCGCTTGCTTATAGAACAAAAATTATAAACGAAGAATTTTAATTTAATTTAAATTCCTAACCTGCTATACGTACATTTATTGTTATTAAGTTGTTTTTTTTTTTTTTTTTTACATACTCTTGTTTTAATTTCTTTCTTTTTCTTTTTTTGTATAATGTTTTTAATATGTTTGTAAATCAAGAGAAATCTGGCTGACGGCTTATTAAGCCATGCTATCAAATTGTAATATAATGTTGTTATAATAATCATTTCCTGATGTCACATTGTGAAATAAATAAATAATCTAATCTAATCTAATCTAATCTAACATTCAGTAAAATTTTGAAAAAAATCGAATTGACAGTTTTTTTTACAAAATATTAAAAACAGAAAAAAAATTAACAAAAGTTTGTAAAAATTGATTTTCGACTCAAATACCGTTTCAAAAATTTGAGAGAATGGCTTCTAACTAATTTTATCTTATAAGAAATATTGTTTTCAACATTATGAAAAATTTTGAGAAAAATCAAATTGACAGTTTTTTTTACAAAATATTAAAAACAGAAAAAAAATTAACAAAAGTTTGTAAAAATTGATTTTCGACTCAAATATCTTTTCAAAAATTTGAGACATTCGCTTCAAATTAATATCTTATAAGACATATTGTTTTCAACATTCTATAAAATTTGGAGAAAAATCGATTTTACAGTTATTTTTACAAAAAATAAAAACAAAAAAAAAAAAAAAAACAATACTAAAATTTGTAAAAATTTACTTTCGACTCAAATAGCTTTTCAAAAATTAAAAATATTCGCTTCAAACTTATTTTATTTCACAGAAAATACTGTTTTTGATATTCAGTATTTTTTTTATAAAACCTTGAAACGTCGAGAAATGTCCACATTTTCAATTCGACAAATTGGACCGATAACTATAATTTCGTATGGAATGTTAATAATGGCGCAGTTTTTACTTATCAAATACCAAAAAATGATATCTTCAAAAGTGACAGCTGTCCAAATTGGCAATATATTGAAAATGAAACCACTTATTGAAAGCCTTCTATCAAAAAATATAAATGAAAAACTTGGCAAGATCTGCAAAACCACAACCGTTTTCAACTTCGACAAAAAATGCTACAAAATTTGTATGATTTAGAAAAGTTAACATTTTTCCAAGACAAAATAAATCAAAGTTAATTGATTCGAACGAAAATAAAGACGGCTAAAAGATAGCTGAACGCTGCTGACAAAGAGATTAATTTTCCTGAGTCTTTCAGTGAAATTAATTCTTAACGTTCTCCGATTTCTGATTTTGTCTTCGCACGCCATTAAAACAAATACAAAGAACAACATCAAACAATATCTGCAAATCCAATAAATTTGATAAAATTAAAATACTTTTTTGTTATATACGAGTATTTATTGTGTCTGAGAAAAATTTAAACAAAAAAAAAATATAATTTGTCTGGATTTATTGCGTTGAAATTTTATATAACAAAAGACATCGACGACGACGGACAACGAACGGCAAATAACCACACTTATTTATATGTGCCAACTGCCAATACGACATTAATATATCCTTTTTACAAAATACGAAACAAAGAAACAAATTCCATCAGAAAAATCATTTAAAGTCAACTTAATCCTTTGAGCCGGAGGCAGCAACAGTTTTGTATCCTTACTTGCCTGCTTGCTGCACACGAACAGAATAGCACATCCCTAAAGAGGATATTTCAAAAGAAAATATCTTTTCCATATACTCGTACCTATATTCGCATCACAAGGATATTTATTCCCATTCCGAGATACTCGGCCCAAACGTCATTGTTAAATTTTTACAAAAAAGTAAATATTTATTTTCCAGTTGCTCCTTGCTCCTGCAACCACCCAACCACACTCCCTTCCCTTTTAGGGATGTCCTTTATGTTTCAGATAGCATGAAAAAATGATAAATATATATGTATATAAAAATAAAACAGCCAGAGGTTTACGTTACGTTTTATCTATTTTCCTTGAACAGGAATGAAAAAAAGAACTGGAAACAGAAACAGAACGGAAAAAGTTAAAGCAAACAAATGATGAATGGACCGTCGGTCGTAGCTGTTGTTGTTGGTTTGTTGCAGGAAAGGATAAGCCAAAGGATTTTTAAGTCAATTCTGTTGGGCCACTTTCATCGGCGGAGTTAACCAACCAAGTCAGTTGATGGTCACTCGCCAGTCAGCCATATCCAGCCAGCCAGCGATTCAGCGATACAGATCCGACCCAATTCTCAGACCTGACAGAAGTGCGCTTCTGCTCCTGGTTGGGAAATGGAAATCTCATATTCGCCATTCAATATTGTGAGTATATTTTTGGAGGCGATACGAATTGCTTCCAAGTAAAAAATATTGTGTCCATTTAAAAAATAAAAATAACGACAAAGTGAACAAATATGGGACAGGAAAGTTGGAGCAGCACCGGAGGCGTATCAGGGACATTCTGGTATTTCTTATATTTTATTTACATTTCGTTTTAATACATGAATCAGAATTTCCTCATTTCTCCTGCCTTCTATACAGTTTGGGATGTATGGAGAATATATCTCTTAACCACCATAAAAGGAAGAAATTTATAGGTTTACCGATATTCCACTTACCTTTTCAGTCGTGAAACAATTTAATGGCTTCATTTTCTGTGTGTCACCTGAAAGGATAAAAACAAAAGTGCAGTTTTCAATTACAAAGAATTTTAAGGATATATTTATATTTATATTTATATTTATATTTATATTTATATTTATATTTATATTTATATTTATATTTATATTTATATTTATATTTATATTTATATTTATATTTATATTTATATTTATATTTATATTTATATTTATATTTATATTTATATTATGTCCTGTATAACATTGCATGCATTTTGTTTGTAGAACATAAATGTTTTCATTAAGAACATTTGTACAATATTTTAAAACTGAAATAAATATTTGTATCTACATACAAAGAGAGATACATATATATTTTTAGTTGGAAAAGAAAATTAATGAATTATTTAAATTTTAATTTATTGAAATTGAAAAGGCACCAAACTCATCAAAGAGAATAACCATCATGAGTTTATTGTTTGATATTTTAATAATGCCTTGGGCCTGAAGGCTATTTCTTTGGAAGGAACAGATTTTAAAGCAGATAATTCAATATTCATGATTTAGAATATAAAACAATTGTTAAGGAAACGTAACAACATCGTCCCTTTAAATTTAAAATTTGAAACAAGCTTCAAAGCTTGAAACAATTTTTAGAACTTATTTAATTTGTAGTAAAAACCCCTCAGTTGATTTTTTTTTTAAATTAAAAAGCTCAATAAGTTTGTAACAAGATTATTGTTTCTTAAGTAAATTTTCGCCGAAGAAAACAACAATTTGTTTGAAATTTTAATTTGTATGTACAAAAACAAAATGGAAATCAATTTTATTTTTTAGTAAGCCGACGTTAAATATGTCACTTTTATAGACATTATTTTGTATTTAATACCAATTTTTGTTTTTAATAAAATGCTTAGCAAAAAGACCAGTCGCTGTCACTTTCGAAGCTGTCATCTTTTGCCATTTGACAAGTAAGAACAACAACATTCATAGTATGTAGTTCTGAAAGAAATTTTTTCTGACCAAGATGAATCTAAAAGAGGTAATCGTGGAAATCTTATGGCAGTTATTTAATTTTTTTTTTTAATTTTTTTTTTAAACTGCCAATTTTAACCAATTTTTTTTGTAAATGAACTGTCGTGGATTTTTGGAAAACTTTACCAGATGTCAAACGTCATTTTTCGTAAAATACAATCATCCCAAAGCAATAAGGATACGTTTTTGTGCTCGAAATATTGAAGGCGCAAACGTGCCAAGAACTGTCATGACAAAAGTCTTGGGTTCAATCCCAGGCTATTCCACGTAAAGTTTTTTCAACTGCCTCTTGCGAGGAATTGAAAAATCGTCCAAGAGCAATTCTCGTCATGAAAAGTCCTTTTTTTAAATTAGAAGTTCGGATTCGGTATATAAATTGTGGGTCCCATCCATCTGACATAACTCGCACACAGGAATGGTTTAGGGTTGTCACTAAATCTCACGAAATCACTCTATTTTATTTTGAATTTTAAATCTTGCATTATTTTATAAAAATTTAAATCTGGAGTAATTTAAATTTCATAGAAAATTTCTTAAAAATCTTTCGGACCGTTTTTAAGAAAATTCGATTTTTTCTATTTCTGACCATGGAATTCGTATGAGTACCACTGTTATTTTTGCGAATCTGCTTATGACCTTAATTTCCAAGTAATTCGTTTCTAAGCAACCCAATGGCTTAGTCTGCTTGAGCGTGCAATCACATTTTTAAACTTACATTTTGACAGAAGAAAAGAACTTTAAAAATGATAGGCGATACAATTTTAGGTAATCGGAAGTCGTGCACCATTGCCGGCCGGCCGCTACAATGTGTGATGTCTCTTGTTTTATCTAAATAATAAATAAAATAAATTAGGTGGCGCAACAGTCCGTAAAGAACCAGGGCCTAGTGACTTACAACTCTCAACCATTTATGTGTGCGAGTAATTGCAGGGATGGAGGGGACCTACAGTTTATATGCCGAATCCGAACGGCTAATTTAAGAAAGCACTTTTCATGACAAGAATTACTTTTGGAGAATTTGTCAATTCCTCGCAAGAGGCAGTACCCGTGAAAAAAACTTTGGGTGGCACAGGCAGGGATCGAACCCAAGATCTCTCGCATGACAGTCCAACGCATTTTTTTTTTTTTTCAAATTCATTTTTATTACTTCAATCTTAAACCTATCTTAAAGCTAGACAAAAATTCATAAAACTAGCCTAATTAACCATAACTTACAACTAACTTACTGGTCCCATACGGACACTCTAAGTTAAAAAATAATACTTAATGCTAATGCCTTTCGGTCCTAAGATCTATTTAACTTTAATTCATTTTATTTATTTTTGTATTCATTAGAAAATTTAAAAAAACTAATGTCAATATCCTTTTTTATTTTTACTTAAAAAACTACTTAAAATAAGGTCCTTAATATAAAACTTAAAGCTAACTAAAACTACCTATTCTACCTATAAACTACTTAAAACTAGAACAACCACATCAGCAAATCTAACTATCTAACGTTTTTTGTTTTTCATATTTTGTTGTCTTTTTTTTATTTTTATTTTTTTGATTATTCCATGATTTTTTTTTTAAATTTTTTTCTTTTTTTTTGTATTTTTTGTATTTTTTTTGTATGTTTTTTTTTGTGCCACCATGCATATTCTACTTAAAACTAAACCCTAAAACTATAAAACAAGTATGTAAGCCGGCCAAGGCTTAAAACCCCATCCCGACTACTCACTATCAAGTGCCGATTGAAGCCACCAAAACTGGCTCTCCTGCTTCACCCTATCAGTTCGGTCCCATTCGGACACAGCCCTACTGAACCGTCGTGTGCCATGACGTCCCGATTATACTGGAGTCGCCTATCCACGGTTCGTCGTCTGACGTGGTAGATTAGCGGAACTGCCAATCTATCCTGTATCAGACCGCATCTCTCTAAAACGATGAATGCCTCTGGTGGAATGAAGCCGCTCAAGCGTGCACTTTCAAAATACTCGTCGTTCGGATAGAACGCCCCGAAAATTAAATTATTGGTCAAAGACATAGCTCTTGCAATGTGACCTCGAACGAGTTTTATCACGAAATTGTCAATTCTGTTGATTCGATTCAGTTTCCAGTCGTCGCAATATCGCTGAATCTTGTCGAAATCACGCTGCAAGAGAATTCTAATAACCTCAACCTTTCTGGCCGTTCTGCACGCAATAAGATCGTCGGCGTACGCAATTGCCTTTGTAAGACTACCTATCAGATCGCTGGTGTAAATGCTGAAGAGAATCGGCGAATTCACCGCTCCCTGTTGAAGACCATTTTTAATTAAGAATGTTGTGGTAGAAGTTAAATTGCCACTTTTGACAACAAACTTTCTACCGTTAAGCATCTCATAAAGTATATACAACAATGGCTTGCTTATGCCAAGCCTGCTCAGTTTTAGGTAAAAACCCTCTAACCATACGGTGTCAAAAGCCTTTTCCAAATCAACCAAAACAGCACCTGTGCATTGTTGTTTTGTTTTATTCCATTGGATATCAGAAACGAGTTTAGACGCAGCATGAATTGTGTCATGACCCGCCTTGAACCCGAACTGTTTATCCGGAATTATTTTGTTGTCTGGAGTCCACTTAGTCAGAGCCCTATTAATGATTTTTTCGAAGACTTTGCTGATGCTCGGAAGAAGACTTATCGACCGAAGATTTGACGGGTTGGAGTTGTCCTTTTCCTTTTTCGGGAGAGGATGAACCACAGCCGTCTTCCAATGCACTGGATAATATGCATTATTCAGTGCATTATTGAAGAGTGTGGTGTAAATGTCAATCGCCTCCATCGGTAAATGTCTTAGTACAACGTTGGATATACCATCGACACCTGCTGACTTTTTATTTTTTATTGAGTTGAAGATGAGCTGAAGCTCAACCTTCGTCACTAACAAGGGACTTGGTCCCGTTTGCTCGGCGATTATGGCATTTGCCAAGGAATCGTCATCGAACCGCATAAAACCGCGGTTCTCAGATCGCCAATGTGTTATATCATTTCGAAGGTAAAAGTGATTAAGTAGGGCTCTGTTTTCCAGGTCGTGGTTGGGGCGAATGCTAACATTCACCTTGTACACTTGCTGGAAAGCAGCTCCCACCGCCTCCACTTTTTCCTTCGGATCTTCAATTATAAAAAGGTCATCGTCAAAGATGGCTTCTTCTGGATCTATTTGCGCTGTCCTGAGTACGTTTGTGTTCTCTTCAGTTCTTTGGAGTTTCAGACACGGAAGGTCATTGTCGTTCTTTTTCCTGAATATCTTGTTGATTTTAGGGAACATACTAGGGTCACTGGAATTACCTGACCGGATCTTACGGTTCCAGTACTTGTTAATTGATAACCTGTAGTTCTCCTTAATCAACAGATTGACATTTTTTATTGACGACTTCAGTGTCCTAACCTCCAAGTCGTGTGGGTCTGTGAGTCGTCTGAACAAGTTTTTGAGTCTTGTCAGTAATCCACTCTTGTGCCTACGAAGTGCGTCAATAGTCGCGTTTCTGTAAGCGTCCATTTGGTCCCGTTCTTTGTACTTTGGTACTGTCCGTTCCATTGTTCGTTTTATTGTTTCGTCCATCTGTTGTAAATGTTGGTCAATTTCTGTATTTGTCAGGTTTCTGTTGTTTGGTGGGGCTATGTCACTCGAACGAAGTTCTCTCGCTAAGGCGTTGGTGAAACGAGGCCAACGCATCTTACTGTAATTGTAAGAGTGCGTTGCAACGTATTCCTCCAACTCCACGCGTTCGTTTGGAATCTGCATTACAGCAGCCAGTCCGTTTTCGAGGTTTCGAGGGTGATTACCCACTTTGTCTGTAACTGTCAGTCTAGTGTCGTACAGCAAAAGATCCAGAAAGGAGCCGCTTCTTGGATACGAAGGCTTTTCAGTAGCCAGCAGGTCGACGCCATATTCAACGCTGTAAAAATTCATCATCTGGGATTACTATGTTGATTTCCCCAATCTTCATGTTTTGCGTTCAAATCACCGGCCAAGATGAAATAGTTTTCTTCCGAGCTCAGTTTAAGTTCCCTAAAAAGAATCTCGAGTTCTGAAGCAAAGTAAGTAACCTGCGGAGCTCCAGCCGCATAAGCCACAATCATATATGTACATCCGCTTCCCTTGAGTGAGAGAGATGCATACAACGCAAACTTCTAGCGTCTTGAGCTTTCGCAATTCATTGTTGTATATGACTTTATAATTAATGCCTTTTCGTATAAAGAGAGCGACACCGCCCCCTTGAGTGGAGTCGGGCCGGTCTCTTCTTACGATATTGTAATTTTTATGAGTCAATTTGTGATCACTTCGATTTTTTAATTATCCATAACTTACAACTAACTTACTGGTCCCATACGGACACTCTAAGTTAAACAATAATACTTAATGCTAATGCCTTTCGGTCCTAAGATCTATTTAACTTTAATTCATTTTATTTATTTTTGTATTCATTAGAAAATTTAAAAAAACTAATGTCAATATCCTTTTTTATTTTTACTTAAAAAACTACTTAAAATAAGGTCCTTAATATAAAACTTAAAGCTAACTAAAACTACCTATTCTACCTATAAACTACTTAAAACTAGAACAACCACATCAGCAAATCTAACTATCTAACGTTTTTTGTTTTTCATATTTTGTTGTCTTTTTTTTATTTTTATTTTTTTGATTATTCCATGATTTTTTTTTTAAATTTTTTTCTTTTTTTTTGTATTTTTTGTATTTTTTTTGTATGTTTTTTTTTGTGCCACCATGCATATTCTACTTAAAACTAAACCCTAAAACTATAAAACAAGTATGTAAGCCGGCCAAGGCTTAAAACCCCATCCCGACTACTCACTATCAAGTGCCGATTGAAGCCACCAAAACTGGCTCTCCTGCTTCACCCTATCAGTTCGGTCCCATTCGGACACAGCCCTACTGAACCGTCGTGTGCCATGACGTCCCGATTATACTGGAGTCGCCTATCCACGGTTCGTCGTCTGACGTGGTAGATTAACGGAACTGCCAATCTATCCTGTATCAGACCGCATCTATCTAAAAAGAGGAATGCCTCTGGTGGAATGAAGCCGCTCAAGCGTGCACTTTCAAAATACTCGTCGTTCGGATAGAACGCCCCGAAAATTAAATTATTGGTCAAAGACATAGCTCTTGCAATGTGACCTCGAACGAGTTTTATCACGAAATTGTCAATTCTGTTGATTCGAGCCCCGTTGTATAGGACCTCGTTGGAATAGTAATGCACGTAAGAAGATTCGGCTGTTCGATATAAGCCGGTACAGCGTCGTAAACACTGCCGCTTGAACACCCGAAACTTCTCCATCTGGGAAGGGGCAACGTTGAACCACACAGGACAACCATAAACGATCATAGGCCGTATGAGGGCCATGTAGCAAATTACCTTCACTCTGGGGTCAAGCCGACTGCTATAAACACCCGTTTCGTCAAAGCGAAGGCTCCTCTGGCCAACGCAATAACGATCATGCCACGGGTGCCACGGTATCTATATTCTTATAAACAATTTTATTTCAAAGCAGCCAGTTTCTAGCAGTCAACAATCAATTTCAGACGTATAGAGATTATTTTGTCAGCCGCACATTAAGAATGCGGAATTTTTCCTTAAGATTCGATATTCAAAACCTTAAAAGCAATGTTCACCAGTATCTTCTATTTTCCAAGTGATCACACTGCATAAGCGTAAGCATATTCATAATCTCTCTATCTTGAACTAGGTTAGGTTAGGTTAGAATTTAAGGGGTGATGCAACGGTAGACCAGAAAGCACCTCACTCCAATCATTGTGGACCTATTGTGCTCCCTAGGAAATGTGAAAGGATTCAGTAAGGTGTAGAAAAGTTGATTAAGATTTAGCTTAAGGGCGCCTCCCTGAACCATCGTGATTTTTGGGTGAATATCAGAATGTCCTTAGGTGAAAAGGTCGTCGAAAAAGTATTTTCGTATTATTGCCAGTCTTCTTTTGGCTAGGCTAGGAACAGCTCTTCCGTCTCAGATGAGCTGATACCTAATCTGCATATGTGGGTACCAAATGAGTGTGTGAATCGTTAGGATTCCTATAAAAAAGGATATTTGAGGCCTGCCTAAATGCAAAAGGTATTTTGTTTTTCCTTTGGAAATATTTGGCCATAAATTCCTCGCAAATTCGATTTCAAGAAATTTGTAAGTGGATCTGCCCATTTACTTGATGTATTGGTTTATAGATCATTGCTACGATATTTCATTTCCGTCAATGTCAATTGTGTTGATCAAAATCAAAACCCATTATATCCAATTTTGAAAAAATAAATGACTTAGGTATGAGGTTTTGTTGCTATCATTCAAACACATACGATGGGCCAAAGTTTGAATCCCAAATCCCATTTTTTGCCATAGAAATCAGACCACAAAATCTGCAGTTAATTTCAAAACCCATTTTATCCACTTGAGTTTTTGTTTCAAAATCCATTATATTCTATGTTTTTGTTCGCATATCAAAATCCATTACATCCATTCAAAATATATTTTTAATTATCAGATAGCAACTCAAAAAAGCTTTTATCTATGGTATGACGCTAAATGGAAATATCCAAATAGTTGTAAGAAATATTGAAAAATTATTCCGAAATAGGTTTTCTTAATTTTTTTTTAATTTATTGAGCTTACAGAAAGAATCAAACACGAAAAGAATGAAAATACAAAAAGAAAGCTCATGGTTGAGAAGCCGATCCATAAGAGAAGAGCCAAAGCTTTCTTTACTAAATTGAAGAAAGAAAGGGATGACCTTGTTACCATCTCATTTGAATGCAGATCAAGCTGCTTACTACTCTCGTCAATTTTACATTTACAACTTTGGTGTTGTTTTCGGAAGTTCCAAAGGTTCCTTGAGTAAAGAAAATGTGTTTTTCATCACATGAACCGAAAATGAGTTTGAAAAGGGATAAAATCAGATAGCTTCCGCTGTGTTCAACCCTTTGTGCAGCCTTAATGTGAACCATGCTAAGACAGTGCGCTTAGTCTGTGATGGATGCGGTGGCCAAAACAAAACTCTACCATGATTGGTATGACTTCTTATTAGCTTTTTTAAAAAAGCTCCACAAAATATAGAAAGCCTTGAAATAATTTGTCCTGTACCTGGACATTCGTATATTCCACCTGACCGGGCTTTTGCCTTGTTTGTTTTTTTTTTTTTAATTTTTTTGAAATTGGTACATTGTTAAGGTCAAACATAAGCAGACAATCATTACGCCACAAGAATACCGGAAAATTCATGAAGAGTGCGCCACGGTTATTCATTTAGGAGATGACAGTATTCGACTGGAAAGGTTCTATACGATGGACTATATTCGCCCAACTGGTACCTGGCACTTCAAGTTCAATGAATCTAAGAGATTCATTTTAACTAAAAGCAATAGTGGGGTCATTTTAGTCCGCGGTGAACCATACTACTTGTCCAACATAGGAGCTCCGAGATCTGTTTAAAAAAAAAAAACAGATTTCAAGGATGGAGCCACCGATAATAGAAAAGGGAGTAAATATTAAAGCGGAAAAGTTGAAAGATGTCTTCAATTTGTTAACTAAACACTATGGAGAACACTGGAGGTCCATCGAAGAGTTTAAGTTCTATCGGGTGATTTTTTTTGAGGTTAGGATTTTCATGCATTAGTATTTGACAGATCACGCGGGATTTCAGACATGGTGCCAAAGAGAAAGATGCTCAGTATGCTTTGACATTTCATCATGAATAGACTTACTAACGAGCAACGCTTGCAAATCATTGAATTTTATTACCAAAATCAGTGTTCGGTTCGAAATGTGTTTCGCGCTTTACGTCCGATTTATGGTCTACATAATCGACCAAGTGAGCAAACAATTAATGCGATTGTGACCAAGTTTCGCACTCAGTTTACTTTATTGGACATTAAACCAACCACACGAATGCGTACAGTGCGTACAGAAGAGAATATTGCGTCTGTTTCTGAGAGTGTTGCTGAAGACCGTGAAATGTCGATTCGTCACCGTTCGCAGCAATTGGGTTTGTGTTATTCGACCACATGGAAGATTTTACGCAAAGATCTTGGTGTAAAACCGTATAAAATACAGCTCGTGCAAGAACTGAAGCCGAACGATCTGCCACAACGTCGAATTTTCAGTGAATGGGCCCTAGAAAAGTTGGCAGAAAATCCGCTTTTTTATCGACAAATTTTGTTCAGCGATGAGGCTCATTTCTGGTTGAATGGCTACGTAAATAAGCAAAATTGCCGCATTTGGAGTGAAGAGCAACCAGAAGCCGTTCAAGAACTGCCCATGCATCCCGAAAAATGCACTGTTTGGTGTGGTTTGTACGCTGGTGGAATCATTGGACCGTATTCTTTCAAAGATGCTGTTGGACGCAACGTTACGGTGAATAGCGATCGCTATCGTTCAATGCTAACAAACTTTTTGTTGCCAAAAATGGAAGAACTGAACTTGGTTGACATGTGGTTTCAACAAGATGGCGCTACATGCCACACAGCTCGCGATTCTATGGCCATTTTGAGGGAAAACTTCGGAGAACAATTCATCTCAAGGAATGGACCGGTAAGTTGGCCACCAAGATCATGCGATTTGACGCCTTTAGACTATTTTTTGTGGGGCTACGTCAAGTCTAAAGTCTACACAAATAAGCCAGCAACTATTCCAGCTTTGGAAGACAACATTTCCGAAGAAATTCGGGCTATTCCGGCCGAAATGCTCGAAAAAGTTACCCAAAATTGGACTTTCCGAATGGACCACCTAAGACGCAGCCGCGGTCAACATTTAAATGAAATTATCTTCAAAAAGTAAATGTCATGGACCAATCTAACGTTTCAAATAAAGAATCGATGAGATTTTGCAAACTTTATGCGTTTTTTTTTTAAAAAAAGTTCTCAAGCTCTTAAAAAATCACCCGATATAAAAATATAGAAGACGTTAATGGTTTAGGGCTCATAGTGGACAATGACTATACCCTTTATGTGAGCCTCAACCAGTTTTCGACGAAATTCGTGTTTGAAAAATTTAATAATATTTGCATTCCAACCCATATTGCCTCTCACCAGTATTTTTAGTATTGTTACTTAAATAAAAAAAAAATTAAGTTTTACCTTCATAAAATTAAGTTTTTTTTTGCAACAATTTTTTATTTAAGATTGAAATCCAGAGGTAATTTTCAAAACCCATTTTATCCATATTTCTTTTTGGTCCCACTCGAAAACTAAAACCCTCAGATCACGATTTCTAAAAATTAACTGTGGAGGATCCCAATTCGAACAGTCCTGCAAACAAAAAAGTTATAAAAAATGTTTCGTTTAGGAGATATGAGTTTTTCTTGATTTACTCGAAATCATTAAAACTGGATAAAATGGGTTTTGATTTGGATCAACACAATTGACTCTGACAATTTTTTGTATTAACAGTTTCCAAAGCTTTGCTAGTTAGATGGTTTTAAATTAAAACCAACATTTTTAAGCAAGTTCAATAGGGGCTTTTAATAAGAGTTTTCTTTTTGATATAATATTTTCTATGATCAATTTGCACGTTTGCAGCTGTATATATCTTCAATAACTTCACGATTTTTATCTTTTATGTCTTAAATGGATTGTGGAGCATTGGAATATATTTTATATTTTAAGTGTTCCTAAGGATATAAGTTTTAAGTTGTTTATTCGGTGGCCACTTATTAACACCTTTTCGAGATTTGACTCTGTCAGAGAACTTTTATTGTAAAGTTTCGATTTATTTATTGGTTCTAAACAAATTTAAAAATTTCGTCAATGATTTTAAACAATTTCAGGGCATTATTGAAGCGTAAAATTTTAAATAATGAAGTACAGTTTTTGCTTGAATAATGTCAAAAGATGATGATTTCAAAAGTGACAGCTGCCCAAATAGCTGAATATTAAGCAGTGGGTTAAAATTTTGAAATATCAGCTAAAAGATAATCTGAATAAACTCTTGTCAAAACCTGGAGTTTAAAATTTTGTAAATTCAAAATTTTGTCAATATCATGATTAAAGAGAAAGTCTCTCTAAGAGTGTTGAAATTCACATTTGAATTCTCCATCACCAAATAAAATGTTGAATTTGTTTTAAACATTTTGTATTGGTGTCACAAAAAAGCAACACTATGCAAGCCTAAAATTTGAAAACCGCCCATTAACACCATTATTACACTCACTTGTTATAAATTTTTGTTTTATTTTGTTATTTTTTTTTTTCATTTGAAAATTTACAAAATAGGTTAATTTTATGTTTGCCATATTGTCAAGCAAACAATCGCCCCAATGGAGCAAGTTCATTAATATTAATTTTGTTCTATCAAGCTTAACAAATTATACAAAAGCCACTAATGTCCTTATATAATGTAGGTTTTTCGCTGCTGATGTTAGTGGATCCTGGGATGTTGTATTCTGTATATGTATACTTTTCTGTAAACGAGCTTTATTTTTGGTTGTAGGCAACACAATTTTATTATGGCCATTTAACAACCACAATATCTGTTTCGTCTATAGCATGTTCAAGCTCATTGCATCCCTTGTACCATCATCCATGAGCCGATATCTAACCATCAAACGCCATCAGAACAACTTTTCGAAAACATAACATAATTTTTTAAAATCCATGTTTATTATTTTAAACAGAAAAACAAAATGATTATAAAAACAAGGGCGTTTGTTTTGGGGAGTGGGACAGTTTATGGACTATATACGATATCTTTCCTTTAATCCAGCTTCACGTGGACCTCCTCCATAACCACCAGCATCAGCATCAGCATCAGTTCCACAAATGATGGCAATAGATGTGATCCTGGATAATGGACAATTGGGGTCGGCACTGGCGATGGTGATGGCGATGATGGTGACGGAGCAGAAAGGCCGGCGTTCACTTTGAATCATTTAATAACTTTTATCGTTATAACGTTGTTATATAGAAACGAGATTGAGTGCTTTTTGTACATATTTACTCGTAGGTTAGGTAGGGTTGGGGTTGATGTTGCTGCTGGCTTTCGTCTGATGTCCTAAGCCTGATGAACTATAGAAACTGGGGATTGGGTTCGAAGGTAAGATGGTTGTTTTATATCGACTAGTCATATCATTTGGAACCTAATGGAGATTTATTAGAAAACAAGAGGGCGAGGAAAGGCTGGGAGTGAGAGAGAAAAGTCGTTATAGCCAATATACCCTTGTATAGCCTTGGAAGTAATTCTAGAGATAGGAAGTTGGTGTTCGAAATTAGTTACACTTTAAAAGACATTTTCATTTTTTTTGATTCAAACCAAGTTAAAAGCTTCCATCTTTTTTTTTTCCATCTTCATCATTTATACCTACTGACTTGACTTAACCATATTTGATGTTCCTGGTGGTTATTTCTTTCGAAATACAAAAATGAAAAGGTACTCGCAATAAGATCAATTCTAGGACTTGAATCATGAATGCAGTTTATGCATGAGAAAGGATACGATTTAGTATGATGCTCTCAAATAAATGGTTTCTTTTGAAAAATTATTTCTTCGAAGAGCATGGAGTCCTTTATTCCATCCTCTCTCCTCCATGTGGCTTATGGTATAATAGAATTCAATAAGTAAATCTCATCAAATCGACCCAATTTGACTTAGATATCTATTCTATGTATATATGAAGGTGTATTATATGCTTTCGAAGGATATACTTTCTAAACTTCTATGAATCTCAAATGTCATTTAAACTTTATTTTTCTATATCGATTTATAAGTTTGAAGGTAGATTTTCTACGAATTAAATAGGTAAGGTATACCTGCAGATACATAGTTCGTTGTCCTCCTTTATCTGTGATTTTGAACTAGTTTTTTTTTTAAGAAGAACTAATTCACCCAGGGCCATAAATATATGTATATATGTAGGTAAGGTACATAATGTAGATATATCACATTTTGTGTATGAATCCTTATTTCAATTGTACAGGAGCAATGTTAAGGAACTATATACATATGTATGTAGATGAACTGTGCACCTGCAGCAAAATTACGGTATGGTTGATTGGATTTCATTTAGAAAATTGGAATAAGTTTATTTTGAGAATATGTATTATCTCCGGACTTATAACATAGTCCGATAGCTAGTGTTGCAAATAATTTAAGAAGAAGAAATACCTTTTTAATTGAGCATCGAAAGTTCTAAATTTTAAGGTGTTTTTGGACAGAGGCATCAGTCTCCTTAAAATTGCATATAAGATCCTCCCTGCCGTATTATGTAAACGTCTGAAGTCGTTCGTCAACAACCTGATAGGTCCTTAGCAGTGTGGTTTCAGACCAGGAAAGTGCACTATCGACCAAATATTCACACTACGGCAGATCTTGAAAAAAAAACCAGGAACTTTATCGATTTTAAAGCAGCGTATGACAGCATCTATAGGGAAGAGCTCTACAGAGCAATGTCTAGTTTTGGCATCCCTGTCAAACTTATCCGTTTGTACAGAATGACGATGGAGAATGCACAGGCACACTGCTCTATCAAGGTCGGAAAAGTTCTCACCGACGTATTTGATGTCAAAATAGGTTTTACACAAGGCAATGCACTGTCATGCGACTTCTTTAATATCGTTCTGGAAAGAATTGTACAAAACTCAACTGTCAACACTAGAGGCACAATATTCCAAAGGTACATCCAATAACTCGGATACGCAGATGATATTGACATAATTGAAAGATCAAAGCGTGATGTCAGTGGAGCGTTTTTAAGCATTGCGACGGAAGCGAAGAAGATGGGTTTAGTGGTCAATGAGGGCAAGACCAAGTATATGCTGTCATCGAAAAAGGACATTGAACAACGACGTCTTGGACAAAACGTCACCATAGACAGCTATAACTTCGAGGTAGTTAAGGACTTTGTCTACCTAGGCACCGCTATAAACACAGACAACGACACCAGCGCTGAAATCAAACGAACAATAACTCTTGAAAATCGCTGCTTCTTTGGACTTAGAAGGCAATTGAGTAGTAAAGTCCTCTCTCGAGCATCTAAAATCACCATCTATAAGACACTCATCGTTCCGGTTCTCATTTATGACACTGAGGTCTGGACATTGTCAAAGAAAGATGAGAGCGTCTTAGGATGCTTCGAGAGAAAAATTCTTCAGGTGGTTTTTGTTCCCGTCTGCATAGATGGAGAATGGAGGATAAGATATAACGACGAACTATACAAGCTGTACAGCGACACTGACGTGGTTAACAGAATTAAAGTCCAATGACTTAGAATGCTGGGTCATGTAGAGCGAATGGACATCAACGCTCCAGCCCAGAAGGTCTTCAAATCCAATGCCGAGGGACGGTGCAGTAGAGGTGAACACCTCAACCAACCTAGCGTGCGAAACTGGAGACAGCTAGCTAGGGACCGAGCTAACTGGAGTCGCATGTTGGTTAAGGCACAGGTCCGCCCGGACTGTAACGCCACCTTAAGTAAGTAAGTAAGTTACTGACAAACGTTTAAATTTAACCAATTGATCACTATCGCGATTTACGTCGCGAATGCTAATAATGTATGTTATCAATTAATATGTAGTGATAATGTCTTGAAATCTCTGTCAAAGCAAAGGTTTTTGGCTTTCAAAAATAAGATTTCAAATTTCAGGCAGGCGTCGAAGTTAAGCCAAACTTTTCAAAAAGCGAAATTAAAATATAATAACATAGAAAAAAAATAAAAATAATGTTACTATGAACATTTGTAATGCTTTCAAAATTTAAAATTAATGACAATTTATGAGATTGAAACCATAAAAAAAACGTCGCAGTAATAATAACTTCCGCGATTTTTTGTGTAAAAATGGTACACAAAAATGAACGACTCCGAAACTTTAAACTTAGAACACACCGTTGTTAGAATAAAAATAATGGTAGTTAATACATTAAAAAATCTTTTCATGAGATCTATGCACATACAATGCCGGTCATAAGGTTAGAAGCAGGCATTTTCGACAAGTAAAATCGATATTTCTCCCGTTTTATGATGGATTAGAAAAAAGTAACTATGGTAAATGAGGGACTATTTTATTAAAAACAAAATATAAAATTTGGGTAAAGGAGAGATTTACGGAACTTTCATGGCAAATTGTTAATTGAGTCAAGATATGCGAACATATGGTTATGGTTTTTTAGTTTACATTAGGTTTTTAATAATGTGTGCTACCACCAGCCTTCAAAATAACTTCAAAAATTCTATTCTTTTTTAAGGATTTATAAAGAGATTTCAAGTAGACCAAAGAAATCTCACTCCAGGCCAATTTGATACCATGAATTAGCGGTTCCTAGTCATCGTATTGCTTTCCTCCTTCATGTACCTTACTTGTAAGCTAGCCCCACACATTTTCAATTATGTTAAGGTCCGAGGAATATGGTTACCAAGGTAGCAAGTGGAAGTTTTGGTTCGCAATAAGGGATTTTACCTCTCGGACTGTGTGTATGGGAGCGTTTTCCTGCTGAAAAATCGATTAAATTGTTCCAAGGAGCCCGCTAATATTGGGAACACTGATTATAGCTAGGCCTTGTAGGGTTTCCTAGTTATTTGGTATTTTGGGCTACCAAGTCTACAGCGCTAAACAATAAAATTGAGCTTCAGATGATAACGCCTTCTTCTTTGCTATGGTGACGGCTTAAAAATCACTACTCTCTTCTCAAGTGATGGAAATAATAATTATAACCATCTAGCCCAATTGGGTTAAATTTTTCGTGGGAAAAAAATAACCTTCCGCGGTCATTTCATTTTGCACATCCCAGCTCATGTGATCTTTCTCGAAACACAAGCGTTCCTTCTTTCTTGCGTCAGAAAGTGGTGGTTTTTTCCTAAGCTTTAGGCGCTTTAAGTGTTTAACATGGCGTATTGTGTATTTAACAGTGGATAAGCTGCCTTAACATTAGCTTTCGCCCTAGTTTTAACTGCCGATAAAGCTGAATTTGACGCTATTCGCGTTTCGCGAAGTCTTAAGGAAGAGGAAGTGTTTTTTTTAATAATTTTTCGAGTAAGACAATGGTTTTTTAAATAATTGCTGACACAATGATCACTTCGATTTTTTTTCAGGCTATAGCAAAGCATTAAGGACCTTTAGAGCAATAAACATCTTTTCCTATCCTTTCCTCCACTGTCAAACATTTTTTGTTGCCCATTTCTGTTAACACTCAATCAGGATTTTAAATTGTAGGTACCATTTTTCCGGAAGGAAAATGTATGCAATTCACAAAACAACGTTGATTTATTCACTGCTTCTAATCTAATGACCCGATTTATTTTCGCATATTCTTGACTCAATTAACAATTTTGTCATGAAAGTTCCGTGAGCTAAATCTGTCCTATAACCAAATTTTATATTTTGGTGTTAACAAAATGGTCCCTCATTTACCATAGTTGTTTTTTTTCTAATCCATCATGTAACGGGAGAAATATCGAATTTACTTCTCGAAAATGCCTGCTTCTAACCTTTTGACCGGCAGTGTACATATTTTTAACTTTCCATAGGAAGTTCTTGTAATGGGTCCGATTTGTCAAATTGAAAATTTTGACATTTATCGACGTTTCAAGGTCCCTAGAGTCGAAATAAAAGATTTTCAGAAAGATGTCTGTGCGTGCGTGTGTACGTACGTTCGTAAGTCCGTACGTCTGTACGTTCGCGACGTTTTTTCGTCCTCCATAGCTCAAGAATCAGAAGAGATATCGACTTCAAATAAATTTTGTTATACAGATAATAAGGCAGAAAGATGCAGAAAGGGCTCTCAAGAAAATTGCGTGGGTGGTTTTTTTACCATATCAGTTTAAAAAAAAGGTGAACATTTTGGTTAACCCTAAATATCTCATGAACCAATGACGCTAGAGACTTGAATTAATTTTTATATTATATATTGTAACGTGATACAAAACAAGTATATTTTTGGAAAAAATCCAATTAACGTTTTTTTTATAAATCAAAAAAAAACTGAAAAAAAAAATTGTCACCTCGAAAATTGTACGACTAAAATATGATTTCATCTCCAAAACAATTTTGTGCAACGAAGAATAATATTTTTGACATCTAATAAAATTTTGAGAAAAATCTAATTGACAGTTTTTTTTATAAAAAAATAAAAACCTAAAAAAAAAACATTACTCAAAGTTGGTAAAAATTGAATTTCGACTCAACTATCTTTTCAAAAAACTTGAGATTAAGGCTTCAAACTTATTTTATCTCATAAGAAATATTGTTTTCAACATTCTAAAAAATGTTGAGAAAAATCGAATTGACAGTTTTTTTTACAAAAAATAAAAACCCAACAAAAAAAAAATAAAAAAATAAAATCTACAAAAAATAGTACGCAAATTTGGTAAAAATTGATACATATAGACAAACTTTTAAGTAGGACAAATCGACAGACGGGATGGGAAGGTATCAGTGTGGGACGCATTCCAGCCTATTTTTTAAATTTTAAATTTATTTTGATTAAAACAGATTAAAACAGTCAAATAAGATTTTTTACAAATTTCTAAATTTGTTTGATGCTCACATTTTAGGAATTATTCTATAGTTTTTACTATTTTTAATTAAAATTAAATAAAGTAAAGAAATTAAAACAAAAAACTAAGAGCATGCACTTACCATCACTGTCATAGCACCACATTTAGAGAACTGTAATTAAAAAAAGAAAGACACAATTATTTAAAAAATTCCAAATTTTGATTAAAAAAACAATATTTCTTACTATACTCCTATCAAAAATACAAATGTCTGCATTTCTTTTTGGTTCATGTATACATAACTAAAAAAAGGATATAAAAAAGGATCTTATTTCATACGAAACACATGAATGATGATGAAGGATGATGCATACCATCCATACAAACATTTATTCGTTTGCCCAATTACTTGATATATGTACCTACCATATCAAAGTTTTTGAAATTCCATCAGAGTTTCAAAAGTATTAAACAAAAAGAAATGTTAATAATTAACATATGAATAAACATTTTTTCTACTTCACTACCCCCTTAATACAGTATAGGTACAGACAGCTACAATACACTTCACATATACTCAATTTATATACGAATATACATATCTATGTATGGAAATGAATACATAAAAATGCATAAATTAAATGCAATTCCTTAATTGGAAGGAAGGATATTTCTTACAGTTCTTCGAACAGACATTGAAGCGAGAATGAAAACAACACCCACCCACCCACATCCAACCCCATATATCATCCCTATATCCTGTATACATATATCTTTTATAAGATACAGCAGCGCGGTGTCATAAGGGACCTCAACATCGACATTTATGTGCTTTCAATATATCCTACATCGTATGTTTAATGTTTTATTGTACTGTAGTACAACATTCTTGGGACTCCACAATATTGCTCAAGCTCAACACCCTTCTAGGAAAATTTCCTAACGCCATATCGTCATATCGCCAGGCGACTTACAAACTGTGAATTTCAGCCCTTAGCTTCGACGTTGTCGTCGTCGGCGTTCATAGCCAAGGTAGTATTTATTGGTTGATGTTTTTAGCCTGTGTATAACATTGAAGCGCCTCCAAAAACCAACCCTTGTATGTTGTAGATTGGAATATGTAGTATTATGTCTCTCTTGTTTCCTTTTTCCGTTTTTGAGAATCCCTCAGATCCAATATAATGCATTTTCCGAAATCTTCTATGGAGCGCGTTTCGCCTGAATAATTCATTACCATGTACATTGTACATTGTACATAACATACATACTCGTATATCTTATATATATAAAAAGATATGAGTATATATATTATTTTTCTTGTGCTATTTTTTCTTACTCCCCCAATGTTCAAGTCTTTCCCTTTGTCAAGGTTTGCAAGGTTTGTTTTATATTCATATATACATATACATATTTGTTTGGTGGCTAAGGGTGTGAATTTATCAAGCTTTGCCAGCGGAAATTTTTATTGATAACGTTAGCAGCGTGAGCATCTAGTGAAGGTAGGACGAACAAATATCGCTTGTAAGGACGAAAATATTAAAAAATACACGATTAAAAAAAGGGTTGAAAGAAGTTTGTTTTTAATGCCTCCCAATACTTTTTCCTTAGAGCTTCTTCTATACGGGTCTGCAAGGGACTTTCCTAGTCACAGAAGGACTTTATCAAGGTGCGCCTCAGTGTTAAGCTAAAAGCGAGGCTTAAAAGAAACGATGATGGTCGTTTGCTGATTACCGTCAGTCGTCGTCGTTTGACAATAATTGTCTTTTATTTTTCTAATTTATTTGCAAGTGATGCAGAGCGCTGTGTTGTGGGGGGCCAAAAGCACCCTCTTCTGAAAATATATAATGTCATTTCGTTGTACTTAGTATATTTTGTCACAAAACAAGGGTGTGACTCATCTTTGCGAAGGATTATTTTATTTTTGCTTCAATTATTATGAGCTATGGTGAATTTTTTCTTTCAATGGCATCCACTCATGTGAGTTTAATTGCCGTCACATGGTAAGTAGATAATACAAAATATACAACCATTCTTGTATATAAGGGGGGAATGTTTGATTCATCAGCAAAAAAAAAGCTATTTTAGCAAGGACTTTTCATAAAAAGTTGGTATCAAGGTGATAATTATCACGAGGTCCTTATATACGCAAAAAAGTACCAAAATATTCGTATAATTACACTGGTCTATAAGTCTGAGTTCTTAGATGTGCTCATTTGTCATTTTAAGGCACCTCATCATAAACACCGCATCACATCTATAGAGACCATCAAGGACAAAATAAAATATATCACAAGGACTCCCTTTTTTTTTTGAAGAATATAACAACTTGCGTGAGTGTTAAATCATGCTGCAAAAGATAGATAAAATAACTTTTATATATTTTTCTGTTTGAAGTGAATGATAGGGGGGGGGGGGTTTGGTTAGGGGATTAATGTCGACTGGAGACGTGTTCTAAGATACATAAAGTGAGTTATTTTGTTTTTCTCTTGATTTTTATTTAATTTTTATTGTTGTTGTTGTTGTTTCCAACACACGTGGATAAGGATAATGAAATTTGATTAAGTAGTTACAAAAGTAATAAAACATAATCGTGTTAAGTTATATGAGTGAAATACGTATAAGTACATAAAAGTTTATGTTTTAAAAGGTTGTGTTATAGCAGGTATATAAGAATGTACAACCAACGTCTGTTAAATGAAGCATTTCTATAACTTGACTTTGGTGGTAGATGTAGATGACATAAACAAAAAACAGCTTTTGATTTTAATTTTAAATTTTATTAACATCGTATTTTTAAGTCACAAAAAAAAAAAGAATTTTTCAAGTTCAAGACACAAGAAAAGGAAGCCATTTTAACTTTTACTTAGAACAAACCCTTACATTAATGACTAAGCAGTCAATGTAAAAATATTCGATAAAAAGAATTCATCGATCATGCAGAATTTTGCTGAACGAAAGTTTGAAGACGGTAATTCAAATTTGTTTTCAAAAACAAAGTAAATATGGTGAGGTGAAAAGCCTTAAATGCTTCAAGAACCACAAATCACCCATACAAAAATAACTGAAAGATTTAATTTTGAAAATTCTGGGCATATGTCACTTTTGAAGCTGTCATCTTTTGACATTTGACAAGTGAAAATTACTTCATTACTAAGTAATTGAAAAAACAAGCTTCAAAAAAAGATTGATATTACTCGTGTTTTGTTGGAAAATCTATCTATATCTAGTATAGTAGGATTTTACACAAATAACAAAAACAATATCCGTAGTATTTATACTACCGATAAAAGTTAAAGTAGAATCTTACTACGGATGGGTAAGATTCGTATAAATACCAAACATTTATACGAGTCTCGAATGCATCTTATGTGATTTCGTTCTCAAATGTTGGTACGATTGATATTGCATTTGTATCTCGATATGGCTATGTTCGTTGGGAAGTTGTGCATTTTGAATCATGTGTTTTTCATTGGGAAAGAAATCAATCTATTACTGTTGATATTATTTAGTTTTGTTAGTGAAAATAGATAAACTGGAAAAAGAAAACAGTAGAAAAAGATATTTATATTTTGCTATGTTTCCACCAAAGGTTTATCTCAGTTTAGATTGAATATGTAAATCTTTTTGGTGTTTCCACCGCACAAGAAGATTTAAAAATGATTAAGTTTGACAGCACTTTCTTAAATGCAAATGGTGTTGCGATGTTTCTTATGAAGTGGAAGTGAGATAGTTTGATTCGTGTTAAACAATAAAAAACTGAATAGTTCAGCACCATAAAAGAATATGCTACCTACTCCATGTGCAATTTTTAACTTCCCATAGGAAGTTATTGTAATGGGTATGTCGATATGTCGAATTGAAAATTTTGACATTTATCGACGTTTCAAGTGCCCTAGAGTCCAAATAAAAGATTTTTAGAAAGATGTCTGTGCGTGCGTGTGTACGTACGACGTTTTTTTCGTCATCAATAGCTCAAGAACCAGAAGAGATATCGACTTCAAATAAATTTTGTTATACAGATAATAAGACAGAAAAGGATCTCAAGAAAATTGCGTGGGTGGTTTTTTTTACCATAGCAGTTTAAAAAAAAGGTGAAAATGTTGGTTTAAACTAAATATCTCATGAACCAATGACGCTTAAGACTTAAATTAAATTTTATATTATATGTTGTAACGTAGTACAAAACAATTATATTTTTTGAAAAAAAAATCCAATTATTATAATTATATGTATATAAAAAAAAAAAAACTTATAAATCATAAAAACTGAAAAAAAAAATGTTCACCTCAAAAATTTTACGACTAAAATATGAATTCATCTCCAAAACAATTTTTTGCAACGAACATTAATGTTTTTGACATCTGATAAAATTTTGAGAAAAATTTTATTGACAATTTTTCTTATAAAAAATAAAAACCTAAAAAAACATTACTTAAAGTTTGTAAAACTTGATTTTCGACTCAAATATCTTTTCAAAACTTTGATATATTGGCTCTAAACTACTTTAATCTTTCAAAAAATAGTGTTTTCAACATTTAGTAAAAAAAATTGATTTTCGACTCAAATAGCTTTTCAAAAATTAAAAATTTTGTTTTCAAACTTATTTTATTTCACAGAAAATATTGTTTTCAAATATTCAGTAATTTTTTTTATGAAAATCTAACAGTCCATTTTTTGATAAAAAAAATAAAATCTACCAAAAATAGTACGGAAATTTGGTAAAAATTGATACATATAGAGATAGACAAACTTTTAAGCAAGACAAATCGACAGACGGGATGGGAAGTTATCAGTGTGGGTCGCATCCCAGACTCTTTTTTTTAATTTGATTAAAACAAAAATATATGTATTTTTTTGTACACAAACATGCAAATAAACAGACCATAACGCATTATCTGTAAAACCAACTCCTCCATACAGGTTTTTCTTCACAAATTTTGACTCGACTTCGATCCCGGAATCGAGGCGAATCAAGCTCATTTCAACTCGATTCAAGTAGGTATGTAAAGAATTTAGGAGAGCTTCAACACCACATGTTAATGTAGTAGTCTACTAACAAACCCCTTTCCTGAAGTTTTTATTTTATGTCAAATTGTGTGGTTAAAACTTTGAAATCGCACACACATTACACGGACGTATGTTCTTTATTTTGATAGTCAACTATCAAAAATCAGCTTACACGATTTCACCCCTGGTCTGAATTTCGCTATTTTTTTAATTTGGATTTTTTGATAAATTATTTTGGCAATATTCAACTGTATCAACTTTCAAATATAAAAGGACTACTGCGGATCGTTTTTTTGGCAATTTCTCCTTGTACTATATATATGGAATACCAAAAAAACACGGCTATTGTTTTGTCAGAATTCGGTGAGAAAATGGTGAACATTTTAAATTCATAGTTCGAAAAACTAAAGAATACTTTTAGGACGTATTGAAAATGCTTCTTGATCGAAATAAGTAAAACTTAGGGTAAAATTTGAACTGTTGGGACAAGTTAATGATGTGATAAATCAAAACCATAAGCGTCGATCGAAAGCAACTGAGAATAACTGAGAATATTTGTGCTGTAGCCCGCTATATTGAAAACAAAATTTAATTTCGAAGATTCCTCGTCGATCTTTGGATTTATAACAGTTGTTTTTTTTTAGACGTGTGGTTTTCAATCTGGCAGCACTTTTTTCAGTTGATTTTTTTGACAGCTATTACTTGTTTTATGATAAATTTGGTTTGTTATTTTATAGTAAATAAACTTTTTCCTGCAAATAATGCAATCAGTTGGCAAAAAAATCAAAAAATATTGAATTAAATTTTCAGGCCTTTGGTATGGCTTTTAAGATCGTGTAATTTAACTCCGCTGGACAACTTTTTGTGGAGTTATGTGAAGTCGCTTGTAAATGTGGATGAGCACAAGATAATTCCCGCCTTGAGAGAGAATATTCAGTGCGTTTATACGACATAAGGCCCCGATTTCTGTGTAAAAGTGATCGAAAGTTGGGCATCTCAACTGCTGTTTTGTTAGTGTCAGTCGCGATAGCCGCTTGCCTGAAATCATTTAAAAAACATAATGCCAAACCCTTATCTTTAAAATAAATCTAAATTATACGTTTTTTTTAATTTCTTTTTAAAAACCACACATCTAAAAAACAAGCTTTAAATTCCACGAATGACACAGTATTTTGCATAGACTTAGGTGGTCTGAAAACTTTTAAAGTGCAGTTAACATAAGAATTCATATATTCACTGATTGACTTCTTGATATGCACCGAAATGATGGGGATTTTCACCGAAAAATCATTTTCAGCAAAGAAACCTATCTTAATATATTGGACAAAACGAAGCAGTACGGTAGATAAAACATGTCCTTAACTAAGGTTAAATATAATGGTAAGCCGAGCTCTGACGGCAATATCAGGCTTTTCCGGGATACTTTCAGATAGTGACTAAAAAATAATCGGTTGGTTTATTGCCTGTCTTTGACAACAAACTAGAGAATAAACCTTTAGCCTAGCCATGTCTCCAATACACTTAAAAAAAATTGATGGTGGTTTTAAACGGGGAAAAAGGTATTTTATATAAGGCGCCAGAAATTGGAAGACGACTCTGTACTCTAGTTACTAACTATTCTCTTGAATTCTACCTCCATATAACAAATATCATGTCCTAAGCTACTGTAAATTTATAGCAAGTGAATGGTGAAATGGCAAACGAAGCTAAAAAATCACTTGACAGCTGACAAAATGATGATAAAATTGTTTCCAAATGGAGAAAACATTTGGCCAAATTTGGTCCTGAAACGAAAAACAAAGGAGAAAAACTAATAATCCCGAAACCTCTGAATCACTAAAGTCTATTTCCTCAAAACTTGTGCTTGGTTTTTCTAGCTATTACCTGGCCCTAAGGTCCTAAATATTGAAAACTAAAAGTGCATTTTTGAGTTCTATTGACCGTATATGTTATTGAAAAAAAAATCGGATATATGATGAAAGTCCATGAACCAGAGATGCAAAAGAATTAGGGTTGCCTACTTATATTCTAGCCCTATTGAAAGGTTGCCTCTTGTGTTATTTATCTGATTTTTGTGTCAAATGCAATAATTTTACTCCCTTTCGAAAAATATATGTAGGATTGCCTAACCAAATACTGGCATAACTCAGGGTTGCCTGCATTTGAAGTGTTTGGATTTTGGTAGGTTTAGAAAGTGTATGTAGTCGGTTTTTTGTTTAAATGAAAGAAAGGTTTTTGAATTATCCGTCTATTGGCATAGGGTTGCTTTACAAAAAGTTAGCCTAACCTAGGATTGTCTGTATTTTTAATTTGAACACTTTGCTTAATATAGAAAATTGATTGCGTGTTATAGAGACGGTTTTTGTTTAAAATGAAAGCGCATCCAAATTTCCGTCTGATATCTAAAGGTTGACCTAACCCAAAGTTGGCCCAATCCAGTCCACGGTTAGCTGCATTTTTTAAATATTAAGTTTGTAGTTAATGTAGAATATTGATCCCATGTTTTATATAGTCGGTTCTCTAGATGTTTCTACTTGAATTGAGACCTTAAGTTCTTAGAATTCTTAGAAGCTTAGTTCGTGCATCATAACAATACCGCCATCGATATGGCTTGATAATAATTTCGTATTTCGTAATCTCAAGCTTGATCAAAATTTCAATTTCATTCAACGAAATCCCATAAGCCTCAGTTTATTCCTAGTGACATCTAAAATCATTTCCATGACTTTAGTTACCTAAATCCATAAGTTTAAAAATTCAACTTATTTTTCCCACTTCTGATCCTTTGTAATAAATGATTATGTGGTCTTACCCCATTCACCACATCATTTTTCTTTTTATCTCTCTTCATCATCTATCTCTCAAGAACAAAGGAACCCATTTTAAAAGCATTTTTCTCACACTTATACCACTTATTATCATTCTTATATATATGTATGTATTATCATTTCTGTTGCATCAACGACGACGCTAAGACCACATTTTTCAAGCACATACTCATATGCACTTTATATACCTACATTAACAAGAACAGAACATCCAAGTGCAACAATAATAATCATTTTTCATCATTTTTTAAAAATTTAATTTCATTTCGTGGAAAATCCAAACAAAATATAAGCAAAAACAATTTCCTCATATACCGTTACAGTGAATTCATAAGTCCTTAGAGAGACATCAGAAAGGAAGCTTGAAACAAAAACCAACGAAACCCAGAACATTGCATCATCAGAGAAGAGATTCCATAGGTAAGGTAAGGTAAACAAATAAAATTCCAAAACACTCGTTAGACGAAACGACAAGTGCTTTAAGCGCGTATAATTATTTCCAATGTCAGCGGATATAAAAACAACAACAACAACGACGACGTCGATGATGGCAACGGCAGTACATTTCAATGCATACTCGTACCCATTAAGACCCTACTAAAGGTACCTGAATGCACCTTGTATAAACCGTGTGTTTGGTATGGTAGTGAGTGGGGGTTTTACAAGTCAAACTCAAACCCTATTAACCCCCTATTTCGCATCATGCACTCAACACTGCACATTTTCAAACATAATGTTCCTCTGTTTTCTTTATCAAAATCTCCTCGCTCAGTTTACCCCCGAGGTAAGAGCAGAGCATCCAGGGGGGAGGGGGATGAGATCAAAACAGAGAGGAAAATCCAAATTAATTTCATTTGTGTAAATTAAAGCAAAAAAAAGAAAGGAGGAAAACAGGGAAAAAGAAAACCTTACACAGAAAATAGAGATATATGTAAGTATACATGAAGCTTTCAGATGTCATCCTGTCATCAGGACCAGGCAGATGAGTAAAAGCAACAAGAGACAAGATAGGGGGGGTTGGAAGGTGGAACTTTCTGTCTCTATCTTTTACTGATGTCTAAACAGCTAAGGCCATACTGCCATCACAAGTCGTTGCGTTGTAGCAAAAAACAAGGATATTTTTACGCAGATCGTAAAAGTTTCCTATACAAAGGATTAAGGATATACATATTATACAACCCATTCTCCCCTTCAACATTTCCATCGAGTATATTCCTCTTTCTGTTTCCTTGTGCATTATTGTTACGAAGCATCTCCACAAGGCGTCACAAATCCAAGGGATTTATATTTTGAACGAAACTCGTCGCAAACCGCCACAATCAGCAGTAGCAGTAGCAATAATATCTCATAGATACATAAACTTAGCTAGAACCAGCATGAACTTTCTTCATCTCTAATAACGTCCTTGCTGCAATTAAAACTTTAATATTACCAAGAACCACCCGCATTTTACAAATTCTATAAATAAAACACCATTCAACCCCTAAAAGCCAACCCCCACAACCACCCTTTCGATCATAGTATCTGCAAATGTATATTACATTTTATTTGTGGCAAAAGATAAGCGTACGCTTTTTCAAACACAAATTGGCTTAAAAACCATGCAGCTCGTTCATGCATTTTATTCAATCCGTTTTTCGAATAAAAACGAAAAGCGAGAAGGAGGAGAATATTATTGTGAGTTATAGTTAGGTCTTTTAGAGGGGGCTAGGGGTGGGGGTTTGCCTTAACCTCACTCTGCATTTTACTGAAGCTGATGGTTAGGTTTTACATAGTATTCTTAGCAGGTACTGTGGGTCTTTTTGTTAAAAATGTTTGCTGCAAAAGTTTAGTGTTCTCTTATGCGATGATGTCATAAATAAGTCCTTAAGGCTTTAAAAGTTTACACTTGGTTTTTATTTAATCAATAATTCATTTTAATTTTTGTATACAACTTACAACTTACATTACATACTTATATTATGTATTCTACTTGAAGAAAAAACTGAAAAAAAACAAACCGAGCTGAAAAGTTTTTGAAATATTGAAACAAAAATTACACACCAGAGGGTCTATGAAAGAAATAATTTATAACAACTGAGAAATTATTCAAGAGCAATTTTTGTTGCAGTCTTTTATTCGTTGTTGTTGGTTTCAGTTAGACCTTGTGTCTTTTAAGTTGCGTCATTTCATGCATAGAGGTTAACCAGGATTTTTTTTTTCAAAGTTAACCAGTGGTTTTGAAATTTTGGAAACGTTAAGGGAAAGCAGAAACTTTCGTCTTCATTTGATTACTTTAAATAATTAAAAATGCAACTGAATTTACAAAAAAAAGCTTAATATATTTTAACACTTCAAATGTTGTTTGAACCAATCAACGAACACACTCATTTTGAGAACTTTGAAACATGACATTTGTCTGAAAAATACAAACCGTTTTGCAAAATGTCAAAAAAATGACAGTTCAATTTTGTGTTTATTTTAAGGCTTTTTTCTTTACTCTGTGTTTGAGTTCAGAAGTTTTCGAACACATCTGATTTAACAAAAACAAACAATTCTTTGAAATTTCAGGAAAATGACAGCAGATACGTTTTATTTTAAATTTAAAGAGTGTTGCTTTACCTTTATGCATATCTGTTTTTTTAAAGAACCAAGTTTAGTTATGTAATACACTTTCAATAAAACACAATAGGTGATGTTCACTGCTCGAGATCTTTATTACAATTGATTTCTTAAAATACATAAAACGATCGAGAATGATTTAAAAACGGGACTATACTTGTCATGCGATGCGATGCAACAAATAAGTTAGTTTTGTTTGAATAGACAGAAGACAGAGAGAGAATATTATATACATAGAATACATTCTTTTCTTATATGCATGCATACGTGCAAGAAGTTTTATTTGAACAGGGTGTTAGATTTTGATCTCACAACTCGACCGTCCTGATTTTAAATCGTCCTCGATTTATAAAGATAAAACGAAATTAACTCGATAATGGAAATTAATGATTTACATACATTTTCGTTTACAGATTTGTAATTTTCTTGATATATGTGTATATATATATATATTTAAGTTATACAATAAATCGTTTACATTAATGACATTTTTCTTTTATTACATAGAAAGTAAAACAAATATGAACATATACATACGTAATTGTATACATAAATACCTTTTTTTTTTTTTTGAAACAATGAATATCAATAAAGATGATTTTTCTTATGCGGAAACATATGGTTTCATGTTTGCTGGCGAAGCTACGCCTTCATATGGAACACGCGAAATTTGTAAATTTTCGATGTCTTTTATCAAGTAACGATCATTTTGAAGGACTTTTATTATTTCGAAAGGTCCTTTATATTTCGGCAAAAGCTTTTTATTGACACCCGGAGTAGTGATAACGTTCTTGATCATGACATAATCCCCAAGTTTATATGGGTGAGGTTTCTTATGATGACTATCAAAATAAAGTTTATTAGATTCCTGACTACGCTCATTGTTTTCGCTTGCTTTCTGCCTAACCAAATCTAAATTTCTGCACTGATTACCAATAATAATTTCCTCAAGATACTCCTTTACTTTGTCGTTTATTGTACCCTTTTGTGGAACACCAAAAAGGAGAACACTAGGACTGAACCCAATACTCTTATTCTCGGTGTTGTTCAACGCGAATTCTATTTTATGAATATGCCTTGTCCAGTCTCCTGGTTCTGATTCGCTTTCCTTTGAAAGCATTGACGTTAGACTGCGATTGATTCGTTCCACTTGGCCGTTCGACTGAGGTGAATTGGTGGCAATTTTTGTATGTTGAATGCTGTAATCGCTGCAAAATTTTGCAAAATCCTCGGAAGTGAAACAACTCCCTCTGTCGGATATAATGCGGCTCGGCTTGCTATAAATCGAAAAATAATTTTCCAAACAACTTATAACTTCTTTCGTAGTGGTACTATTTACTGGGTATAGTTTCGTAAATTTTGTGAAACCGTCAATAATTAAAAAGATGTGTTTTTTCTTGTTTTTAACGCGGCAAGGCAACGGACCATAGTGGTCAATATGAATGGTGTGAAAGGGTTTATCCCCCTTGGGGATGGGATGCAAGACGCCTTCTTTCTTTCCAGTCGGTGCAGAGAAGTGAATACATTTCAAACAGTTTTTGATGTAATTTTTTATTTTCATCTTCATGCCAGGAAACCAGTATGACTTTTTCAAATAATTGTAGCACTTTTCTACACCGACATGGCAAAGGGAATCGTGATGCGTCTGAATAACATCCCTCTCCATCTGAGAAGGGACATAGAAACACACTTTGTTGTCGACCTTGCGATAGACGAGACCGTTTATCAAATCGTAGGTTGAACTCTCCCTTCTTTCAAGCATTTCTGCTAAACGTCTAATTGTTGGATCTCTTTGTTGAGACGCGGCTAGAGCATGTTCAAAGGAATCTGTTTCAAGCACTAGAATGTTATGATTTCTGCTCAGCGCATCGACGTGCTGCATTTTCTTTCCATCCCTATGTTCTACGACGTAGTCGTAGTCTTGCAGCTCTAGCGCCCAGCGAGATATTCTAGGATTAAGGAGTTTTTTATTAAGAGTCAATGTCAACGATTTACAGTCTGTTATTATTTTAAATTTTATCCCAGACAAATATATCCTGAATCTTCTTAGTGCATATATGATTGCAAGCGTCTCCAATTCATACGAATGGTATTTGGCTTCTTGCAATGTCGCGCGTTTAGAGAAAAAGAATATTGGGTGGAGCAGTTTGTCCTTTTGACGTTGCAGAAGAACTGCACCAAACCCCAAGCTGCTTGCATCGCAGTGCAATTCAGTTTCCGCAGATGCACTATAAATACTAAGGATTGGAGCATTGAGAAGTTTCTGTTTAAGATTTTCAAAAATTTGCAATTCTTTTTCACCCAAAACAAAAGGAGCATCACTTTTTAAGAGATCATACAGTGGTTTTGAAAAAATTGAAAAATCTTGTATGAATTTTCGGAAATATGAACAGAGGCCTAAGAAGGAATGCATGCGTTTCGCATTAGTAGGTAATGGAAACTCTGCAACTGCCTTTAGTCCATCACAGTTTGGCCCTATTCCATCAGCCGTTATTTCATAACCTAAATATTTAATTTTTTCAAATAAAAACAGACACTTATCGATGCGCAACTGTAATTCATATTCTGAAACAATGTCCATTACCTCTTTTAAAATATGAAAGTGCTCCTCTTTTGTTTCGGTGGCAATTAACAAATCGTCTAAGTAAACTAACAACTTGCCAGTGTTTATTAAATTTTTGAAAATTGAATTTATAAAACGCTGAAACACAGCCGGAGCGTTTTTTAGCCCGAATGGCATCCTGAGGTATTCGAACTGGCCAAATGGCGTTACAAATGACGTATATTTCACCGATTCCTCTGACATTCTCACATGGTGAAAAGCACTTTTTAAATCTAAAAGTGAAAAGTACCTTTTCCCGCGAAGTCTATCTAGGTGATCCTCTATTAAAGGGATCGGGAAATTATCTTTCAGCGTTATTTTGTTTAACTGCCTGAAATCAATGCAGAGTCTAAATTCGTCGTTTTTCTTTTTGGCCAGTACTATTGGAGAAGCATATGGTGAATTGCTTTCCCGAATAACTTTGTTTTTGACTAAATCATCTAAAATTACTTGCAACTTTAACTTATGCGCGTATGGCAATCGCCTCGGACAACAATTGAAAACAATTTTCGTATCAGTTAATCTTATATTCATTTCAACATCTAATTTAGTATTCAAAACTTTATCTTTGTTATCACCACTCTTGAGAATCAATTGTTTGATCTTAATTTTTTCTTCGAATGTCAAATTTTCATTAATGTTTAAGGAATCCGTCTCATCACGGCTATCATTATTATTGATATTAAGGATTTCAAAAACTTCGTTATTTAAATCTTCTTGTTTAAAATTATTTTTAAAAATACAATTTATTTCATCGTCAAATTTGAGTTTAATATTATTTTGTTGTAAAAATTCCCTACCTAACACAATAACATTGTTCATGCTGCTATCCTTAACTACATGCAAACACGAAAAAACATACACATCATTTAATTTTATCTTACAAAATACCTTACCGAATATGACAAGCTTGCTTTTGTTTATACCATAGAAGTTATGCTGAGAATCGTCTATAGGTGTCATCAAGAAAGATGGGACATACTGCTGCTGTATGAAGTTGATAGGGCTTCCAGTATCGATCAGTGTCATAGCGTCCATCTTGAAGCATATGGAAGCATTATTGTTTTGGAAGATGTACTCCATTACTCCAATAAAATTGTTCGAAAACATAGTTGATTGACTCTCCTCACACGGCTTCGTACTAACTACTGTCATAACGGTATTAGATTGCGGACAGTTTTTGGCCACGTGATCCTTCTTCCCGCAAATAAAGCACGATCCTCTTTCGCGCTTCGGCTTTGGGCAATATGTAGCAAAATGCCCTTTTTCGCAGCAATTGTAGCACTTCACGGATGGTTGGGGCTTCGCATCAGGTTTTATTGGTGGTGGTGGTGGTGGCAAGGCTTTTGCATAATTGGATGTCGACGGTTGGAATTCAGTTTTGATTTTTTCGAATCTTCTTAATGTGTTCTTCAGTTCCGTTATTGTGTTGGCGGTTAGTAGTATTTGCTTGTTGTAGAAAGACTCAGGGATACCTTTTATAATATAGTGAATTAGGTCCTGTTCTTCTAGGTCCGCGGCTGAGGCAATTTCTTGCATTATGAGTATATATTGTTGGAAGCTTTCCTCTCTTCGTTTTTTTCGCATTCGAAGAGCATTGTGGACATCCGTAGCGCTTTGATGTTGATTGAATTCAATCAGTAGGGCAGCTTTTAACTCACACCATGATCTGCAAGACGTCGACCTCAGGAAAAGCTTAGCGGTTCCTCGTAAGAGACGCTTTGCATAGACCAAGCATTCGGATTCGCTCAAATTGAAAATTATTTTTGAATCGTCGAAATTCTTAATCCACCTTGAAACGGGGTAATTATCGTCGCCCGAAAATGTGGAAATCGAATCCTCGATGTCTCGGAACGAATACGTTGATCTGGGTTCATCTGATGGTTTATTTAGTTCCGTTAACTTTTTTTGTAATAAAATTATTTCTTCCTTACGTCTCACTGCTTCACGTAATCGTTCGAGCTGCTCTGCTTCTCGCTGCTCGCCTTCGTCGTCGTCGGCGATGTCGTCGTCTACGCCATCACCATTTAAAGCATCAACAGGGAACAAATCCTCCAAACGGTTATCGTCCAGATTTTCAAGAGCTTCTTGCAACCTAACTCTTAGTGTTGCTTTAACTCCGGTTGTGGGCAAACCCAAGATGGTTAACTTTTCTTTTAAATTTTGCACTGATGCAATTTCAAGAAACGACTCGGCACGTGCTGCAGCCATGATTAGTTTTCAAAAAAACTTTTTACTTATAAAAATTCGAAATTTAATGATTTTTCTTGAAAACCGCGTGGAAATTTTTTATCCCACTTCTGATTACTGTAATACACTTTCAATAAAACACAATAGGTGATGTTCACTGCTCGAGATCTTTATTACAATTGATTTCTTAAAATACATAAAACGATCGAGAATGATTTAAAAACGGGACTATACTTGTCATGCGATGCGATGCAACAAATAAGTTAGTTTTGTTTGAATAGACAGAAGACAGAGAGAGAATATTATATACATAGAATACATTCTTTTCTTATATGCATGCATACGTGCAAGAAGTTTTATTTGAACAGGGTGTTAGATTTTGATCTCACAAACCGACTTTTTTAAAACCTTCAGAACTTTGACCATGACGGAAATATTTGCACAAAGTTTGAAACGATTTAGGTATACGTTAGACGATTGTAAAGGGTCTGATATGGAAGGGTATCCGAATAGCTTTTCTGCAAAGACCAGGTATATTATGTGGTGAACTGACATGGCAACGGATTTAACATTTGGAAAGTTGAATCAAAACCTCCGAATCCAGTAAATTATTAGAATTTTAAATTGAAAATGTTATTTTTCCAATAGTTTTGAAGATCGAAATCTAAAATGCTTGTCTGAATTTAATGAACAACTGAAAGTTGTTTTTATTTTTTGATAGTTAACTAAATTTAGCAAAGCAGCTCGTTCCATAACATATAAACAAAATTGTCTTTTTAATACTAGATTGAACGCATCCATAGAAATTTGATTTGACATTAACAAACAGTGCAGGGAACTGTCAAAGTATAGTGACATAATCATTTCTTGAGTTTAATTGTATTTAAAAACGTTTAACGCTCGTTTTAAAGAAGTTTGAAAAGATTAAGTAAAATGTTAAAGTATAGTTTAAGTAGGTTACTATGCTTAATAGATGATTGTGTTAAATTTGAAGGATTTTAAAGGGTTTTTCAATAATAAGTGATTTTTTAAATTTATTTTGAAAATTCCTTTATTTGGTCAGCTGTCACTTTTAGATCTGTCAACTTTTGATAATTGACAAGAAAAATGTTCAACAATGCAATGAACTGGTTGAGATACACTACAAAAAATATGATAGTTTTGCATTTTCAGTTCGTAAACTTCAAACCGTCGTCGTTGGGAAGCACGTTTGAGCTGCTGTGATAAATTCGTTGTGTAAAACTGTCAAAGATCGGGTCCATGCGCATCGTTCAAGAACAACTGAAGATGTTGCTGCTGTTGCCATGTAGTATTGACATTCCATTCTCATTTTTCGATCTTTGGAATCAGCCACAAACGGCATTACTCCTTATTCTGTTTTCATTTAGCACAAGAACTCAAGCCGCTTGATCACCAGCAACATCGTATACATATCTCTGAAATGCTTCAAAATGATCCGTGTTTTGATCGAAAAATCATCGTAAGTAATAAGGCACAGTCTCGACTTTAAGACTACGTTTAAAAGTAGAACTTTAGTATTCGGGACTTGGAAAATCTACGAATAATTTTTGAAAAGCTTCTCCATCTCCATCCAAAACTTGCAGTTTATGAGCTGGTATGAGATTGTAATTTTCCTCTGCTGCAACTATTAAGAGTAATGCACTATTAACCTATAATCATGTATTGCAATTTAACATCTTAGACGTTTGTCTTTAAGAAATAAGGCCTATGCCATAATGCTCTACAATCGATTGAAAGCCTTAAAGGTGAAAATTTCATGAAAAGTGTATGATATTGCAATCGTAGACAGTGGTGGTCATTTGGCTGAAATCGTTTTTCTTTGTTAATGGCTTTTTCTAACTTTTTCTTTATATTTAAATAAACATTAATTAATTTCGTTTAAAAAATAGTTTTTTTTCAAATTCAAAATGAAACTTCTTATTGGAAATATTTTAACTCAGGTTTCACTAACAATTGCCTCTAACTCAAAATATAAACTTATTAAATTTTGATGATTTCGTTTTTTTAAATTTCAAGAAATCATAACATTTTTAATCAAAGATTTATTAATTCTTTATTAGATTAATTCCAAAAATCTAGTTAGCTAACCGAGAAGCTGATGAAAAATAAAATACCAACACAATTTTTGTGTTCCTCCGGATTTAACTTAGATTTGTTGAGGTTCCGCAGTTGTAACCACGACGATATGTGTTCCTGTAATAAAGTAAAGGAGTATCAATGGCAGACATTGGCGATTGCTGATTGAATCCCAAAGAAATCAACTGTTAAAAGATTCCACTTTACATTATTGAAGAGACTCCATAGGTTTGATGAAATCAATTAAAATATTACCTACATTAAAATGTTCTTCAACAAATTAGAAAGTTTTTAATAATTCGTGACTAAAGAAATTCCTATTTCAAAAAATTTAAGCTGACCTTAAGCTAACTAATGTTTTTATTTTTTACATTTTCATGGCTCACTAATTAGTACCATCAATTGAAGAAGTTTAAACATAGGTAATAAAATTGAGAAACAATCGGCTGCTTTGAAATAAACGAAACCAAAGGTTTTTTGATTGGAAACTAAAGAACAATGTTTACTTAAACTTAAAAAAAATAATAATTGTGTATTTCTTTTTGATTTAAAATAAATACACGAGTAGTTTTCTTTATGACTACAATTAATGTGTAAAATTAACAAACAAAACACTTTAACATTCAAAACTGAGGAATTTTTACAGTTTCGCCAGCCTTATTTTCGAAAAAACTAGGTACAAGCAAGACGAAGATCCAAATGGATTTCAAGGACCCTATCAGCGTAGATACGAAGTTATTGATCGTTTTTGTGTTACCTGAATTTCAAAATCCTTTCATATCACTAACTGTTTTAAGTGATAGCGTAGATTTTACTTGATAAATGTCAAAAGATGACAGCATCAAAAGTGACAGCTGTCAAAAAAGCAGGCTAACATTGAACTTTAAAAGAATAAATGTTTGTAATTATTTTGGAAAAACGGAAATATTTAAATTTAATAGAATATTAAATTTAAAAACCCTTGTGTTTTATTGACACTCTTAATAAGCAATAAACAATCAAATTATAAATTCTTAAAAGTTCTATAAACTACGAATAGTTAAACTTTTTTGCTTTTTAAAAATTCAAAAGGAGCCACAGTCTAGGACTGTGTATGGTCGGTTAAGAGAAGGTGCTAAGCCATTATTGGAAAGGATTAAAACTTATCAGCAAATGGGATAGGAGAAGGAAGCTACTTTGCAAAATTTGTCGTCTCTTATGTCTTCACGAATGACTTCATTCAATATTAGGAAGGATAGGTGGACGGTTGTTAGAGAAGACAGACAATTTAAGTTGGGTTTAGAACAACCAGCCATATCATTATACGAGAGTACATTACATATATTTAGAATGAGACTTGTGAAGAAAATTCTATCAGGACAGGGAGTTTACGGTATGTACAAAGTCCGAGAATAAGCCATCGAAGCAAAGCACATATCTACACATTGCAACGTTGTTTTTGTTCTGGAAATTTGCATATTTGTCTTGTCGAACAGAGAAAAAGACGAACAAAATCAGTTAAGGAAGAGAGGATCAAGATAAAATATTTAAATCTTTTTCTTTATTGATTTGTATGTCCGGCACGTGGGAATGGGAATAGAATTCTTTACTTTGACTGACGACTAGTGACGATGACGATGCCAACAACCGACAAAACTTTACTTAGCCAATCTGCAGTGCAAAATTGTCGCGACAAACAATCTGCTTCGGAACGACATCGAGGCATTTAAATCTGGGGAAGGGATTTAAAAACATGACAGGATAGAAACATCTCGGTGACGATGATGGTGTATAATAATTTAAATTGTAAATTTTAGGAAGCACTTTATCGACTGGACTCTTTCTCTAATGTCACATAATGTAGAAAGCTTAAGAGATAACATGAATAAATTAGACGATGGAAAATAATAACAGTGAAACTTTTTTTTCGTGTTCATGCACTCAAATAATTACAAAACTAAAACCAATTAAAAATGGAGGAAAAAAGAATTGCACCAATGAACGTAGGTTGTTGCGGTAAATTTTACCACAAGTTTCACCTCCCTTTTTGCTAACCACCCTTAACAATTCTTACTGCAGCCTCAAAATTCTGGAAGAGCTTAGTAAAAACCTGGACCATCAGCCAGTGACCTGCTCTTCTAGCATTTTGGAAAAGCAAATTTAACAGGTCTTACCAAAGTGTGCGAAAGGATTCCACACCAACGAACTGTGCGACGGTTGGCCCACAGATTGGTTGAACAATATCGTCAAGGCATGAAGACGTTACCCATGCCCAACAATGTGTGTAGAAAAGACACACCAACTTTAATAATGCGAGGAATTCCACACGATTTTTTCAGAAAGTCTTGGCTGGAATGGTTTCGAAAGTGAAGAGCTGAACTCACTCACTGAGCTACTGGGTGATCGCATCACCTTTTTAAAGAGATCGCGTGCGATGAAAGATACCTGGCCTCACGGTCGCACACCCCAATCTTATGGATGGAGGAAGTTGCGGGACCGAGACAGATCGATCACTACGCAAAAGATCCGAGAGGATTGCCTGAGGGCAAGTAGCCGGAAGTGTCAAGCTCGCCATGATGATGGCCACTTTTGGGATTAGAAGACCAACGAAAATTGTGTGAAGAATTAAAAAAAAAGACGTAATTTTTGGCACGATAGTTTTTTCCTTAAATTTTTTTTTATTGAGTTGAAGATTTTTGTGTTCTGCTGTGAAGAAAAGTCGTTGAGGAAGGACTACAATAGCTGTTGGGGAAGTCGCAAAAGCTAAGTATAGTGTTTTCTTTTTTTTTTTTTGAAGAATATTGCTTTTTGGTGTCCTTCATTTTTTTTCTAATTCGTCCTTTTGACCTTCGAGTCGAAGTGTTAATTTCCCGATATTGCGGGATGCGTTTACCGCTTTTGATTTCTTTTCTTGTCGAAATAATTTTCTTCGAGTGATTTCTTTTATCGGTTTTATTATTGTATTCATAATTTTTTTTTGCAAAACATTTATCGAGAATTGACCTTCTGTCACCCTCAATAATTCAATTTGTATCTTTCTCTTTTATAAAAGATCCTGGTTTTTAATCCTGGCTTCGGCCAAGGTTTTCCAGGCAATAAAACATAACTTTAACTCGCGGCACATCGGTAGTGCAATTCGAATTAATTTTATTAAAGAAAAATAAAAACAAATAAAAAAAAAAGAATTTAAAATCGTTTCGTTGATATTGGATTCAAAAATCCAATAGTGTTTAAATTATATGTAATGGGTGATTTTTTTGAGGTTAGGATTTTCATGCATTAGTATTTGACAGATCACGCGGGATTTCAGACATGGTGTCAAAGAGAAAGATGCTCAGTATGCTTTGACATTTCATCATGAATAGACTTACTAACGAGCAACGCTTACAAATCATTGAATTTTATTACCAAAATCAGTGTTCGGTTCGAAATGTGTTTTGTGTGTGTTTTATCGACAAATTTTGTTCAGCGATGAGGCTCATTTCTGGTTGAATGGCTACGTAAATAAGCAAAATTGCCGCATTTGGAGTGAAGAGCAACCAGAAGCCGTTCAAGAACTGCCCATGCATCCCGAAAAATGCACTGTTTGGTGTGGTTTGTACGCTGGTGGAATCATTGGACCGTATTTTTTCAAAGATGCTGTTGGACGCAACGTTACGGTGAATGGCGATCGCTATCGTTCAATGCTAACAAACTTTTTGTTGCCAAAAATGGAAGAACTGAACTTGGTTGACATGTGGTTTCAACAAGATAGCGCTACATGCCACACAGCTCGCGATTCTATGACCATTTTGAGGGAAAACTTCGGAGAACAATTCATCTCAAGGAATGGACCGGTAAGTTGGCCACCAAGATCATGCGATTTGACGCCTTTAGACTATTTTTTGTGGGGCTACGTCAAGTCTAAAGTCTACACAAATAAGCCAGCAACTATTCCAGCTTTGGAAGACAACATTTCCGAAGAAATTCGGGCTATTCCGGCCGAAATGCTCGAAAAAATTACCCAAAATTGGACTTTCCGAATGGACCACCTAAGACGCAGCCGCGGTCAACATTTAAATGAAATTATCTTCAAAAAGTAAATGTCATGGACCAATCTAACGTTTCAAATAAAGAATCGATGAGATTTTGCAAATTTTATGCGTTTTTTTTTTAAAAAAAGTTCTCAAGCTCTTAAAAAATCACCCGTTACATATATTCAATCGGTCGGTCGGTCTGGTCGGTAGATATACAGAGGAGTTTGCTTTTAGGCCTTATATAACATATCTTTCAGAGTGTTTTTTTTTTTTACCGAGAGCTATTTTATTTAAAGTTTCTACATTAAACACACACGATAGTACTTAATACACCAATTTTAGACAATTAGTTCGCGAGATATACGAATTCAAAGTTTAAATACAATTAGCTTCCTTAGAGTACTAAGCTTTCAAGATCAAGAAGAGTAAGATTATTTTGAAACTACAAATATAAAAACTAAGATGGTTGTATCAATGAATTGTTTGGTCACGATTAAAATGGTTAACTTTCCTCTTGTACACTGTGGCATATGTGTACTTTTTTTAAACTGATCTTTTCAAAATCTCTACTTTACGAGTATACGATTGTTTTTACGCTGGGTTGGAATAGAAATGCTGATATAATAATGTATACCATTTGAGCTATCGAAATGTTTAACACAATTTATCGGGTGATTTTTTAAGAGCTTGAGAACTTTTTTTAAAAAAAAACGCATAAAATTTGCAAAATCTCATCGATTCTTTATTTGAAACGTTAGATTGGTCCATGACATTTACTTTTTGAAGATAATTTCATTTAAATGTTGACCGCGGCTGCGTCTTAGGTGGTCCATTCGGAAAGTCCAATTTTGGGTAATTTTTTCGAGCATTTCGGCCGGAATAGCCCGAATTTCTTCGGAAATGTTGTCTTCCAAAGCTGGAATAGTTGCTGGCTTATTTGTGTAGACTTTAGACTTGACGTAGCCCCACAAAAAATAGTCTAAAGGCGTCAAATCGCATGATCTTGGTGGCCAACTTACCGGTCCATTCCTTGAGATGAATTGTTCTCCGAAGTTTTCCCTCAAAATGGCCATAGAATCGCGAGCTGTGTGGCATGTAGCGCTATCTTGTTGAAACCACATGTCAACCAAGTTCAGTTCTTCCATTTTTGGCAACAAAAAGTTTGTTAGCATTGAACGATAGCGATCGCCATTCACCGTAACGTTGCGTCCAACAGCATCTTTGAAAAAATACGGTCCAATGATTCCACCAGCGTACAAACCACACCAAACAGTGCATTTTTCGGGATGCATGGGCAGTTCTTGAACGGCTTCTGGTTGCTATTCACTCCAAATGCGGCAATTTTGCTTATTTACGTAGCCATTCAACCAGAAATGAGCCTCATCGCTGAACAAAATTTGTCGATAAAAAAGCGGATTTTCTGCCAACTGATTTTGGTAATAAAATTCAATGATTTGCAAGCGTTGCTCGTTAGTAAGTCTATTCATGATGAAATGTCAAAGCATACTGAGCATCTTTCTCTTTGACACCATGTCTGAAATCCCGCGTGATCTGTCAAATACTAATGCATGAAAATCCAAACCTCAAAAAAATCACCCGTTATGTTAATTAAAGGGTGTCGAGTGGAAATTGTTCATCTTTAAATTGCCACTATCGAAATACTAGTGGATTGAGGTAAGCGGAAATGTAAGTTACCATGAATTATTGGTCCGAAGCGCACAGTGGATTTGCGATGCAGCAAAATTTGAAGTTCGTTGAATAATTGATACGTACGCGTCAAGCTTTCTGTACTCATTTCAATAATCGATGACTGATGGGCCGATCACGGAATTTATCTGGTCTTGGGTACAACAATTCAGACAAGAAGGTACAATGACCAATAAACCTATTCCTGGCCCATCAGCAACAAATCCAAAAAAAGAGGCTGGGGTGCGACCCACACTGATAAATTCCCATCCCGTCTGTCGATTTGTCTTGCTTAAAAGTTTCTCTATATGTATCAATTTTTACCAAATTTGCGTACTATTTTTTGTAGATTTTATTTTTTTATGAAAAAACGGACTATTGGATTTTTATAAAAAAAACTACTGAGTATCGAAAACAATATTTTCTGTGAAATAAAACAAGTTTGAAGCCAATATTTTTAATTTTTGAAAAGCTATTTGAGTCGAAAGTAAATTTTTACAAGTTTTAGTATTGTTTTTTTTTAGGTTTTTATTTTTTATAAAAAAACTGTCAATTAGATTTTTCTCAAAATTTAAGAAGATGTCAAAAACATTACTCTTCGTTGCACAAAATTGTTTTGGAGATGAAATCATATTTTAGTCGTAAAATTTTCGAGGTGACAAATTTTTTTTTCAGTTTTTTTGATTTATAAAAAAACTGTTAATTGGATTTTTTTCCAAAAATATACTTCTTTTGTATCACGTTATAATATATAATATAAAATTTAATTCTCTCTAGCGTCATTGGTTCCTATGTTAAGTTAAAAATGTGTGTCTCAAGATTAAAATTAGGTAATTGAAAATCCACCTTAATCTATTAGCAGGATTGCGGCCTCCATAGGAATTTAAAAATCAACAGTTCATGTTATTTTGAAAAAGAAATTAAACTGAATTGTTTAAAAACGATAATTTAATATGCCATCTCAGTGAGAGGAAAATTGGCGTTTTTTTTTTGGCCAAGGTGAGACTGTAATTGCTCCTAAAAAACGGTGCCACTCTACACGCAGCTAAGGTTTCGATGGAAAGGCTAGGGCTGTTTTTTTTTTTTAATAAACTGAACAGAAAATACGGAGACATTCCATGGCCGCCTCGGTCGCTGGACTTTACAATTTACGATTTCTTTTTATATATAGACAATTTAGGCCTTGCAGGAAAATATTCGCATGAAATTCATAGCATTACTCTTTAGCATTTCCGTAGTGTAATCGGCCCGAATACAAGAGTACATTGAAAAACGGCAATCATTTATATAATGAATAAGATCCGCATTTAATTGAAATAAAAATATATGAAAACTATATATGGGTTGGGTAACTCGATGTCATCAACCAATATATACAAAGTCTGATTATATTTTATTGAGATTGCAATTTATTTTAAAACAATGAAAAGACCTTTATTTAGTCACCCAATTTCAGTTCTTCATTTTGAATACAAGTTATTAAAAAAATACAATTAGTTCGTAAAACGTCAGTTCTCTGGCATGTCACAACCCTGAAAACCAACCATTAAGTGACTGTCTATTAAACATTATCATTGATTTGAGAAAACTTATTAAATTAATACAATCTGCGATGTATATAGTTTAATATATACTACAACTTTCATAATGCAGTGTTCTCCACTTTATTTAAAAAAATAAGAAATTTTGTGTTCAGTTTTATTCGTCAGTTTCTTGTGTGTTATTTAAATTTAAAATTTGTGCGAAATATCGCCGACTCAACGTCAAATCCCACTTTGAATTTTAATGTTGGTAATAAAGTTAGTTGCGGGTCGCACAATTTGACGGCCACCATAACTGTACCAGACTTTGGGTTATGTTTGTTGTCTATACACGTGCTTAGCCAGTCAACACGTCAGTTTTATGGTGAGTCGTTATTTTTTTGTTAATCTAAAGTTTATTTTTATTTATTCGTATTAGACTTTGATTTGTTCAAATGTAGTTTGTTGATATTTTTACTAATTTGTATTAAATTTTATTATAATACTTTCAAAACTGTGTATACTCGTCAGTCCTCTGGCAGTCAAATCCTAAAATTTTTAAATATCTTACAATGCACTCAAAAAAGTGACTGGCCCGATTGGGAACAATATATTAATTAGATTAGCTATCATATACACCCGTGTTTATAGAAGTTTGATTTAAAAACTATCGTAAACAAAATATCCTCAAAAGTTACCCAACTTTTGTATAATCACCCATATGTAGTTTTTTATTGAATTTTAAAGTTGAAAATATTCCGCTGGACACCCTTTATATCTAATATTGTATTCAGGCTGATTTCATTGCCTACAACATTTGAACCACCTCCCTTCATGGGAGATCTTTTAACAAAATTCTTTGATATCCAACAAAAAAGCACCAAACTACGGTCTAATAACTATGTAATCAGGTTTTGAGCAAAATGTTCTCGAGAAACTCTATGCTTGCCTTGAAGATTGAAACATTACAAAATTCATTGTTATGTCTAAACAAGGTACGCCACCAACAGAAGTAACATCTTATAAATAAATATAAAAAATCTCATAAATATTGTATATAGCAATGCTTTTAAAAAATTTCAAAAATTGATACTAAAAAGGTTTAGGAAGATAATACAAGTAGAAGAAGATTTATTCCCAATAACTAGTTTGATCGGCTATATTTTTACATGTTGCTCAAGCTCTAGATAAGGTTTTACACTTGGGACTTGAGTTCAAATTACATTATAGGACCTTACCAGGAAGTACTACGAAATTACGAAATCTTATTTTACAAACCGACTCTTAAGAGAACGATATGACTACAATAACTTGAATCTAAACAAATTTTAAGTCGGTGTACCAGAAGAAAGTGTTTTAGGGCCAGCATTTTTTCGTTTACATACAAGCGCATTTTCCAGTGGACATCAACGCTAACATGGCCATCTTTTCTCATGATTCTGCAATATTCGTGCCAGATATATCCGTTACGAAGACTACAAAAACATTTAAGTTATGAGACTGTACAATTAAAAAAAATACTGAAGTCATCCAAAAATTTCAAAGCAAATTGAAATAGTGGGATAAGTGATTTTAAAACTCACTGCATCACACAATCAAACCATTCTAATTCTGTAATGGGGACCATATTAAATATACTGTAAGTTTCAATGTTCGGAGATTAAAAATAACCAATCCTCATTAGTTGATGGTCTGAAAGTTATCTGAAAGCTGTATAGCTATAAACTTTCCGTAAAGTGAATTTTAGATTACGAAATAAAAATTATGTTTTTCAATGTTTCATCGGTAACACTCCCACACTGCTATCGGTACCGATTTTTATTATATGGCTTATATTTTACAAAATAATTTATTTATTTTAAGAAAATGAGTTTTCCAGCATTTGTGGATATTTTCTATTCTTAAAATACTGTAAGAAACAACGTCTGCCGACCCAGCTAGTGTTTTAAAATATGATTTACAGGAATTCCACATTGCTTATATTTAATAATTTATATCTTGTCAAGTGATAAGTGTTTTTAAAGTCATAATTATTGTTTTAAAATAAGACCGACAACAAAAAATATTCACTGAATTTAATCAACTATAACGTACTCGTAAGATTAAGTGAAAGGCAAAATGAGTTCTGTATAAAACAAAACTTGAATCCTTCACATTTTCTGCCTCACCACCGCGCCATTCGCATAGTTACTCAACACTTATAAAATTTGCAATTTCCCTTAAATAATTGCAGATATTGGAAGGTACGTATTTTCATAAAAAGCATTTTTGCTTGATCATTATCGTCACGCAACACTTTCAGGACGTTCATCGTCAGCGTTCGTCAGTCGACTTCAACTCTTAGGTGTCTCTCGGCTGGACTCGACTTGATTTCATACTGACTGCTATCGACTATGATGGTCGTAATAGTTGCTAACTTCATCCAGCTCAGTGCTGTTCCATCACACTTTTGAGGCCAATCATTTAGCAAACCAGATTTTCATATCCTCTACTCCATCGCATGAGTACAAATTGATATAGGTTGGAAAAGAGAGATATAGTGAGGGTAATTGCTTTGAGTTTAATTATAATTATCCAACAACAACAACAACAACAAAATAATGCCAGCGGGCATCAGCCAGCAACATAATTCGAATGGATTAAGTGTCCATCATCATCATCATCGGTAGCAGCAAGCTTCCAAACGAACGACCACCGCCATACCACTTCGAATACTTGATACATAATTCTATATATTTCCGATTCCAAAATGGGAACTCAAATTGGATGCAAAAATAGCACCAAAAAATGAAGACAAATAGAAGCTATAGTAATGGGTGATTTTTTTGAGGTTAGGATTTTCATGCATTAGTATTTGACAGATCACGCGGGATTTCAGACATGGTGTCAAAGAGAGATGCTCAGTATGCTTTGACATTTCATCATGAATAGACTTACTAACGAGCAACGCTTGCAAATCATTGAATTTTATTACCAAAATCAGTGTTCGGTTCGAAATGTGTTTCGCGCTTTTTTATCGACAAATTTTGTTCAGCGATGAGGCTCATTTCTGGTTGAATGGCTACGTAAATAAGCAAAATTGCCGCATTTGGAGTGAAGAGCAACCAGAAGCCGTTCAAGAACTGCCCATGCATCCCGAAAAATGCACTGTTTGATGTGGTTTGTACGCTGGTGGAATCATTGGACCGTATTTTTTCAAAGATGCTGTTGGACGCAACGTTACGGTGAATGGCGATCGCTATCGTTCAATGCTAACAAACTTTTTGTTGCCAAAAATGGAAGAACTGAACTTGGTTGACATGCGGTTTCAACAAGATGGCGCTACATGCCACACAGCTCGCGATTCTATGGCCATTTTGAGGGAAAACTTCGGAGAACAATTCATCTCAAGGAATGGACCGGTAAGTTGGCCACCAAGATCATGCGATTTGACGCCTTTAGACTATTTTTTGTGGGGCTACGTCAAGTCTAAAGTCTACACAGCAACTATTCCAGCTTTGGAAGACAACATTTCCGAAGAAATTCGGGCTATTCCGGCCGAAATGCTCGAAAAAGTTACCCAAAATTGGACTTTCCGAATGGACCACCTAAGACGCAGCCGCGGTCAACATTTAAATGAAATTATCTTCAAAAAGTAAATGTCATGGACCAATCTAACGTTTCAAATAAAGAATCGATGAGATTTTGCAAACTTTATGCGTTTTTTTTTTAAAAAAAAGTTCTCAAGCTCTTAAAAAATCCCCCGATAGTTTCGTATCAAAGGGCAACCAAGTTCAATGTTCCTTTCTTCTAGAGCTTCTCCAGCTTTATAATAAAAGAATGCATATTTGATGATGCAGCGTGTAGCACATTGACACGAAGGAACAAAATAAAAATTGCAAAAACAACAAAAGGAAAAATTATATAGGTATCTTCTCTACAAGAGGAAAAGCTAACAAAAGCGTGAGAATCTCTTCACCCATCCAGACGACCGACCAAGTAGCTATGAGATGTCGACAAGCTGCTGCTTCTGCTGCTGCTGCTGACGACGCTTATGACAACGCCACTGACGTAGTTTTCTTTTATAGATTCCTTTTTTAATGTTCTCGTAGTCAAGCAGAAGCTTCTACAAACAATAGGGAAGAATTCATGCTGCAGTGTGTTGTTCTCTTATGAAGAACCTTTGGCGCGGGCGTTAGGTCTATATAGATATAGAACCTCAAACCCCGGGACTGTTTTCATAGTCAAAGGTGCCAATTAATTTTAACTCGTATATACTCTCGTAAGTAGAGGAGAAAATGCCTTCATATGCTATGTGAAGGGGGAGAGATAAAATAAGTGCAGTTATGCTGTGATGCGTGTCAGACAATGTCAAGGCTATGCAAATGAACCTTTGACTTTTAAGTGATCGTGGGTCGGTGCTGAATAAATTAATTTATTTATAATGAAGGGTGAATGAATGCAATGGTTGATGTTTCAAAGGTAAGGTCAACAAAGTCACTCAAGTTAGAGAGTCAAACGCATTTAATTTAATTTCCAGCAAAGTGGCTTAGTAAAAAAAATCTTAGGAATACTAATTATTATTTAATTATTTATGAAATAAAAAATAATTTTAAATCAAAAATTGTTTGAAAATCCCAAAAAAAATAATTACCTGATAAACTAAGCATTGAATACCCTATATTTGAGAGTCAACTGTCTTTACGACTTTTATTAACAAAACTTTCAATACAAAAGTTTTTGGCCATCAATTTGGCTTGGTTTGGCGAATATCCCACAACATAGATGAATAAAATGTGAAATATCGTTAAAAATTGTAATCCATATTTATAAACATACATAATTTATAAAGCACACTTATTTTATTTAAAAACAAATTGTGTAATGGTGATGATCTATAAACTTTCCGAATATCCCACATATGAAATATTGACATTTTGTACGTCCTTCACAAAAAAAAAATCTGTTTTTTTTTTTTTACATAAATTTGGACTGTTTTGCGAATATCCCACAAATTGATTTAATTTTTTCGTTTTACACATTAAATAGAACAAAAATTAGGTAATGGTTTAGATTCATTAACTTCTTCGAATATCCCACATACGAAGTTTTAAATTGTTTTACGACATTCACAAAATTTTAAACAGTTCCAGAAAAACATATGCATTGATTAAACTAGTTGGTGAAATTTTATTTTTAAGTTGCTGTATTGTACGAATATCCCACAAATGAAGTACTAAGAACCTCCGATAGTCATGAACAACTGATAGCCTGTTATTACAAAACTGTCCATAGTTTTCCATAATAAATGTCCTCCTTTGAAATATTCCACAAATACAATGTTAAAAGAAACTTACCACTTTGACTAAAAATTTTCATTTACAGAAATCCACGGGTCATTAAATGTTTTACTCCTTCGAGTAACCAACAAATGAAATGCTAAAAGTCTCCTTTTAAACTTTAAACCATGGATAATATGTTTAACAAAGTTATTAGCAACAAGTTACTTTTATGGGAATATCTACTGACTTTTAGAATATCCCACAAATAGCTTGTTGAAAATCTGCAAAAACTCAAACAGAAAAATTAATAAATTTCGTTAAAAAATATGTAACCCACTCATCACTGAAATAAGCTGACCATTTCTGACTTTTGAGTGGTCTCTATTCGCGAATATCCCACAAATGAGTTGCTAAAGACTTTCCAACTTTAAATTATTTATTTAAATAATTCTTTGCCAACCATATTACTTAAATTAATTCAGTTTTTCGAAATATCGACCGACTTTTTAAAAATCCCACTACTAGAATCGTGACTTATAATCCACTATTTTCAAAAGAACTAAAGATATACAATTACATTAGGTAATGTATGATTGATCAAAACTGAGCCTTTTCTTAATATTAAATAAATTATTTTTATGAATATCCCACAATCAATATAAATCCCTTGAAAAATAAATCTTTAAATTTAGAACTTTAAATGAAATGTTTACTGGAAATGATTGAGATTTTTTCAAATATTTAATAAAATTTTGAATATCCCATTCAAACTAGATGCTCACAATCTCCACAAATATCATGACCATCTTACAGTAATGGGATATTCGAAACAAAGTAACCTTTTCTAAATTTAAAGTGGATTGTGAATATATCAAAAATGAAGACAATGGAGAGAATTATGACATACTTAAAAATTTGCTCACGAGTATGTCTTACTGTCCTAGTCCTTTCGAATATCCCACATACTCAGAGGTTCAAAATATCGAAAATAAAAACATTTTAAATTCTTTTTAACTATCTGAGTCTATCTCAAACCAAAAAAAGAATATAACTGGAAGGTGATTCAAAGCTTCTAATCCTTCTCAAGTTGAATTAATAAAGTCACTTTCATAGACATTATCCCTTAACTTCACCCAATAAGCGTCAAGTTCATTATTGTTGTTTTCTGGGACATCAATTGAGTGATTATACGCAATTAAAATAATCTAAAAACAGATGTTAAATAATAACATCCCATCATATTGTTAGAATTACACTTTAACATTTTCTACACCGCAGGGCCGAGTTTCAAAACCTAATCTAACGGTAATCAACTATAAATTCTTATTGCTTTCTTAACGGATTTAAAGACCTTGTTAAATCCTTCTTTACCTTTGGAATTCTCCTATGCACAGAATAGGTTTACCATTAGATCCAAATTTACTTTAAACAATGATACTTTGTGGAAAACTTTGGTTTTGTTTTAGTTGGATGGATGGAACTTAAGACTCTGGGATCGCGAAACCAAAGCAAAGGAAGCAAGAGCACTCAACTTATAACACTCCAGGGCTCGCGTAACAAACGAGCGACGAACAAATGAAAGTACATAACACAACGAACGCACAACGACGACGATGACGACGACAACGACGACGACGTTTCCATCAAAATGAAACCTAAAAGTTGCGGATTTTATTTAATATTCAATCCGAGTGTAACGAGTGCCTACACTACACTTGGGGAATTCTCCGTATTCGATCCGTGATAAGAATTTCAAGACGGCGACGAACGTTCGTCGAGAACCAAAAAGAAGACGATGACATTCAGCAATGTGATAATAATCCCCTCCGTCACAGTTTTTCCATAATACTTTAGTCGATGACAAAAATAAAAAGTAGAAAAGTGCAAAACAGCGAGAAAGGGTGTTTTTTTTTGGAAAATTTACTGACAGTTATGTTGAATACGGTTGAGTGATTCATGAGGCAAGATAATGATAATTGAATTTATTTGCACGAAATTGATGCAAAGTCTCAGATTTTTGTGAAAGAATTGTGGAAGGTGGTTTTGCTGGTTGGATAAAAGTTTTCTTAGATTTTCTTTTCTTAAGAAATGGTGGTGTAAAATGGTGCGCTATGTCATCATCAGGAATAATAAACTTTCAGTAAAGTGATAGGGTTCTATTGAAATAATATACGAGTAGTTGAAAATAGTTTTATTTAAGATTAAAAACTTTTGTATGAAATTATTCTTCAAGTGAGTTTGAAAACATCGATTTTTAAAAAGAGTTATCGTTAGGATGAAAATTGAATGATATTCTAATTAAAACGAATTTTGAATCAACCTTTGGAATTGGGGATTTTACTGTTTTCTTCTTTTACTTTTCAAACATATTTTTTTCCAATAGAATAGTACTTATTTATTTTCTTATTAAGTATGTACAAAATTCAAATTAAGACAAGTATACGCCACAGAGTCTAATTGTAAATATTATTTTGCAGAATATTAAGTAATATCACACACTTTTGGAAGCCAATTGACGTCGAAAGCACGTGAAATTATGAGACCAGAACACTTCTCACGAAATTAAGCTAGAACTGGTTGTATTGTACGGCTTGCTACTCCATATTATTGAAACTAAAGGGTGGTTAAATTTTGAGTTCAAATGTTGAATGAGAAGCACACCTAAACGTCAAGTTTTGTTCTGAATTTTATTTGACATTTCTCACTTTTAGACTAACTCAATTTTATTTATTTATTCATCTATGTATAAGTACAAACTACTTTCTTAGACATATTTCCCTAATGAATAAAAAAGAGTAACTATAATATTGATAATTTTTAAAGAATACATAATATCTACTAATAATATTTACAAAATGAATTTAATTAATCTATATATATAAAAGAAAGTCGTGTTAGTTACACTATTTATAACTCAAGAACGGCTGTACCGATATGGCTGAAAATTGGTAGGTAGGTAGCTTAGGGCCAGGAGACGGACATAGGATACTTTTTATCTCATTTGACAGCGTTCCCGTGTGACTTGACATAAAACGTCAGTCACTATAAAACGTGGTATAACAAAAAAGAATTAGACTTGGAATAACAAAACGCAAATGACAGCTATGTAATGGACGTCCATCTCAATTTATGATCGCAGTATTATTGTATTGCAAATTATTTGTCTATTATTTGACAGTCACAATTATCTGTTAGCTTTAAGCGATTATAAAAAATGGCAACATCTGTTGACTGGATTGAGTTAGTATTCAATAGATGGCGCTATGTCAAACTTCCAAACGTTTCATATAAGTGAATTTTACTTTTTCAATTTTTGGTGTTAGTGATTTTCGAACAATTACTAGATATTGGGGATGGTAACATTAGAACTGCAACCAAATACGCAATGCATTGAATTGCCAGACAATTTCTGCACTGTTCTTCAGAAAAAAAAAATTAATTGATTCAAAGTATATATTTCCGGATATACAGAGTAATTACTTGAATCATAACGGGCTCAGTCATCGGGCTATTTTGGCAGCCAAAAATGTTAATGTTGACGAAATTAACTTCCAGGTACAACAATTGTTACCAGGCGATCTGATGTCTTTTAAATCAATCGACACTGTTGTTAATGGATATACAGAGTAGACATACCTGGGATCCTTTTATTCTCCTGCGTAATTTGAATCCACCTTAATTATGCAACGATACACATTTAGTCATCAAAAAGATCACCGGAAATATTCTTGAAGCAACCATTTTAACTGGAAAGTTTACAGGAAAAGTGGTCCTGTTGCCACGTAGTCCAATGATACAGTCAGATTCTACCATATTTTCAAAAGGTCATAAATTCGTTTAGACTTTAACATTTCTATAAATAAGTCTCAACAATGTCCATTTGTGGTTTAGATTTGGAAAATCCATGTTTTTCTCATAAGCAGCTATATGTTGCATGATCCCGTGTAAGAAAACCGTCGCGTCGTACCTATGTATTTGTGTTACCGAAGGACAGGTTAGCCAAAAATATTGTGCACTGATTAGTGCTACATTAAATTGAACTCAAAAGTATTTATAATTCAAAGTAATAAATATTGTTGGAAGATTTTAAACTATCCGCCCTACCTATCTAATTTATAAGTTTAACTGTCAGATGAACTAAAACCTTTGTAATATACTTATTTGTTAAAAACTTGAATACAAATAATAATACATTTATTATACAATACAATTCTTTTGTATTGATTTTTGCTTTACATCAACTGTACGAAAATTTTTATCAATTGTGTTCAAAGTCCTTTACTTTCCAATCCCAAACCAGTACATTTTTATACCAGCTTTAAAGTTTCCATCTTTGTTTGTAAACAATAATTTTATTGTAATAAGGGGAAATGGTATTTAAAAATCAGTCATGAAGGTGGCCATGTTTTTTTTACATATGGCAAATATGTACATAAATAAGCATGGTGGTACCCATGTCTGATGTTCTCCTATCGTTCCCCTTTAATAGTTTACAACAATATAACAAAAAAACGTTCCACAGCAACACGTGGTCGGGTCAGCTAGTTATAATATAATTCATAACTTTTTGTTTGAATACATGTTTTGGAACTTCAAGTTCGATTATATCGGCATATATGTTAAAAAGTAGGCAAGCTTTAGTAATAGACTCATTAAGTCCGTAATTCGTCGAGTGTTGGGCTGTAAAGAAAAAATGATGAACCCTCAAACAACGAGCTGGAGTATGTTTGATAAATAGTTCACGTAATTCCGTACAATCAATATGACCAATTAAAACGCCTCTTGCAAGTGAAATCAAGAAATAGGTTCTCCTAATCTCAAGAGGTTTTATATCTATCAACGCGCACCGAGATGTATATGCTGGTAAGGGCAGGGTCTAATGAAGTTTCATAAGGGAATACTTCGTAAACCTTTTTTGAAAACTTTCTATTCTATTGGAAGCGTTTTTGTAGTAGGGGGACCAAACTACACAACAATATTCCAGAATAGGTCGATCAAAACTGATAAAAAAAAGACTTTCGCTAGAATTTCTAAACATAAATCCAAGCACAGAATTACCCCTTGACACGATGTAATCTACATGCATTCTAAAATCCAGTTTGGAATCGAATACAATTCCCAAATCCTTATGATTAGAAACTCTTTTCAGGACACTCGCAGATAAACTATAGTCAAAGATAATATGATTGAAAGATCTAGTAAGTGTGAGAACACAACATTTATTGATATTCAATCCAAAATCATTTAAAAGGCACCATTTAGATAGTTGTTTTAAATCATCAGTCATAGATTGAATTTATGAGCCTGTACATCTTCACGTCATCTGCGAAAATCACACATTGTGAATCTAAAATAAATTACGGTAAGTCGTTTACGAAAAGTAAAAACAATAGAGGACCCAGGTGACTGCCTTGGGGAACTTCGGAGTAATTTGAAATTGGCATTGATTTTATGGAGCCGATTTTAATGATTTGAATTCTATTTAACAGATAACTCTTAATCCAATCAAACATCTGAGAATGAAAACCTAGCGATTTGAGTTTATTCAATAATAATTCATGGCTTACCCTATCAAATGCCTTTGAAAAGTCAGTATAAATGACATCCACTTGGCTTCTTTTTTCAATTGCGTTTATACAAAAATTTGTAAACAACGTAAGATTTGTAGCAGTGGATTTTCCACTAACAAATCCATGTCGAAAGGGTGAGATATGGTTTTTAACTACATCATACATTTTAGTTTTTACCAAAGATTCAAAAACTTTAGGGATCAATTGAAGTTTTGCGAATGGCCTATAGTTTTCAATTGCTTGTTTTGATCCTGATTTATGAATGGGTGTAATGTATGAACTCTTCCAAACATCTAGAAAAACACCGCTGCTAAGAAATAAATTAAAAATTTTTTGAAGTGGTTTTATTAAGCAAAATCTGCAATTTTTTAAAAATATCGCAGGTATGTTATCAGGAGGCAAACTCAAGTTATTGTCTAAATTGGCCAAGGCAGCGAGAATTTCATTTTCTGATAAGGACATTATACCAATATCAGTAATAGCTGTAATATCATAGTCAATCTCAGAGTGAACTGGATCGGTTAAGAAATTTGAATGAAAGAACGATACAAATAAATTACATATCTGGTTCAGATCACTGCTCCCAACACCATTATAACTCATAAAGGCAGGAATTCCTAAAGATTTTCGCTTAGTATTTATATAATGCCAGAAACACTTTGATTTAGTTTTGATATTTAATTCTAACGACCATACATACTGCCTATGCAAAAACTTTTTAGGATACTCGTATTCTCTACGTAGACGACAATATTTGCTTCGGAAACCCAAATCGACCCTACTCTTACTTTGCATTTTAAACATTGCATTCTTTAAACGTGATAGGCCTTTCGTGTACCAAACGGGTTTATCATTTATCTTCAATCGTTTAACCGGGACAAATTAATAAAATGCTGCATATGTATATAATACTTAAAAAAGTATCATAATTACTTTTAATGCTTTGGAAACTCAAAATTGCATTCCAATCAATACTATTCAAAAAATTATTAATGCCGATATAATCGGCCTTGTTAAAGTCATATTTATAAATAATTACATTATTTGAACAATTTAAGTTATTAAATGAGATACATTTAAACTTAGATCTAAAATTATTCCAATAGAGTTGACAACATTATTTAACTGTACACAGTTTAAGGCTGACATAGAATCTAAAACTAAAGCTTCAGTTTCATTAAGAACATTATATGGTAGAAGTGCTTTATCATCAGTTGAATAGATCCACTTTATATCACACAGGTTAAAATCACCTAAGACTACCACGTAAGAATTACTATCTAAATTGCCAACAATATTATTAATATTAATTATATGAGCAGTATAAATATCAATATTGGATTTTGGAGGAATGTAAGAAATAAAGAAATAAATACTTATTTTGTTTAAATTATAAGGAAAGTTCACAAGAATACATATTTGTTCAATCATACCTGAGGGGTTTAAAAGAGATATTTGCCTACTCTTTAAGTAACTTTTAACTGCAAGCAGCACACCACATCCTGTAGTTAGTTCTGTGTAGATTTTATTTCTATCCTTTCTATAAACATCATAATCATTGCTGCAAATTTCAGCGTTAGAAATGTCATCACTTAACCAAGTCTCAGTGAGAGCAATAACAGCATAGTGACAATCAACCACAGCATTATAGAAGGTAACCAACTTAGACCGCATTCCTCGTACGTTCTGATAGTAAACTAGGATATCATCGGAAGTACTTTTGAACTATTGATTTGACACTGATGGACTTTATTCTTTAGGGTTATTTGAAGGAAAAGGTGTACGGCGATAAGCCAGCAAAAATTCAAGAGCTAAAAGATGAGATAATTTAGCACATTTACGGCATAGAACCTCAATTGTGCCTCAGCGTCATCGAAAATTTTGAACATTGGATGGAGGTCTGCCGCCTAAGTCGCCGGCCCATTTGGACGATATGTTGTTCCATACATAATTGAACCATACCATTATAATAATTATAATAAAAAGAAATTACGCTTATTTCCTCAATTATTCAAAATAAACATTGACCCTTAGATTTTTACCACACTCAGAAATCCTAAGAGCTGTCGTAACCTCTTAAACACGCCAGCTCTTTTTTTTGAGGGACTTTGAGCTCTGGCAATAAGAGTTACCAAATGCGATGCTTTAGCTGTTATTATTGAAATTTGGGCTGCAATAAATATGCAAAGAGCTATCGGATGTATTGTCAAAACCAAATTTTTAAGCATCAGAGCTGTTGGAACTTATAAAGATTAATAGCAAATATTTATAAAGCTATCATGTATGGTGATAGACTCTTTATAAATACTGATATGATTGTTAAAATTAATTTCAGAGCTATTGTTAAGATTTGCAGAGTTGCTGTAAATATGGACAGTTTTCAACAGAGTTTACTTCAAAGTAGTAAGAGTGCTCATTATAGTTGATTTAGCTATGACAAACATTCAAAGAGCTATTGCAACTGTATAGAAAGCTATCTTCATACATAGGAGGGTCTAACAGAGTTACCATAGTCATGTAGAGAGCTATGGTAGATAATAACAAAGTTCTAATTTTTCTTGAAAGAGCTATGACTTATATTAACAAAGCTCTTAAAAATCCTAATAGAACTTTCAAAAGTACTGCCAGAGCTGTCATCAGTATCTCCGGCACCATTATAAGTATTTTCAGAGTTATCATACGTACTGTAAAGGTTCTCATAAGAACTTATTTTGCTGCCACAAATATTTAAAAAGGTGTCGTAACTATTTAAGATGTCTAACAGTGCTACCATAACTAACCGTAGAGCTATAAAAGTTAATAACAAAGTTGTATTCTTTCTTGAAAGAGCTATGATTTATATAAACAGAGCTCTTAAAAACAGTGACAGAATTTCCAAGAGTACTAGCAGAGCTGTCATCAGTATCGACGGAGTCATCATAAGTATTTTCAGAGTTATCATACTTACTGTAAAGGTTCTCATTACAACTTATTTTGCTGCCACAAATATTCAAAAAGGTGTCGTAACTATTTAAGAAGTCTAACAGTGCTACCATAACTAACCATAGAGCTATAAAAGTTAATAACAAAGTTGTATTCTTTCTTGAAAGAGCTATGATTTATATAAACAGAGCTCTTAAAAATAGTGACAGAATTTCCAAGAGTACTAGCAGAGCTGTCATCAGTATCGACGGAGTCATCATAAGTATTTTCAGAGTTATCATACTTACTGTAAAGGTTCTCATTACAACTTATTTTGCTGCCACAAATATTCAAAAAGGTGTCGTAACTATTTAAGAAGTCTAACAGTGCTACCATAACTAACCATAGAGCTATAAAAGTTAATAACAAAGTTGTATTCTTTCTTGAAAGAGCTATGATTTATATAAACAGAGCTCTTAAAAATAGTGACAGAATTTCCAAGAGTACTAGCAGAGCTGTCATCAGTATCGACGGAGTCATCATAATTATTGTCAGAGTAATCATACTTACTGTTAAGGTTCTCATTACAATTATTTAAGCTGCCATCAATTTTCCAGGAGGTTTCGTTAATATTTAATAAGACCAAAAGAGTTACCATAACCATGCACAGAGCTATAGAAATTAATAACAAAGTTGTACTTTTTTCTTAAATAGCTATGATTTATACTAGCAGAGTCCTTAAAAATGATGTTGGAACTTTCAAAAGTACTAGCAGAGCAGTCATCAGTATCAGCGGTGTTTTCATAAATATTGTCACAGTTATCATAAGTACAATGAGAGTTCCTTTCATTTTAAATCTAGCTGTGCTAAATTTTGTCAAGAGTTATATAAACTCTTGTTAATGTTATCAGCTTAAGTAATAAAGTGTTTTAATACACTCACAGAGCTAAGGTGATCACTAAAAGATATGATATATATTTACTGAGCCATCGCATTTAGTGATAACGCTGTAAGAACTTTTTAAGAGTTATGAAAAGTGCTAATTTCAGATATTATGATTGTAAAAAGAGATATTTTATACTATAAAAGAATTGTATCCATCGATGATACAGAACTGTTATAAATACTTACCAAGCTCTCAGAATCCTTTTAATATCAACATTAAGGTTTTGCTAGAGCTATAAATTCGACATAGAAAAATATTACATTCAAGACTATTTAAAATAAGAACAATAGAATGTTTCATTTTTCATGACAAAAAGTTTTTTATTGATATTATTTTATGAGCAACAATTCTATCAACTACTAAGATACATTTTAATTTTTTTTTTTTTGAGAAAATTTTTTGTTTACAGAAAGGAACAATTTTTTATTAAAAATAAATACAATTCTTATAACTAATAAATTTATAAGCTAAGCTTTCAACCTAAAATTATCGTATCTTTAAAAGAAATTTATGTAAGCACAGGGATATTATAACTTTACAAACTTTCTTATATATGTATGTACAGGGTTATTAATAAACAAAAGATAAAATGTTCAGCTTTTATTTTAAAGTAAACTAAACCATGGAATAAAAATGTTGCGATATAAACTGGAATGCAATTTCTTTCTGTTCAAGAAAATTTGAATTTCATGGTTGAGTTAAATTGAAAATAAGAGCTATTTAGTTTTTTTTTAAAAATTGTATTGTTATTTTTTTTTATTGCTTTAATAGCCTTAAAATATTTTTGAATTGCAGGTATTTTGCAAATGTTAAATAATTCACATAATTCGGCATTGGAAATACTCTCCCTAAATATTAATATATTACATTACATTGATTTGTATGTTATATACGTACATCTTATATAAATTGTTATAATAAACATGTTCATATATAAATGTCATTATTTCTTTCTATTATTATTTTACATTTGTTTGGTTTTGACAAACTCAACTATTACTTTGTTTGCCACATTTCTTGTAAATTTATATACATTCTTAGAAGTCCCAAATGATAAAATCATTTCCTAAACTATTTTGAGAAATTTGTGAAGTATGTTTGCACACAAGACGTTTTAACTCAAAGGTTATATATTTTTCTTGCTTTTCCACCCGATAGGCGAAATAGTGATTGTCAAAAAACAAAGTTTCAATTTTTTGAAGGCATAAAATAAAAGAATTTCCTGAAACTAGTATGTGTTTCACTAAGGCAAACTCAGGGTCTAAATCTTTATAAATGTTAATACATACAACTGCTTCTTTTATTAAAATAATATCATATACACTACATTTAGTCGTTTCTTCAACCGGTAAATAGGGTGACACATCAAACTTTAAACTTAAATCTTTAGTAACTGTTTTTAAAGATAAAAAAGAGATCGGAGTATTGAAATATTCTTCATAATTTAAAAATAAATCAGCCAGTTTCAGTTTGTTTTTGTTAAAAACGGTTTTTAGAACGTTTATTCTGTTGTTTGATATATAAATTGATTTTTTCAAGACCTGATGCTTGGCTTCGAATCTGATGGAGCTTATTGCAATAATGGGACCGATTTTCTCCATAATAGAAGAATAATGTGTAAGAAAATGAAATTTTGGTTTCAAGTGACTCCCTGATACCTTTAAATACAAGTTATTATGACTAGAAACAATTTCCGCTAGGTACTTTGAAATATGGAAAGCATAGTGTTTCCTAAAAATTATTGATGTCATTTCTCTCAAAGCCAAAAGCAACTTCCATTCATCAGAGTCTTGCCCAATTTTATCCCCTATTAACAGTGGAAGAAATTTTAAAAAAGTAAACATTTCTGAACCTGAGAGACGTATTTTACTACAGGTCAATAAATCAGAATTAAGAAGTGGTGGTTTATTAATTGATTCGTAGGGACCAAAATTAAATATTTCAATTCTACGGTTTATTTCCTCAATAGTTAAGATTTTTTCAGAAATTAAGTTTTTAAAAATACTTAATAGGTCGTAGTGACAAACTCCTTCTAGAATATCATGAAAACAGTCGACTGAATAGTTTTCTACAACGTGAAAATTTATTAATGTGTTCCATATTGAGTTTTCTTTTAAACCAGTTGTAGAAATATTGTTTACTTTGAGGTCATGTTCATATCCAGCTATAGTTCTTAATTGTTCAGCAGATTCATTACAGAGAAGTTTCATTTCTTGTTTAGGAACTTTACAAAATCTGCAATAGTAGTTAGAACTAAATGACTCCGTAAACCCTAAAATGGAATTGACGCCCAAATTGTCGCCAATTACGGCGCATGTAACAAGTTTTACTTTTTTGTATCCCCTAATTTGTATTTGAATACCATCAGTTTGCAAATTATTAAGCTGCGCAACAAGTGGTTTAAAAATCGGAGAGTTACCAAACTTAAGTCTATCCTGAGTAAAAAAGATCATCGCCAAGAAAATATGCGATAACTTTGAACTCAGGTAATCCGGAAGACACAAAAGCTTGATATAGACTGCCCCAAGCTTGAGAGTATTACTATGCGAACCAAGGGGATTTAAAGATTCAAAATCGTCAAAATAAACCACAAGTGGTAAAAAGAGGACGTCTGTTTCATTGTCTGGATTCAGATTAGATATTTTATGTTTCCAAAATGAAGTTTGAATAATGTTATAAATATTAAAATTTTCATTAGTAATGCTTTCTACGTAATCTAATATCTGTTCTAATAAACATGTTTTAATGAATAAAGTACTTAACAGCTCAGATATCGGAAGTATCTTGAGGAAAAAGTTGTATTCTATGTTTTGAATCTCATTCTGGTTTGAATATAATTGGTTCTGTTCTACAGCTAACGCACAGGTTTTTTCTTCGACGAGAAGATTTAAAGATTTTAGTTGTTTTAATAACAAGCTATTTGTCTTTGCAAAACTTGGAGAAAGTAACAAGTGCAAATCGTCTATACTTTTTTGAACAGAAGCTTTAACTTCATTATTTTCAAGTTGATATAATACTTCATTGATGTGCTTATCATAAAAATTAGTAATGTTTGCATATATATGCATCATTGTTGATTTAGGAATTCTATCATCCGACAAGCATTTAATAAATGTTTTTAAAAAGTTATTGTGGATATCAGAACATATCCCCTTTTCCTTTAAAAGAGCGGGTTTGGTTGAAGAAAACGCTAAATCCGAATCAAATGTGGCTTTACTTGAAATTGTAGGAGACAAAGATTTTCTTGTTGGATGATCTCGTTGCCTGTGCATCAAATGTTTATAAAAATTGCTAAAAATCCGTAAGCAACCCTCTTCGGGACATGCGTATCTTCTCAAATCTTTATGAATATTTTTAAAGTGTGCACTATATAATGAAGTTGTGTCAAAAGAATTTTTGCACAAATAGCATTGAAATTCCATATCTATATAAAGAACGATATAAGGTAGGCAAAAAGAGTGACAAAGATTTTATAAAAGTCTTAAAACAAAGTTTCTGAATTAATTAAAGAGTATTAAAAAGGTAAGTAAATACTATCGAATTCTTAACACTGCGTTTGAATAGTCAAAATTAATCAGGAAAATATATGTGAGAACGACAGATAATAAAAAACTGTCAAAAGAAAATAAAGAATGATACACAGAAGAATTGTGTAGTCAAAAGTGGTATAGTCAAAACTTATCGAAAGTATATTTAATAAGATAAATTTTGTGCAAAAAAAAAACAAAATACAAACTTAGATTTAACACAAATCGTTGTAAATTGTTTCGATTGCGGCTATTTTGTTGATTAAAATTTAATCAGGAAAATACATATATGTGATACCGACAGATAGTAAAAAAAACTGCCAAAAGAAAATAAAGAATGATACACAGAAGAATTGTGTAGTCAAAAGTGGTATAGTCAAAACTTATCGAAAGTATATTTAATAAGATAAATTTTGTGCAAAAAAAAAACAAAATACAAACTTAGATTTAACACAAATCGTTGTAAATTGTTTCGATTGCGGCTATTTTGTTGATTAAAATTTAATCAGGAAAATACATATATGTGATACCGACAGATAGTAAAAAAAACTGCCAAAAGAAAATAAAGAATGATACACAGAAGAATTGTGTAGTCAAAAGTGGTATAGTCAAAACTTATCGAAAGTATATTTAATAAGATAAATTTTGTGAAAAAAAAAAACAAAATACAAACTTAGATTTAACACAAATCGTTATAATCAAAATTTATTGAAAAAAAGTGATAGGTAAAGACCACGTACGAATAAAGTTCAAAACACTTGTACAGTCAAATCTCAAATTAATCAAGGAAAGATATGTGGTAACCAAAGATAATCAAAATTTGTCAAAAATGAACAAAGGTTATGTGGCAAACAAAGAACTGTGTGTCAAAACTTATAAAAACAACAATAAAGAAATATTTGTTCAAGACCATAACTCACATTTTAGAGAGATCGTTGTGGATTGTTTCGATTGTGGCAATGTTGACAGCTTTCTTGAATTTTTGTTCTACTTTAATTCCAAATAAATAAATTTGAGTAAACGTCCAAACCATCGTACTTTCTGCTGGGTAGTTGAGGTCAAGAACGTAAAACAGAAAAAAACATGTTTCAAAAGCTTCCAATGGATCATCAAAGTAATATTTCTTATCCAGAAGTGTAATGTAGGCAGTAAGCTTTTTGGTGGGATCGCCTAACACCACAATTCTTGGCTGCTTCCCCGTATTATTCTTTTCTAGATTTATTTCGTGGTTGTCAGATTCTTGTATGGTCTAAAGAAAAATTGTAAAATAAAAAAAGTTTAACTACTTTTCAAAAAAAAAAACATCTTTAATGGTATTATTTAAAATAAAAACTATTTTTCCTTAAAATATTTAACTAAGTCAAAATTTTAAAACTAAAAATAAATAATTAACCTTAAAATATGCCACAAAATTTTCTTGACTTTCGATTTTCGAGCAACGGTATGAAGATTTCGTTGCACTCTTTTTGGTACGTGAGCTTGGAAACATGTAGCTTAATATTATCAATGCTATAACTTTTGAAGCTTCAGTATTGGTTCTGACTATTTTCATAAATTGTTTAACATTGTTGTCTTTCGATTTCTCACCGTATTTTAAGATTTTTGGATAATATGCCAACCAGCAATCTGAAAAGTTTCGGGCTTGAGGCAGCAAAATTTTCGCATCTATATTAAACTATTTATATATATATATATATATTTAATTAACTATGTACCTACTTAAAAAAAAAAAAAACAATTTTAATTACCAGTTTAATCGATTCTTTTGAATTTGCAACAAATATCGGGAAGTTATGCAGGTAATCTAAAATAGTACTTGACGCTTTAAGTAGTTTCTGTCGAAGATAGTGTGTTTGTTTCCAATTACTTTCAATAACACTCCAGGGCTCTATTTCGGTTTTCAACCATTCAAGAGCTTCTAAGTCAGAGTTTGATTCTTCTAATAAAAGAAAAAAATTGTCAAGTACATTGTTTTAGTAGAACGGTCTTAATGTTTACCAATAAATTTTTCTGGTTCAGCAGATATAGTGGGTTCGGAGTTTCGTCGATTTCTCGACCTTTTTATCAGTTTAGATTCAGAAAGTTTTTTTCTAAAATAAGTGTAAGCATCATAAAGTTTCCCACAAGGCCTTTGGCCCCTACAAGCAGGAGTAAAATAGGCAGAAGTAATTTCCCCAGGAAATACTTGTACAATAAGTTCAGCTAAATATAAAAAATCATGCCTTGATAATCTGTAAAAGTTTGAGAATACTATTATTTAGTAACTACCATCAGTCAAGATAGCAAAGGAATAATTACAATAGGGTGACGTCAAATAGTACCAAATGAAATAACACCAAATTTCAAATTTGGCCTTATTTCGTTGTTCAAAACGAAATAAAACCAATTTGGCTTTATTTCGATTTATAAAAAGAAATAAAGCCAAAAAAATAATGGAAACAACGCCGAATATTTTAAAATTCAAAAGTTGGCAATATTTTCGGTTTAAAAATAGAAATAAAACCGAATTATGTAAAAATGTGTATACCTTATCGAATTCTTTGTTTCTCTAAACATGCACTACTTTTGCTAAAAAGTTTTTTTGAACTGATAGCATGGCGTACTAACAGCTAGGTATGTTAGAGGGGCATGCTGCCCTCCTGCAACCCCCCTGCTTGGGATCACTATAGGATTTGGGGTGGGTGCGAGTTTGGGTATATGCAAAGAACTTTTGCATTTGAGCACTAAAATCAAAGAAATTCCCAACAAAACAAAAAAACAAATATGGCTCACAGTTATGAAAGAATCACAACGCATTCGTGTTCTTTGCATATACCCAAACTTGCACCCACCCCAAATCCTATAGTGATCCCAAGCAGGGGGATTACATACCTAGCTGTTAGTACGCGCGCCGCCGTGCTATCAATTCAAAAAAAACTTGTTTTAGGCTCCAATTTCAAAAATTTCAATCGAGCAACAAGTATCTGTCATTTTTCAACTTTTTTAATTAATAACAAATAACAATTTAATTTAGCATAGAGAGAAAACAAAAGATAATTTTACTTAATGTTTTTTCCTAATTCTGCAAAATTTTAAATCGAAACAATGGCAAATTGCTATTATTTCGTTTTCTAAAGCGAAATAAACCCAAATTGAAAATTTGGCTTTATTTCGTTTTCAAAAACGAATATTTTGAGTTTAAGATACCGAAAAGTAGTTTTGAAATAAGTCAATAGTATGGATGTAACAAATTTAGTCAATTAAAAAGTTGATGAATGAAATATATATATATAGGTACCATCTAATACACTTACTCAGCATGTTTATTTTCTTGCAAAATTTGTTTAACAACGAGTTTTGAAATCGTAATTCTATCATGGTTATCAAAATGTATACAATTCTTAAACTTCGCGAGGATTATTGTTAAGTCCAAATCATTCTTTGCTTTGAAACTCTATAGTTAATAGATATTTATTATAATTTAAATTTGTTTTTTACGATAAAATGCATCAATACCTCCACAGAACTGAATGTCGATTTAACTAATATGCTTATATTTGAATCTGATACTACACTTAAATCAGTTTTACTTCGACAAAATGAAATGGAATTGTATAATTCTTTGGTTGTGCTGGTAGGAGTTTGAGGATGAGAACTGCTTGTAAACAAACTACTGAATAAACTTGGGCTAAGGCCAAGATCAAGTTCAGATTCTGCAACTAGAAAATTTACCAGTCGTTAATACTAGGTACGCTTAATATAATAACTTACACACACAGTGTGTATATTACACACAAACAACCCAGAAAAAAATTGACTTTGCGCACATAACATTAGATGGTAGGGTGAATAACTTTATTAATACTAATATTAAATTGTAAATGTTTTTCAACAAATTATTAATTTTTAAATTTTTTTATATTATTTGATATGCATGCTTTTATTTGTAAAAAGTAAAGTTGTGCCATTTGAGGAGAACATAAATTTAAGTGTAAAATCATAACTCAGAATTTATTAGTTCTATTTTAAAAATAGGTTAAAATGAATTGATTTGTCAAATATTTTTCTGAGGCATAGTGTTCAAGTGAAATTTTAATAGAAACCTTCAACTAATGATGCTCCACTGGATATGATATTGTCTTGATAGTCTTCTTTTGCATTTGCGACTTTAAAGTAAATAGAAATGTTGGTTTATTGAATTTATTTAGAAAAAAGGTATTAATTACATTCTATTTATTTTATTTTTTTTAACATGGTTCTCATTTACTTAATTTTACTTTATTGAGCAACAATACTGGTAACCCAAACGCTCGACGTTTGAAAACAAATAAAATAAATAAATAAAATAAAATTTTACCTTCTAAAACGACGTTTTTATGCAAAACTCTGGATATTCCCAATTTCCAATCCGGGGCAGCTTTGGTTTTGTGTAATACATATTCTACAAGGTATTCATCTTGAATATGTGCTTGCGATAGTGCGTCAAAAAAATATGTAGATTCTTTGTCAATTTTAAAAGCCTGGAAAGCTAAAATTGTGTCAGATCAGTTTATCAGTTTAAGAAATCTTAAACGAATTGTGAATATTGGTATGTAAAATATTAGTTGCAACAAATCATAAACATTCTTACACAAATATATGTAAATGTTTTATGTTAAAATGTTTATGAAAAATAATAGTACATTTTTCCGAATACATATGTATGTAGGTATGTATGAACGACGTACGTGTGAACTTTTTTTCTAATAGTTTTTTTTTATAATAATAGTTTTACATAATAATAGTTTAATATATTCTGAATTAAAAATGCCCATTCAGAAAAGTAACAATATTGTGCACAGAACCTGTTATTTTTTTTTAGCAAAAAAGAACTTGATACAAAATATCAAGATAAGATTTCCCGCAATGGAGAAAAGATTTAATTAAAGAAGATTAAAACATTAAATGAAATAAAATTCTGAATTAGAAATATAAATTTAGAAAGGTAACAATTTTGTTCACAGAACCTACATATGTTATTTTTTTAGGAAAAAAGAACTTGATATAAAATATCAAGATAAGATTTCCCGCAATGGAGAAAAGATTTAATTATAGAAGATTAAGACATTTTATATTTACCTGCTTCTTTAAAATCTTCGACTTGAAATTCTTTTTCCTTTTTTTTGATTTTTACAATAACATCATTCCCGCCAAAGGAACAATTAAGGAACATTTTCCTAATTTTGTTAATGTACGTACTGTACAATTTCTATCTCATGGAGTTGTTGAAGCCAAAGGTGCACCAAGTAAAACAACAACTTATCTAAAAATAGATAAAAGTGGAAATAATTATCGAAAGCGTGTACTTAGATATAAATTCTACAAGTTATTACGAAATATTTCGTGAGTATGGACAATTATTTCTTTATTTTCTATTGAATTGTTCAGATTATTTCACATAATTTATAAAATTTCACCAAAAAGTAGCAAGAACCTAGTAGCTAAAAAATTTGTTTCTACGTTTTCTTTTTCTTCTCTTCCAAATTCGAATGCGAAGTTTAAAACAGCAATTTTTTTAGTGTCTCACCACTACCACTGCTGCGGCCGGCGCAGCGCGGCACGACTTTTAAGTAACATTCAATAATGTAAGAAATGAATAAATAGCTATGTTTGGTGCCTACTGCCGCCATTTTGCAACACGCACAATTTTTCGATTTACATAAATGCACTTCTTTTTGGGTGACTTTTTACATATTTTCAGGTAATAAGATTAACTTTGTGAAGAATAATTTTAAAAAATTACCTGATATTGATGATGTTTTACACACAAGTTGAGAGTTAATTTTGTTTTTTTTTTCCTTCTGCAATTCTGCATATGCTCTGAACTCTGACTGGAATTGAATACGTGTTTCACTGTGCGTTGTGTGATGTGAACTGTCTGCTGTCTGCATCGGCACTCGGCGTCTGGTCTTCTTCTTCAACAGCAACAGGGATGTTTGCCGAAATGTGAGGACTTGGTTTGTTTGTTTTTTTACACCGTAGTCGCACTTTCACGGGCACTGAACAAATTTAACTTTGTGGAAAAGATGGGTTTGATTACTGTCCAGCTTTAAACTTAAAAAAACATATTCCAATTTTTGTTTTGATATATATAGGTACCTACCATAAATGAATGTTGTGCCGGAATTACAAAAGAGGCAAAAAGTCATTATTTCTGAAATCTGTACTTATTTTGTGCTATTTTCGTGTTTTACGACAAAAATAAATACATAGTGAAAGAAATAAGACATTTTGTCACTCGTATGAATCCGACATGTATGTACATAATACGTCAACGAAACTTAAGGAAACGTCAAATATTGAGTATTTTTATTTTTACGTCTGATTGACATGAGATATAAAATGTTTTTACTTTAAAATAAGAGCAGAAAAAATGTTGTTGCAATTATGGAAAGAGTGATGACAGCTCTGCGGTTGGGTTGCGGTATTCGTTATTTGCATACAATAACTCTGATTTGATCACGATAGCTTCAATTTGGGTGTCGTGTTCAAATTGTTTGTTACCGTACCAATTGTGTGTAAATGTCATTATTTTTGCATTATGAACCTATTTTTATTTTGTTCATGGTAAAAATAAGTGTATAAGGGCATATTCATAGTCGTCTGAAAAGTTAGTATACTAAAATTGTTGTGGAATTCTGTTTTTAACTAAATAAAGCTGCCAAATTCTTTATGAATAGCAGCTGTTTCTAACCTGTGTGTTAACTTTAGACTCGAGGCCAGTTGGGCTCGATTCTAAAGTTTGACTATAAATATGCTCCATAATGACTACAATACAAATCAGACAAGATTTTCAACATAACTGCAGTACTTCACAAAAAGTAAAATATTATTTGTATGAAATCGTATGAACTATTTTGCATTAACCGGTAGCAATCTGACGAAATATTTTTTTATTCTTTTATACAAATCGAACACTTACGATCTAGCGGTGACGATCAAGATAAAAATACAAATAACTGGATGAACACAATATGACGAAGACCCAACGGAGCTGCAAGTGATGTTGTCAGCCAGTAAATCCCCAGAAATGCCAGCTTTTTGTAAGATTTGTGAAGTCACGTAGCTGAAAACAGCACAAAGCATTTGCCCACCTTGTCACCGGAACAATTGTCATACAAAATCAACAAAAATCGCTACCGCGATCGCTTAGGTTTGAGTCTGACTGTAAACGTTTTTGTCGTCGGTCAAATTAATTTAGATAATGGTATATGAAATATGAGAGTGTTGCCGTCTGATTTAAGGCTCTTCCAAACAGATGCGACAAAAACGCGCCGTTGCCCACATTAGTGTGGTTCCTCTCATATACTTACCGCCATATAAATTATTTTGACAGACGACAAAAACGGTGCCGTGCGGCAACGATGCGTTTTTTAAGGCCATGTCAAACAGATCGAGTTCCATCACGTAGGTCGATAATTTATATAAAAATTATCAACTTTTGACCGCCGCGTTCATTGTAAGAAAATACAAAAGGCATCGCCGGATCCAGCTCTGTTTGACAAGGCCTTAAAAATCCAGATATTCCAACAGTCTCGTGAGGACGTGGTGTTAGATTATTTAATCATCCCTGTTTTCTATTTTCTTGCACTTGCATAGACTTAATAATAAGAACAAAAAGAGTACGATGCATCGATCCATGATGTTGGTGTGCATATGTGCTTCTTCTTTCTCTTTTGTCTTTTCTGGTTGGGGATAAGGATACTATTGCAGTAGGTAGGTACCTTTTCTTAAGGCACACTCACATCTTAAAGAAGAAGAATATAAAATTAGTTTTTAATAGTTTCAATGGGGATAGATATTATTTGCTTCTGAAGCTATTTTCTATTATGTTATGTTTTTTTAGAATCAGCACTTCACATAATATAATTAATTAATTAGGTATCTCAAACGAAAAGGATGGAACGGTACCCATCGTAATGCGAAACATTCTGTTAAAAGTTGTAGATGATTATTTTTAATTTTAAATATCTCGATGAATCGATAAATTTTGTTTACCAATTAACCATTGCATTGTGATTTTATACTATGATTTATGTAATTTATTTCTAGTGGTTTCATGGAATAAAAGCCAATTTAACAAGTATTTTAAATTTTTATTAAATTCTATGGTTGAAATAAGGATGTGTGGAATTCGGAATAATATAATAATATTTTTTTATTTTTCTCACTTTATAAAAAACCACCAAAAAGGTCAACATAATTTTACGTGATTTTTCGGAAAAGTCAGGAAGAATAACTAAAATATAGTATCTAAGTTGTACGTCAAGATGTTAAAAATAACCAACATAATTATGCAATAAAATTATTTTTTTTTTTGATATGAAATAAATTTTTGTTTTGATAAACAAGTACTGTTTTTCTAACTTGTAGATATTTCTATATAAATCTTGTGAATCACTTTAAAACTAATATTTTAATGGAAAAAAAGAAAATAAAAAGATTCGATTAACGATTAATAACACAAGGTTTTCACTACAAAAACCCAGATACACTATTCCAAAAGTTTTTGGTGCGATGATTTTGAATCCGAACTCAGAATTTTTCCATCGCCTCAGGTTTTTGAGATATTCTCATTAGAAAATTAAAAAAGAAAGTTTTTTGCTATATTTTTGAAGCTATGTATATCCAGGGCAACTTTTTTTCAACAAAATCATTTTTAAAAGCTTTAACCTTATTTTTTTAAAATCAGTTTAAATCTTTGTTTAAAAAAGTGTCTTATATCGTACATATTATAATGGGAGAAACACATACATACTTTTCAGCTAGAGATTGCTCCCAAAGTAAAAGAGACATTGGAAAACAATATCAATAAACAATAACCCCGTGTTGTAAGTTACAACTTGTAACATAGCTTCAAAAATTGCACAAAATAAGGTTTGCATAGAACCAACAATATTCATTATTTATGAGAATTAGTAGTAGGTTGTTTCACTAACTTATAGTATATACAGTAGCAGCACAAACGGAGCTATGATGTCTCTTTGCTTTGAGCTATCACTAACAAAGGTATTGTAAGCTACGATACATATTCTAGAGCTACCATATCCTCATATTGGCTATCGTCAAAACGCAGACGGAGCTATCATGTCCCTTTGGTTGGAGCTATCACTAACAAAGTTATTGCAAGCTACGATACATCTTGTAGAGCTACTATATCCTCATATTGGCTATCGTACAACACATAGGCGGAGCTATGATGACTCTTTGCTTAAAGAGCTATCACACTCGTAGCTCTGGTAAGGTACGATACCTCTTGCATAGGTTCTGTGAGCAAAATAAAGCTACCACATCCGCATATTGGCTATCGTATTCAAGTGGAAGTTACGAATGCTAAATGAGTCGGATACGATAGCTCTTCCGATTTGGTACTGTACCTTCATTTTTTTTCTTTAAAGTAACAGCTGAATGAATGTGTTGCTGCAAGTTTGGAAAGAGTGGTGACAGCTCTGTTTGGGTCGCGGTGGCCGTAATTTGCGTACAATAACTCTGCTTTGGGCACCATAGCTGGAATTTTGGTGTCGTTTTTAAATTGTTTATTACCGTAGCCGAATTTCAAAATCAAAATCTCTGAGTGCACCCTTTGCATATGGCAGAAGTCATGATCTTCAATTGTACGACACGTTCAATTTCTGCGAACGCTGGCATACGATAAAACAAAGGCTTGACAACATTAGCAAACCCTTTTTTTCTTTCTTCAAATTTCTTGAATATTTTACCAACTTCTTGAGTCGTCGATTATGACAACCATCAATCATTAATTTGTTGTACCTATGTTTTAATAATTTTAACACCTTTTTAGATTGTTAAGGGATCCAAAATTGTAAATGTTAATTAATTAATTTATTTTACGACGTTTAAATGACAGCTGAGTTTGACAGGTGTCCAATTCCAGTACTACCAACTTTATATTACTATTTAAAGGAGTATTGACCCCGTTTTTTTTTTGAATCAAGTGAAAAAGTCAAATATTAGCAAGTATTTGCTATAGTATTTCATCTCGTTCAATGATACAAAAGTTATCAGTATTTTTTTCCCAACACTTGACACAATTCTTTAAGAGAGATAAATTTGAAAGCTAGCAAACAAGAGCCACCAAAAAAATAATAAGCGTGTGAAAATTAAGGCTCTTATATTCTAATTTACACTCGAGATCGGTAGGTAATGTCTTTATTTTATTTTAGTCTTCAATTTGTTGATGAGCCTTCTTAAAAAATTGTGGTTACTTTCCATTTCCGAGATAAATTTCGCATAGGAATAGTTGAGAGTTATGAGTCGTAATTCCTAGAGAACTACATACATATATTGAATCACTGTTTTAAACGAACTCGAAGAAAATTTATTAACACTTTTTCCTTGAGTTAGTTCTCTGCTTCACTATAAGAAAATTATTATTAAGTCATCTTGAGTTTATTTTTAGTAAACATCTAAAAATGTAATTGACATTTTATTGTAATTATCACTTTTATCACTATAAATAATACAAGTGCGTGAATTCTTAAGAAAACATGAGAAATCTCTCAGTTAGATGTTGATTATATTAATTGTTTACAATTGCATTTACAATATTTGATTTTTTAATAAAAAAATTTGCACTATCTTGTGATTTACAATGTCGAGATGTGATTTTTTTTTAATTTTGAGTTTTGTTTAATTTTTACAAGATTTTTCACATTCTTCTTTTGATGGAAAACGATTATCATTGCCACCACATCCACCATAGATAAAATGAACACATTCATCTTTTGCTGGACTATATGACCATGATGGGATATAAGCTTGACAAGCAATTAGGCCTCCATTGCGAAGACCTTCTTGAAGACAAGCGGCTACACATAAATACAATAAAACATATAAATATAGTACAATAAAGGATAATACAAGATAATTATAAGATGAAAATTATAACTTACGAGATCTGTCAGCTGATGATGCCATAAATAATGAAAAACAGCTCAAGATTAATAGATACAATCCAAATAATAATTTCATGATTGTTTTGATTTAGAAAGTTCTAAAATTAAAGATGTGAATTGAAGTCAGCGGATGTTGATTTCTTACTAATAATCAGAAATATTGTGTTCATGCATTTATAGTTTTTTGTTTGCCTTAAAATCTAAGATGAATTGAGTGATAATTATTGTAAAATGTAAAGCTTAAAGGGGGTTTTGAGCTTTTGAGTCATTAAAGTTATTTACTTTCCTCATTTATGATCTATAGATGAAACTACAGATAAAGATGCTAATACAAATATTATAATGTTAATACAACAAAAATCAAACATTATAGTATGAACAAGTGAAATGACGACTTCCTTAATAATAATAATAATCAATGCTTATCGGTTGGAACTTTACGTGACAATTTTTAAGGCATCGGTTTTACTGGTCATTGTCATTTTGATGCTTCGGGCACATCTTTAAATATTACAAAATAAAAACAAGCATACGCCATAGTGACATTGTACAACTCTATGAATTCTTGTATGTAACTTCTAATCCTATTAATTGTTTTTCTGACGATAATATTCATAGCTTTTCATATTCCTTTCCAGACTCACATCCTTCTTTTCTTCGGATGAAGAACTGCTAAGATATAATATGATAAGGTCATTGAATTCCGAGATGCGTAGCATAAGCAAGATAAATGATCTTACTTACAATTATTCATATGTACCACTTGCATCAATGAAACTGAACTTTAAATTTAAACACCAATTAACCACTTTTTGTGATTCGATCACATACGCAATGTCTACAAGATGTTTGGATTTCCTGAGACGATGCAGATGCAAGAAATGTGTCTCTTTTTCTGATGTAGGTACAATAAAAAAAAAACTGTAAATTCAAAACTTGAGTATAACTTCTATCTCTGGTATGGTCCTCCAATGACTTAATTTAAGCCTCCAAGATAGTATTCAAAGAAGAGCTTTTACAATGATTGATGACAGAGAATAACACCATTAACTCAATTACGCCAGTCAAACTCTGTCATAGAGTTCCTTGAATAACTGTTTAACGAACTTTGATCTAGTGAATTAGTGAGTTGCCTTCCCCTACTTAAATAATTTAACATTAACTTCTCCGCTTCTAGAAATGCCGATCAGTTTACACTTGAAAACAGCTTTGGGCGAACAAAGATTCATTCTTTAACCGTACTTCGCGAATGTGAATTTCTCTCCCTGTCATTGCAATGCTCAAAAATTCAAAATCAATATATATCGACATCTACTTTTCAACCCTTGTGGCATGGTAAAGGTATTTTAATCTCTTTAAAGTGTGTGTTAATTACAAAAAACAAGTATACGCCACAGTGACCCAATTTACTTTTTGTTACTATTTCATGGTAATCTGTGGTTCTAGCGAACTTCAAACACTTTTAACCCTTTCACGACCATAAAATTATGAGACTAAATAATTTCATTTAATCTATTTATACTTCTTATTAATTAATATTAAAGTTTATTAAGTTAATAATATTTTTTGTCTTGGGACAAATGTGTCCCCGTGGTCGTGAAAGGGTTAAAAAATGTGTATGTATTAATTAAGTATTACTCAATAATACGGCAAGAAATAACGATTTTAAACGACGATTTTTTAACGTTTAAAGTCAAAAGATAAGTACTAGAATAAAAAGATTTGTAGGAATACTTTGTAGTGTTTTGTCTGTAGACCTAATCCAGCGAATTAATATTTGATGAACATAAATCTTTCTCTGATTAAAATTATATTCACTCATTCGTTTGCTATCTCTTGCGGATTAAGAAAATTATATTTATTTGGTTTTTATTTTAACAAATGCAATGAAAAACAAAATAAACATTAATAAAATTTAATCGAGCACTGGCAAGTGGATTCTAGATTAAATAAGATATACAAAGTATCTTAAACAAAGAATATTTTCTAGAGAAAACCACATTTATGTATGTTTAAGTTGATTTTTATTGCACAAAATCAGAAAGCAAGTAAATATTTTGATTTTAATATGTTTCTAATTATAAAGTTTTTTGAAGATCGTAAAAGTAAATTCTACAAAAAATCATTGAAGTTAAGTACCCTTAGAAGAAATCGTGTATTATGTTTATTTTTGTTTATTCTTTTTCTTATCAATGAAGAAGCACGTGTACTATGACAGTTTTCAATCCCATACAAAAATATTTTGCACATATTTATTTATTTAGGTATTGCTTGTGCTACTTAAATGCTTTCCATAATTCGGAGACTTAGCAATAAAGAATTTTTACTTTAAAAGATAAATAATATCTTTGAAAACATGAAACTTTTTTTTTGTGTACCCTTACAATAAAATTATTAAATATTGTTGAAACAATTAGGAAGCAGTGACACAGTATAAGAAAAGAAAATGGATTTTGTATGTCAGCACCATAGCAGTAAGTTTGAGATATTGAGCCGAGTAAAGTATTCAACATTCGTGTAGTGCGGCTAGTAAACAAACTTTTGTACTTTGTGTGAGCATTAGGATAAAATAGAGTTGTTAGAAAGGGGGTGTGTGTATAATAATTTTAAACTATTGAACATTGCAATGACAGAGAAAAACAGTTTGGTAAGGAATATCATATTCGCGTTGTACGGCTTTATAACAAAAAACTGTACTAAATAGTATAGTAACAGCAAATTAATGGCATCACAGTAATTTATATAACCACTTAAATGCATGTCCTGTCAATTTTTGTCAAGTGCCCAACCATCATCTGCTGCTGATGTTTTTTAATTAGTTTAATGTGATTAAATTGAAGTAGCAACAGAGTTCAACCGAAATGTCACTTTTTTCAAAATGTTGACTCTCCTGGGATATAAATTACTACAATTTATTGATTTAACTTAAAGTAAGGGACATGTAGTATAGGATACACCTAAAAATTAATTTGCTAAAATTAAACTTGTATCTCATGGTGTTTTCTGGAAAATTGATGCTCATTAATTATTGAAAAGCACATACAAATTATACAGAAATCACAGTTTTTCAATGCGTAACGACATATTACCTACAAAAGTATAGTGTTTTCTTGTTTGTTTTGTTTTTAATATCCATTAGCAACTATAATTAATCAATCCACACCACTGCTCTTGCAACCTGTCTCTATAAATTTCCACTTGATATAGTTTGTATAATTTGTTGTTGTTGTTGTTGTGCGTTTTCCTATCTATGTACTGTACATATTTAGAAAAAAGGAGGGAATAAAAGAGAACAAATCTCATATCCTCGTATAATTCAAATGACCACTTGGTTAGATCCTGTTTTATATATTGCACAATCAACGCAAATAGATACACTCATGTGATGTGGCACGAGAAAAGATATCCATATAAAAATAAAGAGGCAAGAAATACAGCAACAAAAGAAAACAAACCAAAAACCACTAGAAGTTGCTTTATAGCAAACGCAAATCGGATTTTTCTTCCCAATAGCCAACAACCAGAGCCTATTGGCTAAATTGGTTTCCTTCGTTATATGGCTATGGCCTGCCATTTAACGGGAGTAAGGCATACCTATAACACAACTCAGCTAAGCTAAGCAACCTGCCAGAAGGAGCCAAGTGTGGTTATACGACTGTACCCTCGTTCCCGTTCTTTACTCTACCATCCAGAGCTATAGTAGAGAATTAATAGCCGCATCTACTAGGCATCTATCAGATTCAGATACAAACTAACCTACAGCAACGGCTAAAATAATAGGAACAGTGCTTCACTTTTGGCTACGAGTATTATGTCTTTAGCACTTAAGCATTACAACAATTTTAAATCTACACCCTTAAATCTTGCGCTTAATGAAATGTTTAATAATCATTAGATCATAAAATATTTACTTTAATTTTATTAAAGCTTCCCGATGACTTCCAAAAAAAATCCCACGTTGGGTGCCAGTTAAATAAGTTTGTTATTTTGTCATTAAGTGAAATAAAAATATTTATCCTTTTGTTTACACACTTTAATTTTATGCTCTATGGAATCGCCCTCAATCATGGACTTCTTAATTGAATAGTTTGACAACACATTAACCTCACAAAAAATCCCATGTCGGGCGCCACTTAAGAAACTTTGTTTATTCCATTTAAGTGACAAAAATGGAATGTTTTTCAAACACAAAATTCTTATTTACAACACATTAAGAGTTAATGGATGTAGGCTTTTTCATGACGTTTAAAAAAAAACCTTAGTTGGGTGCCAGCTAAGAAATTTGTTTTTTCTCATTTAAGTGAACAAAAAAAAAACTTAAAATTAAGAAATGTTCTTACTATTTTGCTCACTGCTGTATATACCTATGCACATAAACTCAAACCATTCAATTCAAAAAACAAGTAGATAGGTTTTGTATGTCCATATCTTTACGAGCATTAGGAAAAAGCAAAATCCCAATAAAAACAAAAAGGAAAAGAAATCCCCATCGGAGTTGCAACATTTTCCTTACAAAACAAGTTTTCTGCGCGCTTTTGCAATCTATCTTTCGACTTGAGCTGAAATTTTGTTGTGTATCTTTGCAGTTTTGTATGTGTGCATCACGAATGGATAGAAAGGAAAAGACCTTGCCTAACTGAATACCAAACTAAACTGAAAACCGAAGACCAAAAACTGAACCACTCCTCATCAATGGGGTGCGCCTATAGTCAAGTCAGGCCTGTCCTAGCTACATAAACCACCCCACACCACACTACTCCACTACTCCACTTCACCAAAAACCCGACCCTACCACTTGGCCTAGTCCAATCCGGTATTTAGTTTTCGTCCAAGAAATCAAAGCATGCAATAAATTGCTCTTGAGAGTTAGGCTTGCTTAAGAACACAACACACAAACAAATATAAAAGTCTTAAAGCCTGTAGCTGGCGCGTTTGTACGTTGGTACTATGCCAGCCAGCATTTGATGTGGCCACTCTGAAGTTTAAAATTCCACGATTTTAATGGAACACTTTATAAAGCGAACTGTTGTTTGGTTCTTGAGTTAATTTGTGTTTGTTAGACCGCTGCTATCATCGCCATTCGCTATAGCCATATCGAAAAACCGTAAGAACTCGAAAATGAGCTGAAAACAACAAAACTTGATTACGTGCCAAAAGTAGTCACTCTATCTGAAAATCCACAACATCGCTGCACAAAATATTCAATTCTACACATAAATGGATCTGATGTGGATAGGTTTTAGTCTTTGGGGAGCCGAAGTCAAATTCAAAAAAAGTTTTCGGGATTTTATGATGAGTAAATATTTAACTTTTGATAAGATTTAGTGATTGTTACGCCTTAAATACAATCAAAAACATTACGCATTTGAGCTTGTTATTCAATTAGGCGTATCTTAAAGCTTGTCGAAAAAAGTGTAAAAGTCTTAAAAGGAAGATATTCTTTAGTAAAAAGCTGACTTTTGGATTCTTTAGAATCTTTAGAGATTCATCTGAAAAAGTCAAAAAAGAATCAATCATTAAAAATTAAACTAAAAATATGACAGATAAAGGACACATAACTTAAGACTATTTTAAGGCGACTAGTTTGAATATTGTGTCATTATAAATCGTTCCTTTTCAATTAAGAAAACAAATTTCTGACTCCATCTTCATATCGTCTTCTAACTATTATGGGGGCAAAAGGGAGACAATTCTAAGGGTAGATGATAAATGTCTAATATCAACATCCTCACGCATGAGAATTGTGACATTTTATGACAGGTGGTTAACACAAGGATGATAAACATGAAGAACCCAACTCAATGTTATGTGTTCAGGTTCACACTAAATATGTCAAAGCTTAAGTTTTCTGAAAAAGAAAAGTTACTTCGCAATGTGCTTTCTTTTGCTTTTTTAAAAATTCTATATGAAAGTCTAAATATTAAAGTTTTTTTGGCGTTGGTATGGCAATCTGATCCCATCTGACAGCGTGTTTTTCTCTTACTTCATTTTCTGGATCGGTCTGAGTTGGGGCCAGGGTTTGGGTTTAAGACTTGACAAACTTGGGCTCTGTTGTTTTATATAATTAGATTGTGACCGATTGTCATATTTGAAAAAAAGAAAGATACGGAAGTGACAGATGGAGAAGAAAGCCCAACATCTTAAAAACTGCCCATTTTCATAATGAGTCTGAGTATCTTAAACGCATTGATCGATTGTGTATCTTTCATGTTTCAAATTCAATTGGTTTAAAATTGGGAAATGTCAAATAAAATGCTGAAAAAAAACTTGACGTTTAGGTGTGGCTCACATTCAACATCGGCCCTTAAAATTTAACCACCCTTTAATACAAAATAACTTATTTCACTATCAATTGAAAGTTTCAACAAATGTCAAAAGTATGACATGTATGCCCCCTAACAGTCGATTAGAATCATATCTCGCTCCCACTCATTTAATCAAAATAATACATTTCTGCCTCAATTTCTTGGCTTATTTTAAACTGTCAAGTGCAAAAGAGTGACAGTTATGATATGTCAAAAGTGTCAAATAAATAGTTATTTAAAATTGTTGAATTAAAGAGTTCTTACTAAGGTGACAATTTTTTTAGAAAAGAACTCATCTTTATTAAAATGTCAAAAATATGACAGATCAATGCCACATAATATTCGAATCATTTAAAAAAAATATAGCTGCTTTAGCTTTCATGCCTGCTTGTAGCTAATATGTGAGAAAGAGAGACAATTTCAAGACGTCAAAAATTTCCAAAATGAACACCATTACAAGAATTGCGTATCTCTCTGACAGATGGTTCACAGAAGGATGGAAAACATGAAGAACCCGACTTATTTTCAATGACATTTGTACCAGTGTTCGCACTAACAAAAATTTGATACCTTTTCATATCCAACGTATAGGGTCTTGTACACTAAGAACTTGCTGCTTTGACATTTGGTTGGTTTTGTTTTACTGTCAACTAAAAGTCAGTGATCTGATCAAGAGATTAAAAATGGATACGTTCGTTTATTGTACACATTCAAGTTTTAGTTTATTTTAGAACATTTGAAGTATTTTATAAACCTTTTTGGACACAGAAGGTTGAAACTTCTCTCAAGTTCATTCCACAGGTTAAACATTTAATACGAAACAAAGCCACTAGATGGCAGCACCCTGTGCTTGTTTGTCAGTTGTAAGATCATATCGAACTGGCCTTTCGAAATTCACCTTGACATTTGATCAAATTACTTGTTGATTATTTCTGATGACGCGTGCCAATTTATGGTTCATTAATCATTTTAAATCTGTGAATTGTTGTTCTACTATCAATCAACTATAATTAAATTTCTCATCGTTAAGTTAAAGTTTTCGATCGATAATTTTACAACTACATACATATATGTTTGTACATCGTGACTTGAACTAATTGTTTATGTCGTAAAACAAAACAATGTTTTAAACTCAATGAGTTTGTTTACAAAATATTCAAAGTTGGGGAATTGGAATTTCCCATAGTTTCTTCAAGAATTCATATACACGCGTTCAAGTAATTTTGATGTGAGTTGTAATTATAAGCAAGCAAAATTTTGAGCAGAACGAGTATAAAAATAGTTGAAATCAAAGTTTTACATTAGTAAGAAACTAACTGTGGGATCTTTAGAATCTTTTTTAAGAATTTAAAGGAAAAAGTCAAAAAGAATTCATCATGAAATTAGTTTTTGGAGTTTTTCTGGTAATTTTGAGCTGTTTCGCGTTTACAGCATCAGCTGGAAAATCAGGTATGTTTTAAATTTTACAATTGTTGTAATTTCGAAACATTTTTAACAAAAATATCCTCTTTGATTTCTATAATTTTTTAGGTCGTTGTGATCTTGATTATGCTGCTCTTCGACAAATTTCGTGTGATGCTTTATACGTAGGGTGGGCATATGATTACAGAACAAACCAATGTAATACGATCACCCTTAAGGGTTGCGGAACCCCCGAAATGGGTTTTACATCCAAACAAGAATGTGAATTGACCTGTAAATCACCAACGTACTAATATTGAAGTATTATATAAATGCACTTTGTTTTATTTAAAATATAAATAAAATTTACACCATGACTTTAAAAATAAAATGCACGACTGGGTCGCACGAACTTGCTCCTGTATGCAAAGAGTCTGTTTAAAAAAGCACCTATATAAGATTTAAAATTATACCTTTAAAACAAGTTTGTCTTCAAAGATTTAAATGCTATTCGATTTGTCAAAGAAACCGCGCGATTCATCCCAAGACACAACTCATCCTAGGACAACTCATCCCGGAAATGAATTGGTATTTACAATAGTTATAGTTATAAACAATACATACATACATATGTACCAAATGCATTATCTAATTTGGATAAAAGATAGTAATCAGCCCTATCATGAATTCCATCGTAGTCGGAATTTTTACGAATCCCGAAAAACTGTATCATGAAATCCGTTCGTAATGCAAAATTGTATGAGATTTTCCACTACGAACGGATTTCATGATACAGTTTTTCGGGATTCGTAAAAATTTCCGATTACGATGGAATTCATGATAGGGCTGAATATAATAAAAGTGTTGTCAATGTAATGCGCTCTTTTGGGCTCACGCACAGGATTTGATCTGGTGAGATGGGAGGGGGTTACATTTAATACAGTTAAAATAATATTAAAAAAAAAATATTTTAAGATTCAAAATTTTACCTGAAAAGTAAGTTTGTCTTCAAAAATTTAGATGCCATTTTATAAATAAAAAAACCCTTGATTTTTTAAAAATTTTGTTTGAAAATCGTTAGAGCGGTTTTTTTTTAAATTAATTTTGTATATATAAAATTTTTCAATTTTGTTCTAAAAATATTTTTGGTATGCAGTTGTTTAGTGATTGTAAATATACGCTCTACATTTGAATTTCGTAAAAAAATGTTGACCCGTTTTTGAGATATAGAATTTTGAAAAAAAAAATTCAATATTTTTTTAAAAATCCAAACAATAAAAAATTTCACTTTTGATAATCAAATATTGTTAAGGCAATATAAGAGCTTATTCAGAAAAAAAAAATATTGAAATCGGTTGATAAATTGCTGAGAAAATTAAGAAACAAAATAACGGTTCTATGAGCGGTACCTTTAATGAGCAATACAAAAATATGTTTTTCGTATGAAAAGAAGCCAAGTTTAAAAATAAAATTTTAGAGAAAATTAAAAAAAAATCTATCGGTTTGTTTTTGAGAAAATTCGAATTTTCGTTTTTTTACCAAAAAAATTGTATGCCCCATACTGTTAGTTTTGGTCTTAAAAAAAAAATGAAAAAAGTGCCTAACGCGAATCTGCTGAAAACCTTAACTTCCAAGTTTGAACTCGACCCAATGGTTTAGGCTGTAGGAGCGTGGACAGATAGACAAAACAGACCGGACGGAATCGCGGGACCCACTTTTTTCGACTTCTCTACCATCGTAATATCATGTTTGATTAAAATCTCGAGTTCGAAATTTTGCACGAATGCAAAACTTGCCATATAGTTCCTATATGTCGCAAGTAAAAATGTATTAGCTTATATCTTAAAATAATGAAAAAGTCTGAGAGCTTTATTCAAAATTCGAAAGTCAAAACTTAAGGAAGCTCATACCTAATTAGAATAAATGTCGTAAATCTTAAAGCCTCTACCAAATTTAGAAAACGGTTAACAATATTAACTTAAAGTAAAAAAGTTTGGGGAAACATTTAATTGTTTGTAAATTTGTCGTAAAACCATATTCCCTTCAGTATTTTCCTTTTGTTTCCAAAAAGTTGTCCCTCTCAAAGTAAGTTTTCTTACTTTGTGTGTCACTTGGGAATAGGATCCTCATCGTCACTAATAATTTAATACTTTTTTAATATGGTTTGGTATTTTTGAATGGATTTTGGCAATTTTTTTGAGAGCCGTATTGTAAAAATTAATATTTCGAAGTGATGAAGAGTTTTATTACAAAAGTTAATATTTGATTTTTCATTTTTCGTTTGCTAATATTTACGATTTATTATTTGTGTATACGAGTATAAACGTAAAAATTCTACCTTTATCTTTTTATTCTAAACCTACAAGTTTAACAACCTTGAAAGCTCGTTGCCATCAGTTCTGTTATAGCTTCTCCCTCAAAAAGTATAAATACTTGAAAATAAAATTTTTGATTAGTAAGAAGCTAACTTTCGATAGCTTCAAATCACATCTTTTTCCTACTACGAAAGAATAACATAAAAACCAACCATGAAAATAATTTTCGGATTTTGTCTGGTTATTTTGAGTTGTTTTTTATTAAACGTAAAAGCTGAAGACTCCTGTAAGTTTTTATTCAATCCTTAAAAAATTTGTAAGATTTAAGTAAATATTTGCTGTTTTTTTTTAATTTACTATTTTAATTTCATAGCTGATTGCAATGCTGAACCTTTTCATAATGGAAATGGGGTAATTTCTTGCATGGCTAATATGCCATCGTATTCATATGATCCGGAAACAGACGATTGTAGGAAATTCATATATGGCGGTTGCGGAGGCAATGGTAACCGTTTTCCATCAAAAGAGAAATGTGAAGAAATTTGCAAAAATTAATAATAAAATTTACTTTTTTGTAAAGAAGTGTGAATTATTGTAATCAATAAAAACCTTTTAATGTTCAAGAAAACATGAGCGAAAATTTGACAAGTTTGTGTAAGACTTTTGGAAGCTAATTTATTTCCAGGGGTTTCTTAAGACTAGAGATGTCGAAACATCAATTTTTTTTTAATTGATAACGTGGGTTTATGAACAGGCAACACGGTTTTAAATTAGTTTTCGCTTTTGGCACGAATCCTTATGTTGAAAACGGGTATTCTTTTTTAATTTGACCAGTTATAGTTAAACTCAGCGTTTGAATTCGAAATCAGCATCAAAATATTACTCGTAAAATGTATTTCTGAAAACTAAGAAAAAATTGTATTCAATGTTTCTCAAAACTTTACATTGTTAGAATCAAACGAAGACATATAACTTATGAGAACATCTAAAAACTAAGTAAGATACTGAAATGAATTAAATGTATTTGGAAGACAAAGGTTTGTACTTTGAAAAAAACTACTAAACGAGTGAAAATCATTGTTAAAAACTATGTGGTTTTGGCTGTGTGTACATTACCCTTAAATACACCGTTTTAGGATGTTTTAACAAATTTAAAGAGGCACATTTTAAGAACCTAATGTGATAGAAAAATTAAAGAAAACTTAATCTTTTTCAAAAAGTATTGTTCTGTTTGTGAAACAGAATCAAAAGAATTAATTGGCTGGTCATGGGTATTCTCAAAAAATGTATGCCTATCGTGAAATAATATTGGAGCAGAAATTAGAACAATATTTAATTTTTTAATAGTTTTTATCAGCAATGATTAAAATATTGGAGAGTTTCAGGAGACTTAAGTTAAAACATAAATAAATGGATTAGTTTCGAAAAAATAAATGGAAGCTTTGTCGCATAGATTTCCTTAAAAGGACCCTACCTTTGGGGAGGTTGAAAGATCGATATTTCTACGCAAAAAATGAATACTAACTTTTTTTTAATCAATTAATAGATTAGAAGAAAAACTTGTCTCATACTTTGCAGTTGATCAACTTTAGAGTTGATATCAAACTTAAAGCTAAAAGTAAGGAATGAGTTTTCAATATTTCCAAAACTTTACATTCGGGAGTTAGAATTAGAAAAACAAAAACCAACACAAGATTTGATAGAAATCTAAAGCTAAGTACATACATACATAATCAATTTTTGCATTTTTTGGAAGTTGAGAGAATCCAAAGTTGATAAAGACTATTCTTGAAAATCTTGAATTTAGAATTACATCTCAAAGTGAAGAAAAATTAAATCGAATGTTTCAATTTCGAGTAAGGGAAACGGCCTTTAGTCAAAATATGTATATTAAAAGTAAATTTTTGGATATTGTTTTCTTCAGAAATGTTTTGAAAAATATTTTCTGCCAAAAAAAAAAAAAAAACAAAGTTTTAAAGTGAGACCTTAAGTGAAATTTCAACATCTTCGAAAAAAATCCGTCATTTTATCGAACTACTTCGGAGAATATTAGTTTTTACAAAATTACGTAGATATTCTGTATTTTAAATTCTTAAGTAATAGCGGCCCAAAGTCAAATATTTGTGAAAATGGGAGCTGAAAGGCTTGCACTTTTCCAGTGATATTTCGAAATTTTTGTTTTTTAATACCACACACATGTGACCTTTTTTAGTGCTCCCAACAACTTTCAAAAAGAGACTTGTAATTTATTACATCTTTTCAAAAATCAATTTTCGAGTTCCATTGCAAGGATATTTTTCAAAGGAAAAGAAGAACTAAGATACACGGTCTTCCAATAAGAAGTTTCGTTCTGAATAGCCGGGTATTTGGGAAACTGTCATAATTTGACATTTGACAAGTAAAAACTATGCAATAATTAGAAATGGAGCGATATTCACTTTAACAAATCATTGAATTTTTTTGAATTCACTACAAAAATGGTGCAAATTTGTCATGTCACGGTCATTATTGTCATGTAAAATTTCCATAAATGGTTACATATGGCCATTTGAATATATCGGGTGATTTTTTAGGAGCTTGAGAACTTTTTTTAAAAAAAAACGCATAAAATTTGCAAAATCTCATCGATTCTTTATTTGAAACGTTAGATTGGTCCATGACATTTACTTTTTGAAGATAATTTCATTTATCGCCATTCACCGTAACGTTGCGTCCAACAGCATCTTTGAAAAAATACGGTCCAATGATTCCACCAGCGTACAAACCACACCAAACAGTGCATTTTTCGGGATGCATGGGCAGTTCTTGAACGGCTTCTGGTTGCTCTTCACTCCAAATGCGGCAATTTTGCTTATTTACGTAGCCATTCAACCAGAAATGAGCCTCATCGCTGAACAAAATTTGTCGATAAACACATTTCGAACCGAACACTGATTTTGGTAATAAAATTCAATGATTTGCAAGCGTTGCTCGTTAGTAAGTCTATTCATGATGAAATGTCAAAGCATACTGAGCATCTTTCTGTTTGACACCATGTCTGAAATCCCGCGTGATCTGTCAAATACTAATACATGAAAATCCTAACCTCAAAAAAATCACCCGATATATTGAAAATAAGCGCTTTTATAATTTTGGTTGTTAAAATTTAAAAATTGAGTGTATTTTGAACCAAAACTTGACGTAATTTCCGCCTCACCGATATATTCGCTCTCGTCGGTATTTTCATTTTAAAAAATGTGTTTTAAATTCCATTTTGGTACAAACCCTTCTAAAGGGTGTTTAAATTTTAAGGGCCTATGTTGAATGTAAGCCACACCTTAGCGTCAAGCTTTTTTCTGCATTTCATTTGACATTTCTCAATTTCAGACTTACTCAATTCGAATTATGGAAAGATACACAGGCGATCAAAGCGTCAAAAGTTTTTTATGCTTATTATGAAAAGGGATTCGGTCAATTTAATCGTTCAAATGTGCGTAAGATCCGGCTCCAAACCGGGTCTGTAGGATTTGGGAAAACACCAGTGCATGCTAGTAAAGCTCGTACTGCAGAAACTATTGCTGCTTATCGCGATATTCTGGGTAAAGAGTCGTCCACCTAAATTCGTCGTCGTGTCCAGTCCAAGAATTCCACCTTTCAAAGACTTCTTTCCTTGGGATTTTTCGAAAGAAAAGGTCTACGTCGATAAGCCAGCGTTAATTCAAGAGCTAAATTATGGTGCTGTTCCGCCGAGCTCGCGACGGGCATTCGGCCGATGTTTTGTTTCATATACAATTGAACCACACCAATATTATCACAATAAAAAGGAATGACAATAATTTTTGTTTTATCCAACACCGGCCCTTAAAATTTAATTATCCTTTCTTTAAATATTTTTTAGTCACACATCTTCTAAATGATGTTTAAAAAGAAAAATTACTAAAATGTCAAAATATGTTCGAATTATATGAGAAAAAGTGAACCGAGACGAGGCTAAAATTTTTAAAGTTTGACGATACCGAAGCGAGATTTGCAAAAGCCTCGTCTGGTCTCGTTGTCATCCCAATACCAGATAAAAAATTATTATAGTGTTAGAAAGGGAGCGGCGCATCGGAATACCGCTTTTTAAAATCCTGTTTTTAAAAAATCCCGAAACAAAGTTTTAAAATCCCGTCTTCTAAAAACCGATTTTTTGAAATCCCGTCTTTTAAAATCCCGCTTGTTCAAAATCCCGTCAAATCCTCACAATCCCGTTTTTTTATTATACAAAATAAGTGTATTGGTGTATTGGAATCCCGCTTTTTAATATCCGAATAAAACTGGGTTTCTTGCGTCTTTAAGCCTACAGTAAACAGTTGATCTAAAATAATTATGAAAACAGTATTCTTGAAAACAGTATACTTTGTTAATTGATTTGAGTTTGTTTTTCTTTTGTTTTAAAAGAATACTACTTTACTTTATATTATTATTTTAGATATCTTAATATAAAGGTTAAAGGTTAAAATCAAATTAATTTGGAAAAAATTCTTATTTTTCTTTAATATTCATAAATAATATTTTTATAATTTCGATTTTGCAATCAACACTAGTTGTTTAGTTTTAAAAAAATCAAGCGATTTTTTAAAAATTAAACAACTAGTTTTGATTGCAAAATCGGGATGATAAAAAACGGGATTACAAAAAGCGGGATTGTAAAAATCGGGATTATAAAAAGCAGGATTATAATAAGCGGGATTTTAAGAAACGGGAATATCGAACCCAACCCAAAACATCTTTTGTGGGTTGGTTTTTATTTTATAAAACAATTAAAACACAATTTGAAGATATTTTTTGTATTCGAAATCGAAAGATTATTTTTTTAAAATCCTATCATAATAGAAACAAGTTTCGACCAGGTATTTGGTAGGAAAGAAAGTGAGCAATATCTTTTAGGCCCATCATAATAATTATTTCTTTAAGTAAATTGAATTATTGTACTAGTAAATGTTTTAATTTTCATCATTATCTTGTTTGCTAATATTTACCAAAATAATTCTTTGTTTATGTATAAAAATATAAGATGCATATCAGCCTTTATCTCAATTTCTTAGAATCTCAGGTAACCGTGCGACCTTAAAAAAGCTTGTGCCATCTAATTTGTGCACATGCTTTTAATTTACGACTTAATAATAAAGGTTTAAATTCTTTCAAAAGTATATAAATGTTTGAAAAAAATTATATCTTATTATTAGTAAGAAGCTAACTCTTGCTAGCTTCAAATCATATCTTCAAAGAAGAAATCAGAACCATGAAATTATTTGTTGGAATTATTATTGCTATTTTGAGCTGTTTTAAATTAATTGTTTCAGCTGAAAAACCCGGTAAGTTTTTCTTTTAAGATGTAAATTTGTTTATGCTATTACAAAATTAATTTCTTTAGCTCTTTGTTATCTCGAACCTTTCGTCGATGGAGATGGAATAGTTTCTTGTGATGCACTTATGACAAAGTATTCATACGATGCAGAAATAGATGAATGTCAGGATTTCAATTTTGGTGGCTGCGGAGGAAACGATAACAAATTTGATTCACAAGAAGAATGTGAATCGACTTGTAAAGTTTAAATCTTCATTTTTTTATTAAGATTGAAGTAATACAATTTTATCTTAACGTTATTACTATAAGAAAACATTTTTTTTAAATTTGGAACAGAAGCATTTCACGGCATTTTGAAAAAAATTAAATTACATTCAAGATCTTGTTTAAAAATTTTCGTTAAAAAAAGTCAATCCTGGAGCAAATTTGGATTTAAAAAATTCACCTTAAAGTATAGAAATACTTACAAAATCTCAAAAACACTAAGACTTTTCTGTATTAGAGTCGCATTTATTCGATTGACGCCTTCGTCCCGTATTTCGCTTGAAATCGTATTGAGAGTAGGTAAATGATTGCATACTTTGATTTCGAAAGTTTACCGTCTGTTTCCAAAATATCGAGAGTTTGGTAATTGGGTTATGGGTTCACGATCGAAGTGGAAGTTTTAAGTTCTATGGAACACCTTTTGTTCTTGAAAATGGCTTCCATTAATTAAATTAAATTTTCTAATTAAATTTTTCACAGGCATGCGATATTTCTGTTTATAAATCTATATTTTTAATATTGAAATATGAAAATAACTTTACCCACTTTATAAGTAGGGATAATTTCACTCGAAGATTAAGTGGAAAAATGTCAAGAAAAGATAAGAGTTGTCCAAATATAAATTCAATTAAAAAGCATATACATAAATGATAATGAAAAATCATTCATCAGCAGACAATTTTTTCAAGAGAAAGCAGACTAAAAATAACTTTTAAAATTGTTTAAAGTAATTCGGTAAAATTCATATTTATTAAAAGAAATGTGAATCTATTTTTTGTTTAAATAATATTTTAGTGTGTCATTTTTGGTAGGATTGATGTAAGCAATAACTCTCTTTTAAGGTGTCAATCGTCTCGGGCTTATCTACGTATGCAAGCGACTTCACAGTGCTAAAGATATTTTAGTGACGTACAAACAAATCTGTTTTCTCTGAAAGGTTTTAAGAAACCATATCGAGCTGACCGCATTCGCACAACGCAACGGGAGGAGGTGTCGCTATCTTTGTTAAAAGTTATATTCGAACTTGTCATGTTAAATGTTCAGATGGTACCGATTTATGTGAGATATATATGAGGGTGATAATAAGTGTAGCGTTGGTACTATTTATATGCCACCACGCATGCCTAGTTCTCGGATGATTACACCGATTGTTGAAGAAATGTGTTCTCGCGTACCAAACCTATTTATTTCCCTAGGATTCTCCTTGATTAATAATACTGAACCAACTACATAACTTCTTCCCTAACTGTGCACCATCGTTGATTGATGTTTTCCTTACTAGTGATGACAATTTTGTAGTTACATTTAAAACGTGTCATATGAAATCTCGAAGTTGTCCTTGGCTCACTGCGGATATACTTAATGCTATTAAGGAGACGTTTTGGTTGTCCAGAAATGCTCCTCGACTTTAAACGGTTACGTAATTCTGTAACGAATTTGATCAAAATTGTGAAATACAAATTTTATAATAATAAGTTTAACTCAGATCGGTTGTCAAAGTTTTTTTGGAAGGAAGTTAAGAATATTGGTTTGAATTTGAATGTTAAATTCTCTACTTCACAAACTCAAATCAGTGAAATGTCTTCTAGACGTGCAGAGAATGATACTACTAACGCCTATTCGTTGAGTGCCGTAGATGATTATCAGGTAAGTAAAGCAATTTTCTCCATAAAATCTAAATGCACCGGACTCGACAATATTCATCCTGACTTTACTAAAATCCTCCTACCCTTCCTAATTTCCCACATAACCCACATATCCAACACCATTATAATGACATCTATACATATCCCATCCTATGGAAGACATCGAAAATTATGCCCATCCTAAAACAAGGAAAGAAGAAGGAATATAGACCGATAGCTATCCTATCTTTTCTATCTAAAGTTTTTGAAAGTCTGATAAGTAACCAGATAAAGTATTATATTAAAGACCAGCAATTATTGAATCCTTTGCAATCTGGATTTCGGTCTGGACATAGTTGTGCTTCAGCTTTACTCAACGTATCTGATGGCATAAGACATGCTTTAGACAATAAATTTGCAACTGTGATAACCTTACTTGACTTTTCAAAGGCATTTGACTGTGTAAACCATAATCTTCTCTGTGATAAATTGACGACCCTCTTTAGCTTCTCTGACACAACTAAAAAACTTATTTACTCATATTTGACCAATCGTATGCAAGCCGTGTCTTGCAATGATAGAATGTGCTCGTTCCTCCCTGTTAATAATGGTGTTCCTGAAGGATCAATCCTTGGACCTGTGCTGTTTTCATTGTTTATTAATGATCTGCCCTCTGTTTTGTCTTACTGTCAGTTTTATATCTATGCAGATGATTTTCAATTATATATTAGTTTTTCTGAGATAATGCTTCAGGATGCAATATCTAAAATGAACATTGATTTGCAGTCAATATAATGATTGGTCGACATTGAATAATTGTATTATTGAATATGTTGCCCAAGTTAGAAATTAAGGTTTCGTCTTTAACAACAGGTTAACTTGGAATAACCATGTCGATACAGTTGTGTCAAAGATTTATGCTTCACTTAGAGGAATATTTGTTACTAGCTCCGAACTACCTACCCATATTAAATTAAAGCTGGTAAAAGCTGTGAGCTGTTTGCTGATCTTGATTCTCAATCAGCTCACAACTAAAGGTGGCATTTGTTTTTAACCTACGTAGGTTCGATCATGTCTCTTTTCAAGCTCGTCAGCTTTACAATTGTGATTTGGTAGCTTTCTTCGAATATCGTTGTTGTATTTTACTCTTCAAATTGATTGTTAAAAAGACTCCAAGTTATCAATGTTACACAGATTTAATTTTTGTGTTTCTAGCCGTTCCATTTTATTGCGCTCGTCCACCTTTATTTGACATCGCGCAGGCAATTTTTCGTTCAGTTAGACTGTGGAATTACCTTCCCAGTCATATGAGGTCTAGAATCGAAAACAGAAAGTTTCAAGCAATTTGTTTTGAATATTTCTCGAACATACTTTTAAATTAATCATTTTCAATTTTATTTTCCTTGCGTCTTGATTCAGATAACTTTTAATTAACATGTCTTTTGTTTTTTTTTGTCGCATTCTAAAATTTTTAATTCTTAATTTTAGTCCATTTTTAATGTATAATTAACTTTAACTAATTTTTTGTTAATTTTGTTCTCACACGTTTGTAAATATATCTTTTGTTAATTGTATCTTAAATCAATGTTCTATATCCTGAACTATTTATAAGTTTAAATTATTGTACAGCTGATACATGTACCCGTGGCATGATGGTTAGTGCGTTGGACTGTCATGCAAGGGGTCTTGGGTTCGATCCCTGCCTATGCCATCTAAAGTTTTTTTCACGGGTACTGCCTCTTGCGAGGAATTGACAAATTCTCCAAGAGTAATTCTTGTCATGAAAAGTGCTTTCTCAAATTTGCCGTTCGGATTCGGCTTAAAACTGTAGGTCCCTTCCATCCCTGATAACAGTACTCGCACACAGGAATGGTTGAGAGTTGTAAGTCACTATGCCCTAGTTCTCAAACGGACTGTTGCGCCACCCAATTTATTTAATTTATTTTATGATACATGTACAAATAAATAAATATCAAATATCAAAACTTGAGAAATGTCAAAAATTTAAATTTTACAAACCTGGCCAATTACAATTTACAATTAATTTTTTGAAACCATAATTTGATAGTTCCTTATCCAAGGATGAGGAGGGGGGGGGAGGGCGGTGCAAAAGAGTCCGTTTTCCTCCCAAACGACTATGTCTAGTCAATGTAATAATAAGTATTCCTGCTTTCAAATATTTAATCCTCATTATTCCGATTTGTTTAACTCAACAAATTAATCCCAACATTATGTTGAAGGGTTCTCTTAAATGTTGCAAAAATATATAATTAATATCAAATGACTAAAACTAAAAACAATAATGAACAGCAACAACAACAACAACAACAACAACAACAAAACGGAAAAATAAACTCTTTTGTAACATTTGTCGCTTTTGAAAAATTCATCAACTTCTCAAATTTCGCTTTTGTTAAATTGTTTCTTTCATTAAAAGTTCCCTAACCTCACTTTATAACCTTTATTTTACCATTCTAGAAACATATATATACATACACTGTTTCAGAGATACAATATACAAATGTATGTATCTACTTGTATAATGTATCTTTCTGACGCCCCGTGTGTTCACTTTCCCAGATAAATTTTGCAATTCTACACCCCATGTTGAGAACAACTGAGACCTGAGAATTGAGAACTGGAAAATATTATGTGTTGGGGAATTGTGCATACAGTTTTCATTAAAAAAAATAAAGAAAAACAAATATTCAAAAAGGGGGACTTAAGCAGAACCAGAAGTAGAAAATCTCTTTTGTCTTTTTACCCTAGCTTTGTTATGTACCTCCTCAGCCTGCTTTTCCATTTCCATAAAAATGCTTATTTTTGTTTCTATTTAAATAATTTCCACGCTAAACAATTGCCATTTTGACAAAAGACCTTTATTTTTATTGTCATCACAGAGACCGTGCCATCAGAAATCTAATGCTTCCATAACTCTACCTTTCTATTGGCATCTAGTTCTAGACAACTAGAGAGGTTCTTGATTCAGCCATATTGTTTGACTTAGTGTCACACACTTCCGGTTGTATGATATTTAAGAATGAACCCAACAAGAAAAATATATATCTCAAAAGTGTGCTCCGAATTATGAAAAGCAAAGACAAAAAATCTATGTACTATATATGAACCCTCCGACTCTTTTACTAAGTCTCTTCACTATACACATCTTCAATTTTGAAGACGAATAAAAAAGAGGAACACACAAAAGCTATCAAAGAAGTAGGTAGTGGAGCACTTTACGCGGAAGAGAACATCTTCTTTGGCTTCTGGTTGACCTCGCTAAAGAAGTAAAAGGAATTATTACAGCTTACAAGTGCATCCACTTTGTGGAAACAAGTCAAGAAATATATGTTTGAAGAATACAAAAACAAAAAATGACTTAGAAGAGCACCTACCATAGCTTCTTTTTTAAAGGCTGCTCTGAAGTGTATAGAAGATGAAATGAAGATTTTTGTTCTTCTTCTTCTTATTGAAAACGAAGAGAATGAAAATGAAGATACTTTTACTATATTGGATATTTGGGTTCTAGTGATTTATATATGAAGAGCAGAGGTTCAAGAGTTTTCGGAAATAAGAATAGATCAAGTTGCTTAAAAATTATTATGAAGTAGCTATTGTATTGAGGTTGAATAGAAGTATTTTGGTCAAAATTGAAGATTTTTGGGTTAGGGTTTTCTTAGCTGTACAATTTTTTGAGAAAAATAATGAAAAAATCGGGTTTGATCTGAATTATAAGTGATATGTATGGTGAAGATTGTTCCAGTTTTTATCTAAAAATAGTCTCAGAAAACATAAGAAAGAGGAATTCTGTAGGTTCTAACAGTAAGAGGTTTTATCTTGATATTTAAAAATAAAGAGTATCTCTTTTAAGAAATCCGTGAAGACCAATTCACACTATTTCGGTTGTATGTTCTCGAAAAGTACACGAATTCCATCTTTGAGGTCCAAAATCGATTGTGGACTACTGACACACAATTATTTTGCACATGGCTTAAAGATTTCGGTGGCCTTCTTCTTGCAAAACAGTGAATATAAAGTATGGCTACCAAATTCTCACCATTTTTGAAGTGTATTATTACAATTTCAAAGCTTTTTTGAAACGTTTTTTGTTACATTTTTGGTAATGGTGTATCTTTTGGGTGTCAAATATCAAAGATGACATGTTCAAAAATAATAAACACCGAAATAGCAAGCTTTACAACCTTTTATTGGAAAACTTATACTTATACCCCCGTATTTATAAAGATAATATAATGGGTGATTTTTTTGAGGTTAGGATTTTCATGCATTAGTATTTGACAGATCACGCGGGTTTTCAGACATGGTGTCAAAGAGAAAGATGCTCAGTATGCTTTGACATTTCATCATGAATAGACTTACTAACGAGCAACGCTTGCAAATCATTGAATTTTATTACCAAAATCAGTGTTCGGTTCGAAATGTGTTGCGCGCTTTTTTATCGACAAATTTTGTTCAGCGATGTGGCTCATTTCTGGTTGAATGGCTACGTAAATAAGCAAAATTGCCGCATTTGGAGTGAAGAGCAACCAGAAGCCGTTCAAGAACTGCCCATGCATCCCGAAAAATGCACTGTTTGGTGTGGTTTGTACGCTGGTGGAATCATTGGATCGTATTTTTTCAAAGATGCTGTTGGACGCAACGTTACGGTGAATGGCGATCGCTATCGTTCAGTGCTAACAAACTTTTTGTTGCCAAAAATGGAAGAACTGAACTTGGTTGACATGTGGTTTGAACAAGATGGCGCTACATGCCACACAGCTCGCGATTCTATGGCCATTTTGAGGTAAAACTTCGGAGAACAATTCATCTCAAGGAATGGACCAGTAAGTTGGCCACCAAGATCATGCGATTTAACGCCTTTAGACTATTTTTTGTAGGGCTACGTCAAGTCTTAAGTCTACACAAATAAGCCAGCAACTATTCCAGCTTTGGAAGACAACATTTCCGCAGAAATTCGGGCTATTCCGGCCGAAATGCTCGAAAAAGTTACCCAAAATTGGACTTTCCGAATGGACCACCTAAGACGCAGCCGCGGTCAACATTTAAATGAAATTATATATATAATTTTATGCGTTTTTTTTTTTTTTAAAGTTCTCAAGCTCTTAAAAAATCACCCGATACATAAAATTAGTTATGTATTTCAGCTCTCGTGTTTAAGAAAACTACACCATGGAATAAGAATTTTCCGAACTCAAACTAAAGGCAGTTGCATTTGAGTCCGGAATATTTGTTTTCCGTTGTGTAGTTTTCCTAAACACTGGATCTGAAATAATTAATTTTAACTATATTGTCTTTCTAAATACGGGTGATATCCTATAAGAGTTTAAAGATCGATAGATAAAGGTCGGTAAATATAAACACTGATGTGAAAAACGTTTTGTATATAATTTATTTTCCATAAAATAAACCAGGACAATAACTAAAGTTTGTTGTATCCGGTCAAGAAGTCTTATTAATAAGGTAGAATAGTATTATTATTAATAAGCGTACTGCCCAAGTCCAAGTAGGTGGAGACATAAACAGTGTTGCCATAATCCCAAATTTCATAATGCTAGATTTTAAATTTTATAATGCTAGATCGTATGGGAGCTCAAAATGCTAGATTTTAAAATCCATATAAAACGTCCATATCGTTGATTAAAAAACAAATATCTAAAAAAATGCAAAATAATATTTTTTTTTTTATTAAACTTTATTTAGCTAAAAAAAGCTATTTAAAAATACATATTTTTATCTTAAAATCTATTTTTAACATATATTTTGGTTAGTCTTCTAAATTTATCTATATTGAATTCATTCTTCATTTCATTTGGTAAGCTATTAAACATAGATAATCCTTTATGCATTACCATATTCCTAGTTTTTTGGTTTCTATAGTTTAATAATCTAAAATCATTTGCATTTCTTAGTTGATAAGAATGGACTTCATTTACATAAGTTAGATTTTCATATAGATAATTTGGCAAGAGGTTAAACTTCATTTTATAAACAAATAACAAAACATTAAATATAATTCTTTGGTTAATACTGAGCTAATATAATTGTCTTAACATGTCTTCTATGTGCATCAGTCTATTGCACAACAAAATTACTCTCATTCCTTTATTTTGAAGTTTTTGCAAGCGATTCATCATTGTGTTATTGCTTATAAATAAGATGCTAGAACAATACTCAAAGTGAGGTTTAATAATAGCAGTTGATTTTGAAATTCTTTTTCTGATTCTACCAAAAAAGTGATTTTTTTTTGGCAATTTTCTTACAAATATAATCAACATGAGAGTTAAAACTTAAACCATAATCAATCAAGACTCCTAAGTATTTAATCTCACTTACTATTTCAATTTTTTGATTATTTATGCAAATATCACTGTTTGATTCACCATTTAAAACCATTGCTTTTGTTTTATTGATATTAAGTTTCAATTTGTTCATATTGAACCATGGTTGCAAATTTTTTAAATCTTTATTTATCTTTATAATGCAGCAGTGTCTCCTGAAGCAAAAAAGAAGGGCATCATCGGCAAACAATACCAGCTTGGAAAATTCAATTACTTTTTCCATACCATCATTTATGTAAACTAAGAACAAAAGGACTCCAAGCAGAGATCCTTGAGGTACTCCACAATATATATCTATAGAGTCTGAAAAACAGCTATTTATCTTAGTTTTTTGCCGTCTTTGGTATAAATATGATCGAAACCAATTTTGTTTGTTTGCCCTAATGCTATACATACACATACAAATACCTAACAAACATAGGTATATAACAAAAAAAAAAAAACCAAAAACAAAACAAAATTAATTCAAAAATAACAAAACTTAAAGCTTTATATGTAAAAAGGTATTAACAGCACACTGTTTTTTAGTATAGGAACATGTTTTATAGTTAATTATTTAATTTTAAATCATTCACACTTATCACATTCTTATTTTTTTCAATCTTTTGAAATCAATTTTGGCATTCAAGAATGCAAAACTTAAAAACAATAATGCCAGAAAAGCATTTAGCATTATTTTAAAATTTCATAATGCTTTTCTCTTCTCTATAATGCTAGATCTAGCATTAATAATGCCGTTATGGGAACACTGGAGATAAATGCGATACCGGATGTTTAATCTGGCTTTAAGGCGGTTTGCAACACTACTCAAATATTTGTGCGTGATAGTTTAGTTTAATTAAGATAATTGTGCATTTCCACACATTTCATAAGGTTAACAAATCAAGGTTAGCATCAGTACTAATTTGTTTTCAGAATATTAATTGGAGCTTATTAAGCGCTTTTTATAGTTCTCCAACGACAGAATTCAATGCTTCTGTTGTTTTAGAAAAAAAAACTAAAGAATTCAAAATAACTAGACAAATTTTGCAGTTAGCAAAACGTGTTAATTCTCGAAGAAGAGATCACAGTTTGCCACTGAGCTTAATATATTAATCTGTTAGTGGTTTTTACTGCGCCGATTTTTTCAAATAAAATTTTTTGAAGTCTATAGACGTCCCTAGAATCTAAATTCATCGTTTATATAAAGAAATCTATACATAATTTATTTTGTCAAGATCTTGTAATTGTTGTACGAAAAATTAAATCCGAAGGCCTCAACTTCAAAAACCCAAAATTCCAGAAATCCAAAAACAAAAAACAAAAAAATTCGAAAATCCAGAAAACCAACAACCCCAAAAACCCATGAGAGATTTGTGTATACCTTAGAATCCCCATTTATAGTTCAGTGTTGTTCCTTTTCTACATTTTACGATTGTATCTTCTAAAATTTTCTTAAACCGACGGTATTTTGTATTTTTTAATTTCTCAAAAGTTGAGAATGTTAACTTAAAAAAATATTCGATTTAATTTTCATGATTTTGGCTTTTCTAGATATTGGGTTTGGAAGGTCTTGGATTTTCGGTATTCTGGGTCTAATGGGTTTTGGAATTATTGTTTTTTTTTATGAATTTAAAATTTCGGGAATGTGTCTATCTCTCTATAGTTTTTTCGACTCGAAGATCTTTATAAAAATCAATGATATTGAAATTAGGAGATTTACAAAAACAGTTCAAGCTACAATTTTTAATATATATTATAACGGGTAATCCATTTTGCCGTTTCAAAAGTATAGGGCAGGAATTCGACATCTGTCAAACTAAGTTGTTAAACCAAATTTTTTTTCAGTTGAAAGTCTGAAGTTAACGAAAATGGATCGCTTAACTACCGCACAACGCATACAAATTGTTAAAACCTACTACAAAAATGCTGATTCCGGTTTTAATTTTTTCTAAAAACAAACTCAATTAGATTTTTTTCAAAATTTCATCAGACGTCAAAAACATTATTTTTCGTTGCAAAAAATTATTTTGGAGATGAAATCATTTTTGATTTGTAAAATTTTCGAGGAGACAAATATTTTTTTTAATTGGATTTTTGTTCAAAAATATACTTTTGTGGTATCACGTTACAATATCTATCTATACATATAAAAATGAATTGCTGTTCGTTAGTCTCACTAAAACTCGAGAACGGCTGAACGGATTTATCTTATCCCTAAAATCCCTAAATTTCCCATACAAACGTTTTCTAGAGTCAATTTGAACTTTTATTGCTATTCAATATGTAGTTCTAAAAGTTCAATAGTTCTAAAAGCTAAAGTTCATATTAAATTATAATCACTCACTGTTGTCTAAGCAATTTAGGTGTGTTCCTAACGTCAAAGAGTCAATTTGCAATTTATTACCGCTGCATAAAGTTCAAATTCATCATATCTATGAAAATAGTCTTCGCGTGCGCTTTGGAGGATCTAATGTCGCGTTTTGCATCGTGTGCGCCGTGAAGCTTTGAATCCTACACTACAAATGACTGAAGAAATTTACAATGACACATTGGTCATGATAAAAGATATGTGTTTATTGATAGCAAATAAAGTATTGTCGTGTTTGAAAATGACAGCACCCAATCGTCATATGCACGATGCATTAAACCACGAGTTGCAAAGGGAACAACAGTACGACATTGAAGCATTGGCCAAAACAGTTCGTACAAATGTTCCACAATTAAATCAACAATAAAGAATTGCGTACGACACTTTGATAGAAGCTGTGAACAGTGGATCTGGTGGAATTTATTTCCATGATGCTCCCGGAGGAACCGGAAAAACGTTCTTAATTTCATTGCTTTTGGCGAGGATCAGATCGCGAAATGATGTTGCTCTAGCGTTGGCTTCATTTGGAATAGCTGCGACTCTGCTAGAAGGCGGACGAACTGCGCATTCTGCTTTGAAATTACCATTAAACATACAAATCACCGAAACACCAATTTGCAACATCGCCAAAAATAGCGCAATGGCCAAGATCCTACAGGTATGCAAATTAATTGTTTAGGATGAATGGCTCATAAGAGGTCACTGGAGGCGCTGATGGACAGAACATTGAAAGATCTTCGTGACAACCAAAATATTGTTGGTGGGGCCATGATTCTGTTGTCAAGTGATTTTCGTCAGACTCTTCCAGTTATTCCCCGATCAACTGTTGCTGATGAACTAAATTCATGCCTAAAATCATCGAATTTGTGGCAGTACGTAAAGACACTCTAACTAACAACTAACATGCGAGTATTTTTGCAACATGATGAAACTGCAAATGTGTTTGCGAAGCAGTTGTTAGATATTGGAAATAATAAAGTTGCGATGGACACCTCGACCGGATTCATCACACTACCCACAGATTTCTGTCACATCACAGATTCAAAAGAGGAGCTTATATTCAGCGTGTTTTCCCAGATATAGCGCAAAAGTTCAATAACCATATTTGGCTGGGTGAACGAGCAATATTGGCAGCGAAAAATAAAGATGTCGAGGATCTCAATGCGACCATTCAGAATTTTCTTTCAGGACAGTTAGTTTGCTTCAAATCAGTCTACACCGTTATGAACCGGGATGACGTAGTCAACTATCCCACGAAGTTTTTAAATTCACTGGAATTGCCTGGATTACCACCTCACAATTTGCAGTTAAAAGTAGGATCAGTTGTCATCATGCTGCGTAACATTAATCAACCTCGACTATGCAAAGGAACAAGACTGGCTGTGAAAAAGCTGATGAATAACGTCATTGAGGCAACAATCATAAAAGGAAAACACAAAGGAGAGGATGTCTTGATACCGCGAATACCGATGATTCCAACGGATTTACCATTCGATTTTAAACGCTTACAATTTCCAGTATGTCTGGCCTTTGCGATGACAATAAATAAATAGCAAGGACAGTCTTTAGAAGTTTGAGGAATCAACTTGGAGTTGCCCTGTTTCGCGCATGGAAAATTATACGTCGCGTGTTCGCGCGTCGGAAATCCGTCTTCTTTGTTTATTTACGCACCACAAAACAAAACAAAAAATAAAGTTTATAAGAAAGCTTTAAATTGATAAAACTGTATCATAACAGTGTGTGTCTGTTTATAAAAATTTAAACCTTATAAATAGCCAGTATTTCAGGAAAACTCTGTTTTTTTAAGTAAGCAACATGATGCTTCATTAAAAAAATGCTTTTTTATTCAATACGTTTTGTTTGTTTTGAAATTAATTTATACAAAAGTTTAGGTTTATTTATCGATTGAGGCAGTACGAAGTCTGCCGGGTCAGCTAGTATAATATAAAATTTAATTCAAGTTTCTAGAGTTATTGGTTCGTGAGATATTTAGGGTTAATCAAAATTTTCACCTTTTTTTTAAACTGCTATGGTAAAAAAAATTACCCACGCAATTTTCTTGAGAGTCTTTCTGCATTATTATCTGTATAACAAAATGTATTTATAGTCGATATCTCTACTGGTTCTTGAGCTATGGACGATATCACAGAAATATCTTTCTAAAAATCTTTTATTTCGACTCTAGGGACCTTGAAACGTCGAGAAATGTCAAAATTTTCAATTCGACAAATCGGACCCATTACAATAACTCCCTAATGTGAAGTTAAAAATACACCAACTAGAAATGTGAGTCACATTCCAGCAATTTTTTTAAATTCGAAATTGGTCATAAGAATAATGACATACACTGTACAAGTTAAGACATCTATTTTGGGTTATATTGGATTTGTCATTGAGTTTTTCTGTAATGTGCCAGTTTTTGAGCGATTTGATATTTTTGTTTATTTGATCGTAATTTTTTTTTAGCCAAAACGCATCGTTTTTAAAGAAACATCATAATTCTCACAGATCTTTTTCTGATTTTTCTATATTTTCAATTATGATAAACATTTTATGAAAAATATTGTTTTTTTTTATTGTTATCCACTATAAAACTTCACATTTTTTTTTTTCAAAACTTCAATTCGTTAAGAATTTTTAAAATTCAAACAAAGGAAACACCATAAGATCTCAGATCCCCTCTGTATAAGTTTCACGCACTTTAATTCAATATTATACGTAGATGATTTCGTGAAGGAAATAATTATAACAATATTACACATAATCAACTTCCACGTCTATTTTTTTTTTTAATTTTATTTTTGACAATTGTTTTTTAATAACCTTGAAATCTCATTCCGTTCAAAAATGTATGTAATGTGTGTGTGACGTGACGTGAAGGCAATTTGTCAGTTGGATAATTCATAACAAAATCATCCTCTATAACTAATTATGTTATAAGTTTATTATAAGTTTATTATATTTTTGTTTTATTTCCTCTCTTACCAAATTATCACGCATTATTTTCTATTTTATTATTTTTCTTATAGTATCTATGAATTTAAAAGATAAAACCTAAATGCTTTGACATAAAAAGATTGAAAAAGAAAAGATTTACAAAAAATTCCAACACGCATGCGTAGCTCACCTCACAACCTCTTTTGTTAATTGCTTTTCTTTTCACTTCCCGCTAAAGATCAATTTTCTAGTTTTTTATAACTTTTTTTTTTATTATTTTCCATTAAAATAAGCTAAAGTTGAATTAAAAAGAAATATAAAAACTTGAATACCTTCTTAGAAGTAACCAGATTGGATTTTTTTGTATTGACGTGAGGCAGACGACGATGCTTCTTCGAATGAATCTTGAGGTCACTAACCGACCGACCAACCGACCGACCGGACTTATGTATGTCCAGCTCGTATGGTCGCACCTATGCTTAGCATAAGAGTATAGATACTCAATAGACCATCCATCCATCCACCTTTATGATGATATACGAATAGATGCATCTTTAACTTTTATAACACAAATCTTCTTCATGGACCACATGTAGTTTGGTGTTTTGGCTTCATTGGGCTTGCTGAAGATGATGATATAGTGCAGTGCCAGTGCCAGTGCCAGTGCCAGTGCCGATACCAGAGTGCGATTTTTATGAAGACGAAGCGTATAACAGCTTTATAAAGTCAAGCCATTGCATTCTTGACTTCTTTGGATATAGTTGACGACGACGACGAGCTACGATGAAAGTAGAAACTTGAAAAAGAAAGAAAAGAAGAAGAAAACGCGGCCATTAATCATAGAGCGACAACATCATCTTCATCAGCAGCATCATCATCATCACCACCAACAGCCAGCACCAGCACCAGTATTTGAAGATATATACCGTAAAAAGATACAATATCTAACTTTTTCTTTACCGATGCGAAGAACCATCAAAGAGTGGCACAACGCGACTATGTGCGCAAAGACGATGATGTGGTTTTAATTAAACCTCCAACTGAGGTACCACTTCATATTGAGACAATAGTTCTGGCATTTTGTTTTTGTTGTCCTCATCAAGACTCATATAAAAACTACTTAAACCTCATCCGGCATTTAGACTTCAAAAAGATCTATTTGTAGTTTTGTATTCAAATTTAATTTTTGTCTGCTCTCGCATGTTATGAAAAATAGTGGCATCAGGAATGTGGGTATATGTGAAAGTCCTTTTAATTCAATTATGTCTCAAGAGACAGCTATACAAGTGGATGGGCGGTATTTTTCTTTTCTGTAATTTTTTTAAAGGAAGTTCTGATATGGAAATGTATCTACAAGTAGACATATAAATATAAATTTTGTGCCGACTCTGGATAATGGGATTAGCATGCGCTAAATGTAATTTGCCATATTTCTTTAGGGGAAGTGACACTTATCCAATTGAATTTTGCCATTCTTGACTAATTTTTATTTTGCAGCAGCAGTTTTAGAATTGAAATGTCAAACCAGGTCGGGTTGTTGAAGATGAAATGGCACAGAATTAAGAATTATCAATAAGCAACACAAGGAAATGACGTTTCCTTCGTCATATTCTTTTCCATTCAAGATGTAGATCAAGACTTGGCACAGTTGGTGTCGTCGTCGTGCTTCGTTTGCATAAACCTACCTACCTAACAACCGATATGATGATGGCTAGGTCTAGAGATGGTGGGTCGGTGAGGTAGGGTAGGATGGGGTATTCTACTTCCGTTTGGAACTCTAATTGCAGTTCAATTGAAAGGAACGATATGCCAATGTGATGGGGATGATAGATCGATTGAAAACGAGTCATTTTCGAGTTCAGTCTCTCTCTTTCTGTCTAAGGGTGTTGGTGACAATTGAGATTAATGATTTTGTGACGTCAACGACGCATAGAATGACGACGAAACGTGTAGATTCGATACGATAAGTTCAAAGCACAATCAAATGCAATATATAATATCAAGTGGAATGGGAAAGAGGAGAGAGACTAAAACGTATTTGACTTAAGCGTTTAGGTAGGTGTTTTTGTTTCTTTATCAAAAGAATAATAGTCTAGGAAAATTAGTTACAAAAAGACAATGGGATACGACCCACACTGTTAAATTGTCAATTTATAAAAACATTTTGTGCAAGATAAGAAGAGTTTATAGTCAATCTCTTTTTTGTTTTCAAGATACTTTAGTCGATAAAATTCCAAATCTGTCTGGTTTATTAAAGACTGTGCAACTTATTAAATAAAAAGTACAAATCAATTAAACTCTTTCGAAATCTAATAATCCTACTTGTTTTTTAAAAAAAATATTTGCGACTTCAGGGCTATATTTATCGCACCGAATCAAATTGGTGGGATTCGACCAATTGTCTTGAAATCCTTTTTTGCTGCTCTTTCAGAATCATCAAAGCGACTTTTTACGAATCCCTAAGAACGGGCCATTTTTTAAACGATTGGAAAGTTTCTTGTATTATCCCAATCACAAATCCCATGCAATGTCAATGACAAGCAAAATGTCACCAATTATCATCCTATAAGTATGTTATCAACGATTCTGAAACCATTTGAGAAAACCGTTTATAACAAATTAACCTTAATAATCAAAGATCTCATTTCGCTCTTTCAACATGGTTTTGTCTCTGGAAGATCGATAACAACTAATCTCTAACCATTCTATGCAATGAGACCACAAGTAAAATTGTTGATGGTTTTCAATCTGATGTTAATTACTCTGATTTTTCTAAAGCTTTCTACAGAGTCAATCACAACACGTTCATAGCTAAACTATTAGCTTTAGGTTTTCTATCGAGTTTTTTTTTGTTACGGTTGCAATCTTATTTGATAGATCGAACCCAATACGTCATCATAAATTCGTCTTTATCACTTCTAATATCTGTGAACTCTGGCGTTCCCCAAGAAAGCCACCTTCGACCTTTACTTTTTCTTGTTTTCTGTTAATGATACCTATTCCTAACATCATTCAATCTTCTCTTTGTCTTATGTTTGCTGACGAAATTGAATTCCTAAAATGTATTAAATTGGCATCTGATCGAATTCTTCTTCAAAATGATTAAGAAAGTTTCTTATCGTAACTTTGAATTATCAAACGTTTCTTGTTTAATAAATGGTGTCAATCTTCAAATGGTCTCAAAAAAAAAAAGGATATTTTAGTCATACTTAATCTGAAACTACCTTTTTCAGTCCACGTTCGTCGAGTTCATTGTAAAGAAACCTAACTCCTTACTTGTTTTTATATCTCGTAGTTCCAAAGAATTTTCTGACCTTTTTAAACTCAAGGCGTTATATTACTGCTATGTCAGACCAGTACTTGAGTATTGCTGTGTAATTTGGAACCCATACTATTCTCTGCATTCTAATTGACTTGAAACCGTCCAAAAACGAATAGAACTATGTAGATTAAAATGGAATATTCGAATGCCTTCATACGGTACAAAATTGAACTGATGAAACTGGAAGACGATATGTTGGGATAATTTGAATTCGTGATATTCTTTCTTATCAAATTGATTGCTCCTTTCTTCTTTTGTTGATAAAATTATATTATAAAATATTTTGTTTGAAAAATATTCGAGCTGACGAATATTTTTTTTTTAGTGGAATTTTTCGAGTTTATATAAATTTGGTATCACTTATAAATTTTTAGATAAAATTTTAAAATTGATGTCGCTACCGTTATTGGAAAAAAAAATATATCTGAAGCCGATATCTCTACTGGTCCTTGAGATATGACTGACGATAACAGATATCCCGAATGTACGACCCTTAAGCCCTCTGTTTCAGTTTCTAGAAACCTTAAAATGTCAAGAAATTTCAAAATAGGAAGGTAAAAATGACCTTATTTCGAAAAAAAATTCTAATAAAGAAGGTTTTTGGTGGAGAGCGTCGTTTATTCGTATTTAAATTTTCTTAAAAAGATCACTAAATTTGATTCGAAGCGAAAAATTTTAGCAGGAGGGGGGGGGGGATGCTATTAAAATGTGGTTAGTTAAGTAATTATTTGTATTGTTTATTGAAAACCCGGGGCATGATGGTTAGTGCGTTGGACTGTCATGCCAGAGATCTTGGGTTCGATCCCTGCCTATGTCATCTAAAGTTTTTTTCACGGGTACTGCCTCCTGCGAGAAATTGACAAATTCTCAAAGAGTAATTCTTGTCATGAAAAAGTGATTTCTCAAATCAGCCATTCGGATTCGTCTTTAAACTGTAGGTCCCCTAAATCCCTGACAACAGTACTCGCACACAGGAATGGTTGAAAGTTGTAAGTCACTAGGCTCTAGTTCTCAATGGACCGTTGCGCCACCCAATTTTTGTTTTATTTTTTTTTTTATTGAAAACAAATTTAAGTACCTCATGTAATTTTACACCAAAAAGGTTTGTATCACTTTTTTCATACAGCTGACAGATTTGGAGAAAAACTTCTAAGAATATTATGGCGCAGTGCATTTAGTCCAATAATTTAAAATAAATCATATCTATGAGGATTTTTTTCTTGAAAATATTTCTATTTAAAAACCAAGTCTTAGAGTCGCAATTGATAACGAAGCCGCCAAGATGGGCTTAGGAAGACTTTTTCTCTAATATCTCAATACTTTTTGTTTGATAATGCTCTTGATAACCTTTAAAGTTAGCTCTATGGTATGTATATCATGAAAATCTGACAAAATAAAGTGTAGTTTAAGAAAAAGACGGAATTGAAAAAGTGCAGAAATAAAGATTTGCGATCTCACTTGCCAATATTTTACCCAATATCCAAAATTTAGGCCTTATTTGATCCCTTTTCACCTCAATTAGAGTTTTTGCTTGTGTCCAAAATAAGAGTACTTTTTTGGGACGCAGACCTTCCATAACATAAACTTCATTGTTTTCGGAATTTTGTCGAAGTATAAGCATCTAATTTTCCTGGACTATAAGACTTTATAATACAAATTCTTTCTATAAGCTTACGATACACATGTACGAGATCTCATATATAATTCCGAATGTTTAAGTAATTTGTTAAAATCACTTGAAATAAAGCCCACGTTTTGGATATTAAGCATTCGAGATGCCTTATTTATGTTTGTATTACATGTGTCATTCGGGAAAAAGTTTCACAGACATTTTAAAAACCCACACATATGGCACTTTATTTCCATCACCCTATTTACATATACTCGTATTTTATACATAACGTACATATCTTTCAAATATACATACATACATAGGTACTTTTTTTAAATATTTCCAAAAGCTCAATCAAAAATTAATACCTAATGACTTTTAAGTTGTTTTATATTTACGATCTAAAATAAAGTAAAGCGATAAAAAAAATTGATTTTACAAAAAATTAAAATTTTACTACCTGGTATTTTATTACTTTATCAAAGAATCAAAAAGTCATTTAGTTGAAATTATAAAAATTAACTTTTTGATAGGTACCTACTTTGGTAGTAAAAATTATAACACATCACTTTTCTGATGGCAACATTAACTTTTTTTCCTTGATGTTGGTTTGTTTATCATCAAAAGATTCTATCATCAAAGCGGATTAAAGAATTTTCTTGTCATTTTAATTTAAATATCGACGACGTAAATTTTTAATGAAGAACTTTCGTTATTTCGTGTAGGAGTAGGTGTTGAGAGGATTTTGTTCCTTTTCAAGGAGATTTCATTATTAATTGTGTTTAGTTTTCGTTTAAGTTAATTTTTTATAAATATGAGCATTAATGCTTTTTATAAGGACGGGTCTTGATATTTGGAAGAGAAACAGAAGAGAAGTTTTGTAAAACCACTTTAAAATTGGAGAATGATGATTACTTTTCATAATTAATATCAAGTAGCAAGTAAATGAAATTTTTGCATTAAATAACACGTAATTCTAATTGTAAAAATATACATTTAAATTACTTGTAATTGTAATTTAGAAAATAAAAGTTCAAATTACTTGTTATTGAGAGAATGCACTTACTAACTACATACGTGCGATTGAAAATTGCAATGGATTTGTTTAAATTCTTGAGGGAAAGCACTTTTAAATTACAGTTAGGTCAATTGATTTCCTTATTTTTATTTACTTATTAACTCAAAGCAATACACATAAACGTATTTTAACGTTCACATTAATTCATACTTTATTTTCAAATATTTGACGTCAAACTAATTTTTCATTCAAGTAAATAACACTTAAATGAAACTTAAAAATTGAACTGTTGGAACTTGGATTTGTATATTTTTCCTTTTAATATTTTATCGATTTTTATGAAACTAATGGTTTTGGTTAACAAATATTTATTTAAAAAAAAAGGGTGCAGATTTCTAAACATTTAAAACCTACTCTAAATCATTTTTAAATTCGAAGTCGACTCTAAAAATGAGTTTTAGAATTGATGTTAATTAAACGATAAAGCACTCGTCTAACTTTAAAAGCAGCAAAATGCTTCTTTATCTTTCTTAAAGCATGCTTCATCTTTAAAAAAAAATTTAAGAAAAATGTTTTTTGAAGACGAGAATATGGTTTTGATTCCAGGCGACCACTGAATTTAAACCGGTACCTCTCGATCGATGTCGATCTGTAGTGTAGTGGCAGGGCGAGATTTAGAGGTCCAGAGGCTTCGGGCAATAAAGGTTCGGAGGCCCCCTCACCCCAAATTATTTTCAAAATAAAGTAAACCATTTTTTTCACTCGAGTTTTTCAATAAATAATTTATTGAAAAACCAAGTAGATTCCTTTAGTACCTATTGAACAAACACATACATATAAATATAAACGGAAAAAAGAATAATCTGAAATTAAATTTTGGGGTTAATGAACGGAACCTTTCGAGCTTTTTTCGCCGAAAAAGCGTTGGTTATTTCGTTGAAATCCAGTTCTCGGAGTAAATCGCTTTCAATGCTCAGGAGAGTAAGCTTCGATAGACGGTTTTGTCCCATCGTGGTTCGAAGCCTATTTTTTATAATTTTCATTTTTGAAAATGAGCTCTCTCCAGTGCAATTTGTTACCATCAAAACCAAATACATTCTCAATGCAATTTCGAGGTTTGGGAAAGTAGATCTGAAATTTTGATATTCTTCAATTTTCGATATTCTTCAATAATTATACAAATTTTTCAATTTCTTGCATGCAGTAATGTTCGTGAATAATTTATGGCATTTAATTGTGTCACAATAATATTTATCAAACTGCATACCTGACTGCATTAAGAAATATGAAACAAATTACCAATTAGTCAATAATAATAATTGATTTTTCCAACAATTGAAGAACACCGATTCTTCATATACAGCAATTATTTTATATGTACAGTACATATGTATATACATATATAAGAAAAAAAAGTTGTCGAGACACGGAATCGAATACCCAACCTCCGAGGTTGTGGACAGGTACCATCCCACTGAGCCATTAAGCGATTGGAGTACTCCCTCAAGATGGGTAGTGAATTGGAAGTGTTTCTTATCAGGGCCATTTGATTTCACTGATTGCCTGATTGGAGTGAACAAATATAGCTCAATGATTTCTGTTATTTAAGATTAATACGAGTATAATTAAATAATCATGTATGTACAAAGTACTGTAGGCTGTAGGTAAAGGTAAAAGAACAAAAAAATGCATATATCAAAGGAAAAGTTGTTACTAGTGTTTACTAGTTGGAATTTGAAACAAAAATTGTCCGTAGTCTCTATTGTGGGGGCCCCCGTTTGTGGAGGCCCTGGGCTTCCGCCCCAGTTGCCCTCCCCTAAATCCGGCCCTGTGTAGTGGAATGCTTATAAACATGCGCTAGGACATGTTAAGACCTTAACTAGTTAGAAGAATTTTTGAAATTATATGCAATTATTTTGTACTTCTAAATACAGGTTTTCCAATTGAATTTCGTACAAAAATGGTAAACTGTTTTTGCGATATTTGATATTTGAGATAATAATACAATAAGACATTTTTTATCATTAAATATTATTAGGAGTAGTACGCAATACTGAGATATGTTTTTACTTCCGACACAAACATGACATTACGGTGGTAGATAAGTCAAAAAAAGTGGGTCGCCCGATTCCGTCCGTCTGTCTGTCTATCTGTCCTGGCCTCTACATCTCAAAGCATTGCATGGATTGACTTCAAATTTGGAAATTAAGTCTTTGAGCCTATTGACATTAAGCGTTTTTTTTCCATTTTTTTAAGACTAAAAATAATAGTAGTCCCCATACAATTTTTTTGGTATAAAATCTGAAAATCCCATTTTCTAAAAAAAATAGCTTTTTTGTAAATTTGTTAATTTTACCGACACTTTTTTTTCTTAAATTGGCTTATTTCAATATAATACAAATATTTTTGTATTGCTCCAGAAGTGTAGCGCCCCCATTAAATCGTTATTTTTCTCAAGAACTAATCAACCGAATTCAATAATTTATTTCTACACGAGCTCTTACATATACTACTCGTACCTCAAAAATTATTTGAAAATCAAAAACATCATTGATTTTATTTTTGATTATTAAACAAATATCAAACATTTTTTTCGAAACTCGATATCTTTAAAAGGGGTCATCATTTTCTTAAGTTTTTTTAAGAAATTAAAATATAAAACGTATTTTAATAATCTCTAAATAACTGTATACCAAAAATATTTTTAAACTTAAATTGAAAAATTTTATATATAAAAAATTAACCTGAAAAGAAATCACTCAAACAATTTTTAAATAAAAATAAAAAAAATTAAGGTGTTTTTGAGAAATCAAATCATTAAAAAAAAAACTTTTTTCGAGGGTACATTTTAAAATCTTAAAATACAGGAAATATTTTTAAACAGGATAAATGAACAAGTTCGTACGAACCAGTCATTTTATTTCTATTATAGAAAAACCAAGTTAAGATACACAACATTTTAGTGAACATTTCGGAAAAATCAGTCGTTTTTGAGAAAATTCGAATTTCGCGTTTTTGACCAAACAAATTTTTATGAGATTGCTGATATTTCTGGTCCTAAAACAAAATTGATAAAAAATCAATAAATTTCTCAAATTTGAATAAGTTTTCGTGTTATAACTTTCCAAAATGGGTCCACATTAAGTTAAAGGTTAACCTCTTTTCACATAAGGAAAAAAGTTGGTTTATATTTCTGTTTCTATACAAATTCTTTATCTTATATAACTTAAAATGTATAAATGTATTTACAAACACAATGTAGGCAAATATGTAGCAATGAAGTAAACCATTTTATTAAAGAAAACAACTCACCAAGCAAGATGTAGATATTAGGTTCTGAAATGAAAAAAAAAATTAAAAACTTTTTTAAAATGCAATGTACAACAAAATATTTAAAAATTAAACTATTTTATGCAATATTTTATGACTAAATTATTGCTTTAATAAAATTTAAAATTATAAGTCTCTTAGTTTTAAAAATTAATATAAGGTGATTTTTTAGCTATTATCTTTTTGGAAACGCTGGTTTAAACATCTGACGCACGTTTCGTGTTTTGTTTCACTGTTAAACATCTTCAGTTTGGTCTATAATTTAATCATGAATCGTCTTACAAACGAACAACGCTTACAAATTATTGAATGTTATTATCAAAACGCGTGCTCTGTTAAGAAAGTTCATCACGCACTTCTTCCAACGAGCGACGAAGCTCATTTTTGGCTCAATGGGTACGTAAATAAGCAGAATTGTTGATTTTGGAGTGAATATCAGACAGAAGCATTGCAAGAACTACCAATGCATCCAGAAAAAGTCATAGTTTGGTGCGGTTTATGGGCTGGTGGCATCATTAGACCGTACTTCTTCAAAGATGATGCAAATCGTAACGTAACTGTGAATGGTGAGCTCTACCGTGAGATGATATCCAACTTTTTTTTTGCCCAAAATGCTTGCATTTTGACTTGCATGACATGTGGTCTCAAAAAGACGGTGCCAAATGCGACACAGCAAGCGCAACAATGGACTTATTGAGAGGCGAGTTCGGTGAACATTTTATTTTACGTTCGGAATCGGTCAATTGGTCGCTTAGATCGTGCGATTTAACGCCTTTAGACTATTTTTTGTGGGACTTTTTAAAACTCATGTCTATACAGCCAAGCCCGCTTCAATTGACGCATTGGTAGACAACATTGGAGCATTTATTCGTGAGATACCGGCCGAAACGTTGGAAAAAGTATGCCAAAATTGGACTAAGCGGATGGACCATTTGAGGCGCAGTCAAAGTCAATATTTACATAAAATACTCGTAATCTTCAAACATTAAATTTTTTGGACCGTACTATCGATTTAAATAAAGATTTTATGCATTTTTCTGAAATGTATGTGTTTTTTTTTTAAAAGCTTTCCTATAGCTTTTAAAAAATCACCTTTAAATATTCAGAAAATGTTAAGTCTTAGGCACCGTGTTCACTTTTATAACATCGATTTTTTGATTTGGTTCATTAATGTCTTCGAACATGCCTCATGAGTTCTACAAAGTAACATGTTGCTTCATTTCTCTCATTCACATTAACATTACTTAAGTGCCTTCATAAAAATAATATTCTTACAATACATTAATCAGAACATTATCCTTCTATACTATACCATAGTTACTAATTATCTTCTCTCCTAAATTTCCTACTTAACACTATTATCCTTCGTCTTTTCCATAGAAATTAAGTATATAATAAACCTTCAGTGTTTGACATCTGTCAAAATTGCCATTATGTAAACCTGCTCCAATTTTTATTTTTTCTCTGATTCGTAACAAATGGCTTATTATTTTGACATCAGGTTTTCATGGTCCTCTTTGTTTTCCACTTATGTTCAAAAAACATTAACAACACATCATACAAAAACACAAACACCCCATCCACACGTCGAGTACACAAAAACAAAAATTAAATCGCAGTAATGGTTTTAGGGATTTAGGGATTCAGAGATTCAGTATTCACAGTTGTACCTCTGTATACACAAATCCATCATACCTCGGCAACAGAAAATAATAAAATTACACTCACTCAGACTCTTTCGTTTCTCTGTTGATTGATGCGATGGTATACGAGCTTTACGTATAGTAGATCTGATGTCGGTGTCCTGTTCAGGATGGATGTCCTATCCAAGTCCATTTCCATTTTTTGTATCTATAGCAACATCAACCATATACCTCCGTATCTACTCGTATGTATATCTAACTAAGTACATTAGCAGATTATGTTGCTATAGGTACTATGTTTCATTCAACATAAAAAGGTAAAGGTGGTAACGTAATATCGTTTTTAGGGTAACATCAGATTGAATTAGAGTGTTTTTGACAGTAAACTTATGTTCTCTTTAAGGTAAAAAATCCAAGTTTTTATTTTATGGGTGATGTTGATTAATTTCTAGGGATATTCATCAGAATCTTAGACATAAAAGTTGAGTTTTAGAAAAAATTAATAAAGAGCAAAAGGCAATCGAAATACAATTGACCGTTGGCATTAAATATATTGATTACAGTTTGCGCGAAATGTATAGTAAACAAATGAAACATTAAGTGAAAGAAAACTCAAATGGTTTAAGGAGCCAAAACCTTAAACCATTTGAGTTTTCTTTCAAGGTAAAAGTATTAAGATTTATACCAGGAAACGGTGTCTACAAGCTAAAACTTCCATTAAGGAAATTAATAGAAGTTGGAAATTAACTGGAAAGTTAGAAATTTCTTCCTGATTTAAGCTATAATATAAGTGTAAGATGGGAGAAGGACACAATCCCATTAACCGAAAATTTCAAAAACCCATAATCCCGAAAACTCAAAATCCCTAAGACACAAAATTTGAACTTTTTTTTGTGATTGTTTTCCCAACTGATGTAATCGATTTTGCAAAATGATTTAAATTTTCTTTTAAGAAAACATATTCCGAGGAAATTTTCAGTAAGAAACTTTACCAAACAGATTGTGTAAGAGTTTTATTTCTGTAAAACTTATTTACCGAACCTCAAATTGTATGAAAAGTTTCCATAAAACTTAACCCAATGTGTAAGAATTAACTCTTTTATATAATTTTTTGTCAAACAATTTCTTGAAGAATCAGTTCCCTTCTAAAAGGAAACTTTTATTTAGAAGTTATACCAAAGAGTATATGTAAATTTCCAATGTTTTTTAAACTAAGTGAGATAATTGATTTAATAATATTTTTGTGAATACAACTATAACAGATTTTTTTATTGATAAATGCTTGCATGAAAAGTTCCTAATTTCGGTTGATTTGTTTTATCGAAGCTATGTTTCAAATATGTTATATATATATACACAAAATCATACAAATAAATACGCTAAGAAAGCTTTATTTCAATGATATTTTGACCTAGTTTCTATTAAGCTTCGATTAACAAGTTCATGGATTTATTTTTTCCCCATTAAGAGGTTTAATTTTGACATTAAGAAAAAACAAGTATTTTTGATAAGAACTGGATGTTTTTTTTTTTTTTGTAACGAATAAAGTATGCTCTTAACAATTGGAAAAAATACTAGCCAAATGGCCGGAATGGCTACGAGTGCAGCAATATATCCTTTTAATATAATTTTCCATGAATTACTCACACTTTTGTGGCGTTATGTTCTTAATAACTTCATGAATTCTATCTTTTAGATCTTGAATTTTGTATAGAGATCTTATATTTTACGTGGTCTAAAAGTTTTAAATCACAAGATCTCAATGGCCAATAGTGTTAACCTCTTTGTGATGAAGGACCCAATTAGTAAAAAGATACAACATTACTGGTGATCGACAGGCTTAGGTTCTAATGCAAACTGAATTAAAAAAAAAAAGTTTGATAGAGTTTGGCATCAAGCTGTCTTATCGAAAATGCGTGCATTTTGTATTGATGAATTTTTCTCTTCTTTGGGTTAGTTATAATCTTTCGGACCGTTCAATTTAAGTACTTTTGGATGGGTTAAGATCTGATAGGTACCCACAGAATAAACTCTGGTGTGCCCCAGGGCTGCGTTTTGTCTCCGACATTCTTCCTTATTTGTATATATAAATGATCTTTTATTTGAAACTTCTAACGAACTAAATTGTTTCGCTGATAACAGTGGTATCAGCTTTTCATATTCGATTTTAGATTGTTCTTCGTATGTAAATTTAATGCTTCGAAAACTCAATGTTGTCTCGTGTCGTAAAAGCGTAACCCTCCCCCAATGCAACTATAAATGGTTGGTTCTTGCATCAAAAAGACTAAACAGATTGAAGGTTCGAGGTATGTGCATCACAAACCACTTGTTGTGAACTGATCACATATAAGGGTTTAGGTTTTCTTCGACGATGCAAGAAGTTCTTATTCCATTTCTGATTTGGCTATAATTTACAAAGCTTTTATTCGTTCAAAACTTGAGTATAATTCTCATATTTGGGCTGGTGCCCCAATAACGTTCTTGAATCTTTTGGATATAATTGAAAATAAAGCTCTAAAAATGATAGGAGATCGTTCTCTTAACGAGATATTTGTTTTTCTTGAACACTGAACAGGGTCTCATCTCTCATGCCTATCATTTTTTTATAGTTATTTTTATAAGCAATGCTCTAGCGAAATAGCTACAGTTGCATTCCTCCCCTTAAACAATTCAACCGTAATATCCGTACTTCTAGGAATGCCCATTAGTCAACACTTGAGCCCAATTTCAGACGTAATGTTAAGTGCAGGGATTTTATCTTTAGCCGCACTACAGGAATGTGTAATGTTTTACCAGGCTCAATATTTCTCCTTTCTAACTATCCTTCTTTTTTAATTCCTCGTACTGTGTCCAATCATTATGATGGTATTTATAACCCCTTTAGCGCGCACAATATATAAACAAAAAGGGTGGGATACGACCCACACTAAAAACTTCCCATCCCGTCTGTCGATTTGTCTTGCTTAAAAGTTTGTCTATATGTATCAATTTTTACCAAATTTGCGTAATATTTTATTTTTTTTATGAAAAAACAGACTGTTGGATTTTTATAAAAAAATTACTGAATATCGAAAACAATATTTTCTGTGAAATTAAATAAGTTTGACGCCAATATTTTTAATTTTTGAAAAGCTATTTGAGTCGAAAGTTACCAAGTACCAATTTTTAGTATTGTTTTTTTTTTAGGTTTTTATTTTTTTGTAAAAAAACTGTCAATTCGATTTTTCGCAAAATTTTATCGAATGTTGAAAACAATATTTCTTATAAGATAAAATTAGATTGAAGCTAATGTCTCAAATTTTTGAAAAGATATTTCGTCGAAAAACAATTTTTACCAACTTTTTTTAAATTTGTTTTAGGTTTTTAATTTTATGTACAAAAACTGTCCATTCGATTTTTTTCAAAATTTTAACGAATGTTAACAACAATATTTTTTGAAAGATTAAAGTAGTTTAAAGCCAATATCTCAAAGTTTTGAAAAGATATTTTAGTCGAAAATCATTTTTACCACCTTTTGTTAAATTTTTTTGCGGTTTTTAATTTTTTTGTTAAAAAACTGTCAATTCGATTTTTCTCAACATTTTTCAGAATGTTGAAAACAACATTTCTTATAAAATAAAATAATGAAGCCTTAAGCTCAAGTTTTTGAAAAGACATTTGAGTCAAAATTCAATTTTTACCAACTTTGAGTAATGTTTTTTTAGGTTTTTATTTTTTATAAAAAAAAACTGGGAATTAGATTTTTGTCAAAATTTTATCAGGTGTCAAAAACATTATTCTTCGTTGCACGAAATTGTTTTGGAGATGAAATCATATTTTAGTCCTAAAATTTTCGAGGTGACAAATTTTTTTTTTCAGTTTTTTTGATTTATAAAAAAAATTGTCATTGGTTGATGAGATATTTAGGGTTAACCAAAATGTTCCCCTTTTTTTGTAAACTGCTATGGTAAAAAACTACCCACGCAATTTTTTTGAGAGCCCTTTGTGCATCTTTCTGCCTTATTATCTGTATAACAAAATTTATTTAAAGTCGATATCTCTTCTGGTTCTTGAGCTATGGACGACGAAAAAACGTCGCGAACGTACGGACGTACGGACATATGGACGTACGTACACACGCACGCACAGGCATCTTTCTAAAAATCTTTTATTTTGACTCTAGGGACCTTGAAACGTCGAGAAATTTCAAAATTTTCAATTTGACAAATCGGACCCATTACAATAACTTCCTATGGGAAGTTCATATTACGGGCTACAGCTAGCAATACTCTTAGATGTTTTGAAGTAACACACATGGCACACAGTTTTCATTCCTCACAACACTACCCAGAGAAGATGCTTCAAAATAATTCAAAAACGCTTAAGTTTTACGAACTGTCACTACAAGATTTTCACCATTTTCGTAATGATTTTAACAATTTAAATACTTTATTAAAGCTTGCACCATTCCGTTTTTATTAGTGGTGCAGTTTTTACTTGTCAAATGTCAGAAGATGATTTTGAAGTGACACCTGTCAAAAAAACGATCTATTCAAAATTAAACCTCTTATTGGAAAACCCTGACGATAAAATTTGCTAGGAAAAAATGTTAAAAATCTTTCTTTTATGAGTTCGGTGTTTATTTTTAAACATTTGTTTATTAATTTACAAGAAGCATTTCACTTAAATACAATGTCTGCCACCGAAAAACACTTAATCAAAACCACCCTATTCTAAAACAAATATTCTATAAAATAAAAAAGTATATTAAATCAGTGAATTTAATTCAATTAACTCGCACCTCTTATATTGTCCACATGAAAATTAAAAACAAATTTATTCAATCTCCATAATATCATAATGCAAACTTTTTATTTGAATTAAATTTGTGTAAATTTTGACTTAGTGTTGTCCTCTGTCATCCAAATGACACATAGCTCTACAAAAACAATATACTTCAAAATTTATTTGATGATTTTGCTTTTATTTTAAATGCAGGAATATTGTTTTCGAATTGAAATGTTGATAAAATCCAAAGGACAACAAATTGAAAAAGTGCGCACTTCAATTCAAATAAAACACAAGTTAAACACAAAAAACAGAAAGTAAGGCTACAACAAAATCAAAACAAAAACCCGCAGAGCACAGTCAATGGTGAAAATGGAAAATGGAAAAACAATACCCATGTTCTAGTGCACATACTGGCGGCTTGGCCCTGCAAAGCACAGTGTACCTATACAAAAAAAAAAAAAAATTGTACATTCGTGAAAATTCAGCCAAGTGTATCCACTCGACATAAATGGATTTTGTCCGCTATCGAATCGACAAACGTGCGTTTACCCAAAGCAAATACAAGAATACAAAGAGGAACACCGGAAAATTCTTCTTTTCTTTTTTTGTAAAATGAAAATCCAGCCAAAATAAAACAAATGAAATGAAATATCACCCGCAATTCCCTATTCCTATATCTTTTTGTTCATTTTCCGAATATTATTTGCTCTAGAGGGGAAGTATTGGTTTTGTGCAGATACAATTTATGTTAATCGGGCTTTGGATTATTGATAATCGTCACAAATTGTATTTTTGAACTTTCATGGTTTAAAGAGTCTATAAGTAATAAAATAAAAATAAATTGAGTGGCGCAGCAATCCGTGGAGAACTAGGGCCTAGTGACTTACAACTCTCAACCATTCCTGTGTGCGAGTACTGTTGTCAGGGATGGAGGGGACCTACAGTTTATATGCCGAATCCGAACGGCAAATTTGAGAAAGCAATTTTCATGACAAGAATTTATTACTCTTGGAGAATTTGTCAATCCCTCTGCAAGAGGCAGTACCCGTGAAAAAAACTTTAGATGACATAGACAGGGATCGAACCTAAGACCTCTGGCATGACAGTCCAACGCACTAACCATCATGCCACGGGTACTACATATATATGTAGTGATGGTTTAAAAAAAAAAAATTAATCTTACTTTTTACTTTACTATCCAATTTTCTATTTAAGATGGGGTCCCACAAGGTTCAATCCTGGGGCCTGTACTTTTTTCTCACAAAAATGGATTTACTCGTATCAAAAGTAATCCTGCAAAACAATCTTTATTTTCAAAACCAGCAACAACATACAACACTTTTTTTGCAGATTTCAACTTTCATTTGAATTATTTTTAACTATCTGTACGATTGCAAGGCTTTGGTGTATAAATGGCAAGCTCAAAGCGTGTGTTTGTTCGATTTGCTTCACTCAAACGCTTTGAATTTTATGTTTTATTTATTCTGATTTTTGTTTTCTTTTTTCTGTTGGTTCTAAATTGGATTTCAATATTTTTGGTAAGATTTTTGCTTTAATAAAAACACAGAAACAAAAATAGCATCTAGTATTTTGGCAGCTGTATGCGTCTATTGAATTGCCTATAGCTAGCCGAATAGAGTTCTAATAACTTATTGCCTTTGGCTTTGTGGCAGAGCTACTGTTATTTATTCATATCGTAGAGAGATTGGCCTGAGGGCTTATTTATATTAGAAAATCTCAAAACTTTGTGGTTTATACGAATTTAGTTTTTTCTACTTTTTTCTTGCTTTATTTGAATTCTATTTCAAAGTGTAAAAGACTTAGGCTAAATGATGGTATACCCGGAAGCTTTATAAACAAATGTATGCACATAATATCATCTCATATGTATGTATCTTTGTATACAATATTGAAACAGAAATCGTTTTAGAAAACTATGTACAGATACATACATATATATGTATGTATGTGATATTTGCTATGTTATGTTGTGTGTCATTCACAAAGTCTGTCACTTGGTCAATGTTATATACACTTTGACTTTTGAGTTTTAAAAGTGAATTTGGTTTGGTGGATACAACTGTAGTTTTATTTTTATTTTGACATTGAAATTGAAAACCAATCTAAACCACACATTTGATTACTTTTTTACAATCATAGTTTTTAGTGCAAAATAAAATTTTGAAAAATATTCAAAGCAAAAATGAAATGTGTTTTCAATTTCATTTAATTGGAAAAATACGTTTGATATAAATTCTAGAAATTTTCCAGGTCAAGAAGTAGTTGAATTTATTGGGTAGATAGTAAAATATAAGTGAAATCTGTTTATTGACTATTGATTCAATATTTTTTGACTGAAGGAATCGCTTACAAAACAAAGCGAAACAATAAAAAAGATGTCATATAATATTTGACAGAAAACTGGACAAATATTGCAGATAATATCATTAACTTAATATAAAAGGTGGTTACATTTTAAGGGCTGATGTTGATTTATAATAAATCACAAATTATTTAAAAAATTACTGTCATTTCTTTTTATTATGATAATATTGGTATGGTTCGATTATGAATGGAACAAAGTATTGGCCAAAAGTTTATGGCCTAACACAAATGAAAAGGAAACTCGGTATATTCTATCGCTGAGTAAAAAGAACATTAAAATCCTGATAGGTGTACTAACAGGTCATTGCGCCATTGGCACAATGGCTAACAGAATAGGGGCACCCGATTTTTGTAGGAGCTGTCAGGATGAGGAAGAAATGGAAACCATTAAACACCTGCTCTGCGACTGTCCGAACCTCCAAACCAGCCGACTCCGTCATTTCGGAAACAGGTTTGTTGGAGAACTGGATGATCTAGCACAGGTCTCAATGGCAACCATGAGGAAATTTATAGATAGCACAGGCTGGTTCGTCAACGAGCCAGTCTACGCTAATCGACAGAATTGAGGAACATCGTTGCTAAAATTTTTACTTTTACAGGGGATCACAATGGACCAGTAGGCCCCCGTGTACGTAACAGCAACCTAACCTAACCTATTGGCCAAATGGACGTGCGCCGCAACCTCGGTGGCACACTTCCATCGAAAAAGAGTCATTGATTCGTTAGCAGTGTGATAAGTGGCACCGTCCTGTTGAAACCACATATCGTCCACATTCATATCTTCCAATTTGATCCATAAAAAGTCCGTTATCATTTCACGATAGCGAACACCATTCCCAGTAACTGCCGTATCGGCCTCATTTTGGAAAAAATACGGCCCAAAGATGTCGTGTCGCTAGACCATAAAACGCAATAAACAGTCACTATTTGGGAATGCATTGGTTTTCTGACAATCAATCTCGGATAATCATTCACCCAAATGCGGCAATTCTGAGGTGAAATTGTGCCTCATCATTGAAGATGATTTTAGTCAAAAATTGATCATCCTCTATTGCCATTTCTTGCCACCATTCTGAGCATTGACGACGCTGCGCTTGAAATATTGTCAATGGGCTTTAGTTCTTGAGTCAATTGCACCTTGTAAGCGTGTAAATGCAAGTCTTTATATGCATAATGTTCATCAACGACGAACGTAAAATGTGCAATTGTGGGCACGACAACGAAACCCGATTTTTTCGATTGTACTCACATTAGGACGATTAAATTGAACGAAAAAATCACTAAGTAAACGATATGCATTTTGTTTTGAGCGCCCATTATTAGGGTGAATAACTTTAACGCGTTTGCTTGACTGTGTATCTTCCCAAGGCTCAAATTGAGTTAGTTTGAAATTGAGAAATGTCAAATGAAATGATGCAGAAAAAAACTTGACGTTTAGGTGTGGTTCACATTCAACATCGGTCCTAAAATTTAACCACCATTTACATTTAAATGAACGTCACTTAAATGATGGGACTCTAAAGTCATTATGGTCCATGTGACTGTGTTTATTTTATTATTTGCAAAAATATGAAAGTATAGGTTTTTTTAATAAGCGATTTGAGTTTGAATTTATCTGCTATTTGGGTAGCTGTCATAGTTTGACATTTCAAAAATTATAACTACGCCATTATTAAACAAAATTAAGGTTGCACTCTTCAACAACTCATTGGAGTTTTTACATTATTCAAAAAAGTGACAGTTCACAAATCTTAAGTACTTTTGAGTGGTCTTGAAGCATATTTGCCGGTTAAAGTGAAACTTATGGAAAAATTTGGGCTGTAGGGTGATGTGAAAAATCAAAATCGTGTGTGTCACTCAAGAACTTAAATGATTTGTTGAGCATATAGCATTTGACAAAATTCATTACATCATATTTTTCTTAAGAACATCAGTGACTTTAAAGTGTATGTAACACGTAAGAATTTAAATCGGTCGATCACTAGTAATACCTTACTTTCGCTGATAAGGTCCTGGAAATTCATTAAAATGTTCCGATTTTTTATCAACAAATCATTTTCAGTACAGAGGCTTATTTTTGCCTCAGAGGCGGCTTGGAAAATCCAAGAGTCATTGTTGAAAATTCTTATTTTTAGTGATGTATTCCAATTGGACTTCGGAAGCAACTTTGGTGTTCAGACAAAAAAAAAAAAAAAAAAAACTCTGAGGTGTCGTTTGATTGGATCTAACTTATTCGAAAATGAGGCTACTGCAACTGATACTGACGAAATTGATGTGAGCGACGAATTTTTTTTGACAGTGTGTGCTACGTTGAAACACAAGGAATTTGCAGAAAAAGTTTCCTGATCGTGTTATTTATGAAACAAGTTCATAACAATTGTCTTTTTTCAAAAAAAAAAAAATAAAATCCCTTTTTGGAAAATCCTGACAGGAATCGAAGTTTTTAACTTCCCATAGGAAGTTATTGTAATGGGTCCGATTTGTCAAATTGAAAATTTTGACATTTCTCGACGTTTCAAGGTCCCTAGAGTCGAAATAAAAGATTTTTAGAAAGATGTCTGTGCGTGCGTGTGTACGTACGTCCGTACGTTCGCGACGTTTTTTTCGTCGTCCATAGCTCAAGAACCAGAAGAGATATCGACTTCAAATAAATTTTGTTATACAGATAATAAGGCAGAAAGATGCAGAAAGGGCTCTCAAGAAAATTGCGTGGGTGGTTTTTTTACCATAGCAGTTTAAAAAAAAGGTGAAAATTTTGGTTAACCCTAAATATCTCATGAACCAATGACGCTAGAGACTTGAATTAAATTTTATGTTATATATTGTAACGTGATACAAAACAATTATATTTTTGGAAAAAATTCAATTAACGGTTTTTTTATAAATCAAAAAAACTGAAAAAAAAAATTTGTCACTTCGAAAATTTTACGACTAAAATATGATTTCATCTCCAAAACAATTTTATGCAACGAAGAATAATGTTTTTGACATCTGATAAAATTTTGAGAAAAATCGAATTGACAGTTTTTTTACAAAAAAATAATAACCTAAAAAAAAATAAAAAAAAGTTGGTAAAAATTGAGTTTTGACTCAAATATCTTTTCAAGACTTTGAGATATTGGCTTTAAACTACTTTTATCTTTCAAAAAATATTGTTTTCAACATTCAGTAATATTTTGAAAAAAATAGAATTGACAGTTTTTTTACAAAAAATTAAAAACCGAAAAAAAAATTTAACAAAAGTTGGTAAACATTGATTTTCGACTTAAATATCTTTTCAAAAATTTGAGGTTATGGCTTCTAACTAATTTTAACTTATAAGAAATATTGTTTTCAACATTAGGACAAATTTTGAGAAAAATCGAATTGACAGTTTTTTTACAAAAAATAAAAACCTAAACAAAAAAATTAATAAAAGTTGGTAAAAATTGATTTTCGGCTCAAATAGCTTTTCAAAAATTAAAAATATTGGCTTCAAACTTATTTTATTTCACAGAAAATATTGTTTTTTATATTCAATAATTTTTTATAAAAATCCAACAGTCCGTTTTTTCATAAAAAAAATAAAATCTACAAAAAATAGAACGCAAATTTGGTAAGAATTGATACATTTAGACAAACTTTTAAGCAAGACAAATCGATAGATGGGATGGGAAGTTATCAGTGTGGGTCGCATCCCAGCCTCTTTTTTTTTTGGTTTTGGAATCCCTGTCAAACTTGTCCGTTTGTGTGGAATGACGATGGAGAATGCACGCTGCTCTAACAAGGTCGGAAAAAATCTCACCGATGCGTTTGATGTCAAAAAAAGTTTTCGATAAAGTGATGTACTGTTATGCGACTTTTTCAACTTCGTCCTGGAAAGAATTGTACAAAACTAAACCGTTAACACTAGAGGCGTAATCTTCCAAAGATCCATCCAATTACTCCCAATTACTCGGATACGCCATTGATATTTATATAATTGTAAGATCAAAGCGTGACATAAGTTGGCGTTTTTAAGCATTGTGACGGAAGTAAAGAAGATGTATTTAGTGGTCAATGAGGGCAAGACCAAGTATATGCGTCAAAATGGTCAGCTATAACTTTGAGGTAGTTAAGGACTTTGTCTATCTAAACACCGCCAAAAATTTAGACTAAACGTAGAATAACTCTTGCAAAATACTGCGTCTTTGGACTTAGAAGGTAATTAAGTTGTAAAGTCCTCTCTCAAGCATCTAAAATCACCATCTATAAGACGCTCATCATCCCGGTTCTTAGACCTTATCAAAGAAAGATGAGAGCTTCTTATAGGATGCTTCGAGAAAAAAATTCTTCGTGTGATTTTTGGTCCCGTCTGCATAGATGGAGAGTGGAGGAGAAGATACAATGGCTTTTCAGCGACACTGACCTGATTAAAAGAATAAAAGTCCAACGACCTAGATGGCCGGATCATATAAAGCGATTGGGCATCAACGCTTCAGCCCGGAAGTTCTTCGAATCAAATCCCAAGGGACGGCACAGTAGAAGAAGACCGCGACTCAAATGACGCATTCCAAGTGGGAGAGGACCTCACCTTGGAAGGGACTGAACTTGAGCTAAAGACGCATGTTGATATAGGCCAAAGTCCTTCCAGGAATATAGCGCTAACTTATGTAAGTGAGTAAGTAAGACTCAAAGATTTGAAGGAATGTCATTAAGACCAGCATGGGCAGTGACATTGTGTTATTTTGTTCATTGTTCAAAAAACTTATTCAATTTGCATACAATGTTTTCAAGATGACAATTTGTTGTTAAAATAATATTTTTCTAGCTTGTCACTAATTTTATGACAGATTTATCGATTCTTTGGAAAATTTAAGTCATTCATTTTAATGGAAAGAAGAAAAAGTGTAGGTATGTAAAAATTATGTTTTCAACGGTCTTAATATTTTAGGTCGAACCTTAATCTTTTGTAAAGAGGTATCAGTTATATTGATGTTATTCTTTAAATGCTATTAAATTTTTTAGATTTGTTTTCGGACTACATTTTAACTGTAGGAATTTGATTAAAGATTTTAAGTGTCACTCAACTTTTTCATATTGGCAGTTTTAACTCACTTAATTTTTTTTGCAGTGACATGAAAATTTGATCTGTTAAAATTGGATTTTTTCTCTCATCTTGGTCACTTGACCATTAACTGTAATCATTCCCATCACAAATCTGTCCATTTTGGCAGACAAATTCCTTCTAATATTTTTACTGACCTAACAATTTTTCGTTGATTACAATTCTCCTACTAGTCAGATGTTGCGTGCTTATTTCAAAAACTAAAAAAAAAGGTTAAGAAAAAAACACCATCAGCAATCCTAAGCTAAATTCGTTTCATCATCATTATCATCATCGTAATCGTCGACGCATATTCTCGTCCTTTTTATTTTATGGGTCATAACACGATTTACGATATCCATCTATCACATAAGGACGAATGCGTTTTTGCCTGATGGTCTCTGCATCGAATTACTGTACAGTGTACATATATGTATATGTATGTATATCCCCACTACACACCAAAACCTCAGAAACAGGATCCAGTAGCGTCCAGTCCAGCTCTAGTTAAATTCAGTCTCTCTAACCAACCTAAACCTAAAATTTACGATCCACTTCACCCTTGCCTTTCCGTTTTTCGTCTGCTATAACAAATTTTTGTTTTTGTTATACTTTGGCATCTGGTGATATTCATGGGGATGGTTATGGCGATGGTATAGGGTCATCCCTTGTGGGGCATCCAGAGATGAGAAAAAATTATAACAACAGACGTGATGCTCACAACCCTTCGTAATTTATTTTCCATTTTTACTATACACAATTCATACGTACATTCACCACACAGGGAAACAAAATAAAAACAACAACAAAAAAGAATAAAATTCCAAAAATTGGGGAAACTACCCCATCGTTGAAAATGGCCACCATGTGTAAAAAGGGATCAAACACGTTTTTATCAACGACAACGTAGACGTCACGTTAGGAAGAGTGCCATTTTGTGTGTTGTCCTTCTGCTGTTGCGGCTCCTGCTTTTGATCCTGCTCCTGGCATGTTTCAGTTTCAGGCACACACACTTTGCACACTTCATGCACTATTCCACCTGCCATGGCACTTGTATTGTTTTCCATCAGAACATGAAGCTAAATCTACCCCCATTGGTATAGTTGCTATTGCCATCGGTATTGGTAAGGCCAGTTGGGGTTTGGAAATTTACCTTACATTCATTTACTTTCACTCTAACGACACAAAAACACGCACTTATATTACTCGTGGCTTATGCTCAACCCTGTCTCCCTCCCTGTACCCTGTCCCTAATTCCATCATGCCACCTTTTATAGAACCCTCAAATTGAAGAACATTAATATTTCCTTTTAGGGGTAGCTCTACGTATACAGCTACTATGTCGGATCGGAGCAGAAAGGTAGGCAGGTAATTCGAATTGGGATTGGGATTGGGATTGGGATTCTGATTGCGAGCTTCTGAGTCATTCAAAGTCGAGACGCGTTCGATTAGAGAATATACTGATTCATATATATGGGGTTGACTGGGGGTGTTGAGGAGGAGAGAAGCAGGGGTTGTTATGTCTGCACTTTGCATGTGATATAATTTTATAAGTTTTGGTTCGAACCCTGACATCCAACAGTATGATGACGTTGAACTAAAGAAAACTGCCGCCAAGTTTTGGTTCAAGTCGTTTTGAGGGAAAGGAAATCTCACTTTGTTAGACTCATGGCTCTTAGTTGTTGTTAGGTCTTTTTTGCCACCCTTAAACTACGGTATATAGATAAATATATTGTATGACTAGAAGAAGGGTGATTAACCTTTTGTTGTGTTATGTTGTTCAAAATGGATTTTATATACCTTAACATGGCCGCGCCAAATGATATGGCAACCCCGGCTGGCATCTAGATTTATTAAGGGTGAAGGCTGTTATTTAATTACAAGGAAGTAGATATACCTAACATTATAGTATGTAGAGATATAAAGTTTTAGATAGACGTCTTTTTAGTAATGTAGGTAGAATGAGTATGGTATAGACATAGAGAGTGATGGTGATTTAGTCTGATATGTAGGTGCTGTATACTATTACTTGTAAAGTGGGTGTATATGGACTATGAACTTTATAGGTTTGAAATAATGTGTCATGAATATCATAATATATATAATTTGTTAGCCTGATGATGGTGATATCCTTATGCTTATGCTTTTATATGCTTCTAGATATATGTATATTTTGCTCGTTTGTAGATACTTAATGGCCTTTGGATTAGGGTTTGGTTTTAAGATAAAATATATTTAATTTTTATGATAATTTTAGATATAGTTTTGGGTTTTTGAGATCAAAGATAGAAAAAAAAGTATCTTTATAAGCTTTTGAGTTATGAGAGCGATAATTTATATGAGATTTAAAATTACAATCTTTCCGGTCATAGCAGATACAAATAATGCTGAAAGCTTACATAAGTACCTAGATAAAGAAGAAGTTGAAAAAATAAAACTAAAAAATAAAAATTAAGCCAACTGATGGGTGATGGCACGTAGTTAACTTCTTTTACTTTAAGCAATTCCCTTTATCCATATGATTTCTATGTTTTTGAAATTTCAAGGCTATAAAACTGTTCTCCAGATTTAGTTTTGCTTGTTTTCTTTTTTTTAAGGCATAAAGGAGAAAAATATAAGGTCAAACATTAAAAATATTTTTAATTAGTAAAATTATAAAAATAGTGCTAAAAATGTATTTTCTTAAATAAAAGCTGTATATTTAAATATCTAAGCAAAATTATGCAAATAGATGCAATATGGCCAACATAAATGAATAAATTCATATATATTTTAGACTACGGAATTTTTGCTGGTTATGATTAATTAATTATATTATAAAACCAAATGTTTGAGTGAAATAAAGCCGTCTTGAAAAATCATTTCCAAAAGTAAACATTTTCATCCAAATAGTTTTGATCCCTAATTGAAAAGGGTTTACTATTTCTTTGATATCGCAAATAAAATTGGTTTAATTTTGATAATAGTCATAGACTTAAATGCATTGTCTTTTATAATAATCTATGAAATGAGTTCTGTGTTATAAGTTTCGATCAAAATTATAATCAGAAAAAAATAACTAAAATTTAAATAATTGCTTAACAGAAATTCAATATTTGATGTGTAAAGAAAGAATTTTCAAACCAATTTCTTAATAGCAGTTTGAAAAAAAGGAACTTTTCGGTTGCTCTTAAAACCAAAAATAGAATTGATATAGATTAAATTTTATACAGCATATTACTTCATTTTTGAAATCAGTTACAGTTTAAAAAAAATTACTGACTAAAACTCATAAGGTAAAACTTGTATATCGATTTGAATCATTTGAAAAAAGAAAATAAATATTAACTGATCAACTTGGTAATTTAGGTAATCAAATTATACTTCTTCTAAGGTTTTTGATTGCTTCAATTTTAATAAGAATCTCATTCTTTCATTCATTCGTTAGGTTTTTCAAATACAAACTTTTATCATTCGAAAAACAACTTTGTATCAGGCTTTTTGAGTCCATGCACATTTATGAAGATGTGTGTTTTTTTAATAAAATATGTAATAATTTTCCAAATAAAAAACCACTTACTACTATCTTTCAAAACGAAATCCTCATTAGTTATAACTTATAAGTCCTTACCTGCCATATATTAGCCTTAAAAGAACGCTGAAGCTTTTATGTTAAAGTTGACAGAAAAAGGCAAATTATTATAAAATCAATTTTTGATCTCTACGAGTACACAATTTTAATGTTATAACATCAAGTTTTTGGAATATATTAAAACAAATACGAGTATGAGACTTCAGATATAGTCAAATGAAGACCCATAAGTCATGTCATAACAAATTAGAAATTACAAAAACTTAGTGAGATACTGAAATGACTTCAACTATATCTAGAAGATAAAGATTTTTACTTTGTAGAATCATCCATTCCTGAAATGTCTCGCACACAGGAATAGTTGAGAGTTGTAAGTCACTAGACCCTGGTTCTCTACGGACTTGTTTTGCCACCTAATTTTTTTTTCTAAATCATGATACAATTTATTGTTAAGGGATATATTTTGTTTTAATTTAGCATTAAAAAGGGACTGTCTTTGGTTGACTTTAGTATTTTTAGGATGGCATATTTAAGAAACGGGATTTGGCAGAAAAATGTAAAAATAAGATTTAAATTCCTTAAAAAAACATGGTTTTATTTGTGCAGTCTTCACAATTCAATTAACATTTGGTCAATTTTTCTAAAAACTAAGTTTGATACTTTTTTTTCAAATGCCTCAAACAAATTATGATAATAAATTCAGTTTTGTTTTATTTCCTGCACAATTTTTTTACACTTTTTGGTAGTCCTAATTCAAAGTTGACTTAACAATTAATGCATCACCTCAGGTTTTTGAGACATTATTATTTTTGAAAAAAAAAAAACGCTAAACCATTTATGCTCAAACGGTTTTCAACATAAAAAAGCCAAAACTTTTTGAGAGAAAGTTTTCTTCCTGTAACGATTCTTTTTTCTAAACAATTCTTTTATATCAACAAGTTTTTAAAATAATTATCCATATTGTGGTTTGAAAAATATAGGGCTTGAATTCGCCATCTGTCAAACTAAAACTATTTTTTTTTAGTTGAAAGTGTGACATTTACGAAAATGGATCACCTAAACAATATGTGCGATAGGCACAACGGATAAAAATTGTTAAAAGCTACTACAAAAAGAGGCTGGGATGCGACCCACACTGATAACTTCTCATCCCGTCTGTCGATTTGTCTTGCTTAAAAGTTTGTCTATATGTATCAATTTTTACCAAATTTGCGTACTATTTTTTGTAGATTTTATTTTTTTATGAAAAAACGGACTGTTGGATTTTTATAAAAAAAATTATTGAATATCGAAAACAATATTTTCTGTAAGTTTTGAATAGCTACTTGAGTCGAAAGTAAATTTTTACGAAGTTTTAGTATTGTTTTTTTTTCGAAAAAAAGAAAAGAAAAGTTTATTTTATCAGTAAATTTTTACGAAGTTTTAGTATTGTTTTTTTTTTTAGGTTTTTATTTTTTGTAAAAAAAACTGACAATTCGATTTTTCTCAAAATTTTATCGAATGTTGAAAAAAAAAACAATATTTCTTATAAGTTAAAATGGGTTAGAAGCCATTATCTCAAATTTTTAAAAAGATGTTTGAGTAGAAAATCAATTTTTACCAACTTTTGTTTAATTTTTTTTATCGGTTTTTAATTGTTTGCAAAAAAAACTGTCAATAAGATTTTTTTCAAAATTTTACTGAATGTTGACAACAATATTTTTTGAAAGATTAAAGTAGTTTAAAGCCAATATCTCAAAGTTTTGAAAAGGTATTTGAGTCGAAAATCAATTTTTTCCAACTATTATTAATTTTTTTTTTGGGTTTTTATTTTGTGTAAAAAAACTGTGAATTCGATTTTTCTCAACATTTTTCAGAATGTTGAAAACAATATTTCTTATAAGATAAAATAAGTTTGAAGCCTTAATCTCAAGTTAATCAAATTGAGTCGAAATTCAATTTTTACCAACTTTGAGTAATGTTTTTTTCAGGTTTTTATTTTTTATAAAAAAGACTGTCAATTAGATTTTTCTCAAAATTCTATCAGATGTCAAAACCATTATTTTTCGCTGCACAAAATTGTTTTAGAGATGAAATCATATTTTAGTCGTAAAATTTTCGAGTTGACAAATTTTTTTTTTCATTTTTTTTTGTTTATAAAAAAACCATTAATTGGATTTTTTTCCAAAAATACTTCTTTTGTATCACGTAACAATATTATAATATAACATTTAATTCAAGTCTCTAGCGTCATTGGTTCATGAGATATTTAGGGTTAACCAAGAATTTCACCTTTTTTTAAACTGCTATTGTAAAAAAAACCACCTACGCAATTTTCTTGAGAGCCCTTTCTGCATCTTTCTGCCTTATTATCTGTATAACAAAATTTATTTGAAGTCGATATCTCTGCTATGGACGACGAAATAATCGTGCGAATGTACGGACGTACGGACGTATGAAATGTCAAAATTTTCAATTTGACAAATCGGACCCATTACAATAACTTCCTATGGCAAGTTAAAAATTGTGATTCTGCCACTTTCACATATCGTGGTTTAAAAGGAGATTATGGTTTACAAAATCGCCCAACTACGTAAGCTATTGGCAAAATTGTGAAGAAATTTGAGACTGGATTGGTAACAGATATTGTATGGCCTGTGACTCATCGTTTTGCTCGTACGATTGAAAACATCGCTGCTGTAAGTGAAAATGTTGCCGAAGGCCCGATTGTGTCGATTAGGACTGTCTTCCGGCGCAGTGGTGTATTTTGCATTTGGATCTACACCTACATCCATATAAAGTCCATTATCTCACACAACAACTGAATCCAGCTGACCCTGAGAATCCTCAAGTAATTTAATAGAAGCCATTACATCCACAAAAAGTCAGTGTTTGGTGCGCTCTTTGATCCGCAGGTGTAATTGGACCTTACTTCTTCGTAAACGACGTTGGAACGATTGTCACCGTCACGTCAATTCGGAGCGCCATGGTCATAAGATAACCGACTTTTTGCCTGCTATTGAAGAATACGACTTAGAGAATATGTTTTTTCAACAAGACGTTGTCACATGTCACACAATTCGAGCGAATATTGCAAGAGAAATTTCCTGACCGCGTAATTTTTCGTCGTGGCGATATCAACTGGCCACCAAGATTTGAAACCTCTGGACTTTTTTTTTTTTGAGGGACTATGCGAAAGACCGTGTTTATGCAGACAAACCTTTAATTCTTGAACACTTAAAAACCAACATTCGTCAACTTGTGGCTGAGATACCACCCAATATGTATCAAAAAGTGATTGAAAATTACCTCAAAAGAATAGATGCTTCCAACAATTCGAATGATGGTTATTTAAAATGGTGTAGTGTTTCACACCTACACAAACACATGTCAACGTTCAAACTTTATAATAAAAAAGAATTATCAATGACAAAATATTTTATATGTGTTTTATTTAAGTTTACTTAAGTTTACTTTTGAAATCTAATATTTGTTAATATGAGTATATTAATTCCTTTGAATGTACGAGTATTTATTTGATTTATTTAAAACCTGTCTCTTTTCATGGTTAATCCGATATTTTCAGCTTTTTTAGAATTTAAACCATTTTCCTATCTACATATTTTTTAATGGTTTTGTAAAAATACATCTTCTCTAAGCTGTAGAAGTCATTTCCCTTAAAATATCTTTCCAAGCAAACAATATTTTGAATATAACTAATTTTTCTTTCGTTACTTACAAAACTATGAAAAGATCTTACACTTGCTTTATCGTTTCCATAACATCCGTTCAAGAAATTATGATCACATTAAGTAATATAAAACGTCTTACTCCAAAACGTCCCACACTTTGTAGATAAAGTGTACAAAGGTGTTCTATAAGAGCATTAAACTGATGAATTCATTGTTTTAAATAATTAAAATCTCTTTCATCTCATAACAATCAAATTTCAAGAACAACAACTTCAAGGCTTCATAAACCTATAGAAAAATTAATTCTATTATGTTTTTCAAAATTGGAAATAGGAAATTGAAAATTCTATTGTTTTTCATAAGTGGTCTTGAAAACAAAAATATATAGTATACACACTCTCTGTATAGGTACCTGTATAAAATTTATTTATTTTTGGTTTGTATCAGCAAAATTTTCATTTTTGTGTGGTATAACATCACGGAATTGGATTGGCATTATCAATTTAAATGCATAGTAGTGGATTTTCAAATTCCTACACCCAATACATATACAAAGTTCATATCTACATTTATAGTTTAGTTTTATGCATACTCAAGTTTGTATTATAGTCATTAGGATGGGTCAAAAAATGCATATATGTATTCTTATTTTCGAACACAACTTTTTGGCTTTGTTAGCTATGCAAATATGCAAAAGGTCAAAAAAGAGTAACGAGCAAAGCAATACATATTTTGAAAGAAAATTTATTGTTCTAAGTAAAATGCCTTGACGAATTTTTACAATAATTTAAAACTTCAAAAGTTATTCACGATTGATGTTTTTAACGTTTCTGACCTTATTTTATCTATTAAAAGGAACAATATATGACATTCTACTTCAATTTTTCATTAACATTTTTTAATATATTCTAATTTATTCTTGTTCCGTTAGATCAATTTTGAGACATAAATTCTACTTTTTTTTGAAGAAAATTGAAACTGAGCAATAAATGATTTAGAAGTTCCAAAATATCCATAAGGAATACAAAAAATTTAAAACATCAATATTTTGATAAGTATATATTTTTATCGTCCTGAATTTTATTTTTGAGGTTGTTTTCAAAAATAAAAAATACTCAAATTTTTTGGCCCAGTCTAATATTCACATAACAGAGTAAATGCGCTGATTTAGCATTTGATTTAAAATGCTTTAATCAAGTTTAACACAGGTATTGTAGTGTAGTTATAGAATAAAATTTTGCCACAGAGATCACTTTTCAAATACGATTTTTGAATGAGTTCACATTTTGTTGAAATCATTATTATTTTGTTTGTTGTGAAAACAGAAACATACCGCATATTTAAATAATATGATATGACCTGCAATAACAGGAGCAATCAATTCAAATCAAATAAGGTAAATGACTATATGCACATTTGATGATTTCGTATATTAAATGAGATTATTTCATAGTTTTATGAAAAACGTTACGAATCAAAATTGTTACTTTGTGTTATAATACAATTACAATTAACCGAAAAAAGCAACATTAGCCTAAATGTAACAAATGAAACCTTCTTAAAGGCCCAATAAAAAACAGTTGGTCTAGAAAATAATCAGTGATATTTTCTACTTATAGCTTATCTTAAAAACTAGCTTTAAGCTTATATTTTCATTTTTATGATCTCCAGGGTCTTTAATTGGACAGAGAGAAATAAAATGGATCTTCTGATCTTCTAATATTGTCCTCACATTGTGGGGCAACATTTTGGGTTCACAGAAATATTAAACTTTTGATAAATTATTTAGACTTTTAGATTCAACAGAACTCAAGGAAAGTGTGTTTCTCAATACTGCCAGATGTTATAGTGCTCAAAATATTTTGATAAAAAGTCACTTGTTCTTCTTTTGATCTTGAGTAATATGATACATATCGTTTTTTTTTTAATTGAAAATTTTAAAATACTCTACGTTCCAAGGTTTCTAACGGGTGTTTTATGTAGTTTTAATCTTTACATGTAGTTTTAATCTGTCAATACTTTTTTTGGAGTTGGTCTTTTTGACAACTGTCACTTGATTTATGCTAAGTTTAGTTTGTTACATATTCCATAATGTATAGACTTACTCCTTGCAGAATGTTGATGTGAACGAAATTTGCTTCAAAAAAGATGGCGAAGCGGCCGGCGGCGGCCGGCGGGCGCTTCATGCCATACAGAGCCAGCGAATCAATCAACTCTTTGAAGGAAACTTTTGGTGAACATATTATCTCGGGTAGTGGGAATGTGTCTTGGGCTCCAAGATCGTGCTATTTAACATAGTTGGACTATTAATTGTGGGGTCATGTGCAGCTGCCTGACTTGGAAGAGAATATTTGGCACGTTATTGTTGACATACCACAACAATTACTTTAAAAAGGGTTCGAAAATTAGGCCTCTTGGCTGGAATTTATTAAACAGCTTCTATATGTCACGAGTAAAAATTGCTTTAGAGTGCAGCGTAGTTTTGTGGGAGTCTCAAAGACGTACATATAAATTAAGATCTCTACAAAATTCAATAATTCCTAATAACTAATGGGTGGTTAAATTTTAAGGGCCGATGTTGAATGTGAACCAAACCTAAGCGTCAAGTTTTTCGTTTTTTTTTGTGTGCGCCTAGCACACTTAAGGGGATATTACTACCTATTATATATTATTACCTTATTATGTAAAGACACAGTGTGAGCACTAGGAAAGGGAGAGAGGGGTTGAAAGGAGGTGTCGGTGCACATTGGTTTTTAATTCCTGAATATTGCAATGGCTGGGAAAAACAGAGTGTGGTAAGGAATTCCACATTCGCGTAGTACGGCTAAAGAACGATTATCTATACTTGACGGTACGACCGAAGTTGGGCTCGAGGGTATACTGATGAGCATTCCTAGAAGTGCGAGTATTACGGTTGAACTGTTTAAGGGGAGGAATGCAGCTGGCTATTTCACTAGAGCATAACCCGTAAAATAACGGTAAAAAAGGTGAGACAGGAAACTATATGACGATGTTTGAGCGACGTAAATGATCCTATGATGGTATTATCACCAATCAATCTAAATGATCTACGTTCAATACTGTCCAAGAGGCTTAAGTAAGTTGCAGGAGCACCAGCCCAGATATGGGAGTTATACACAAGCTTTGGACTTATAGATATAAGTCTTGTAAATAACAGCCAGATCAGAGGGGGAGAAAAACTTCTTGCATCGCCTTAGAAAACCCAAACATCTTGCAGCATTTTTGGCGACATCGCGTATGTGATCGTTCCACAAGAGGTGGTTGGTGGTACACATTCCGAGAATATTGATATGTTCAGTCTCCTCGGCGCAAGTGCCATCCAGGGATAATGGCAAGGGGGGTATATCTTGCTTTAACGATATAAGACAGCATTGGCCTTTCGAATCGTTAAATTCAACGCTTTTTTTATTTCCCATTGTACATTGCACAATGCTGTTAAAGTCAGAATTTAATGAACTTATCATATTTTGTCGTTGCAATTCCACATTCGATGGTGAAGAATGTGATTCTGAAAACGAATATAAAAAGCTAAGAGTACTATCGTCAGCGAAACAATGTATTGGATTAGAAGTTGCAGACAGGAGATCATTAATAAAAACGAGAAAGAGTGTTGGAGATAAAGCGGAGCCCTGAGGCACACCAGCATTTATTTTGTGGTTTTCAAACTTGAACCCATCCAATACTACTTGTATTGAACGATCCGAAAGGTAATTACTAATCCAAAGAAGCAGGGATTCGTGAAAACCGAAATCACGCATCTTCGAAAAATGAGCCTGATGCCAAACCCTATCAAATGTTTTTGAAATATCAAGTGCAATAATCTTACTTTCTCCAAAACGATGTAAAGTTTTGCTCCACTGTTCGATGAGATGAACCATGAGATCACAAGTGGACATATTGCTACGAAAGCCGTATTGTCGTTCATTAAGAAGCTTTAGATCTTCGAGATATTTCTTGTGCTTATAATTCATTAGCGTTTCCATGACCTTGGAAAGAAGGGATGTAAGTGCAATCAGTCGGTAACTAGACGGTGAGGAAGATTCGCCTTTTTTTGGGGATAGGCTGGACAAATGCGATTTTCCATACGCTCGGAACGATTTATATATGTTAAGACTCTCGCAACAGTACGAGTGCGAAAATAGATTGGCCCCATAGAATCCCTAACGCGATCGATGACAGGCGGAGTCATAACACTCACTGGCAGTGTTGAATTAGTGGCGAATTGCCTAGGGAAGAGGTTAGCTTTTTGAGAGAGCTAACAAATGGAGTGTCATTGACAACGAGCGTAGGAACCGACGAAGAGGAAGAATTCCTCATGTTTTTTTACAAATGACCAAAAATTTGTACTGCCTTTGGGACATTGCAGTGTTTTTTTGCCGTAATTTTTGGTCATGTAAAAATTTGGTCCGTCGAATATGGGCGTTGCAGGCCTTCCTGGCTTGTTTGAACTTATTCCGGTTTTCCTCAGTTGGGTTGGCTTTAAAACAACAGAAACATACCCCTTTAACCCCAATAACCTCTTTACAGCTCGAATCAAACCATGCGTCTGATGCTTTTAACACTGTTCGGGATAAAAGTTCTCATTCCCAAGAGAATCAAATTTGTGATCATATTAGCGCTGGAATTGACATCACTATCGAGGAAGCATAGTGACCAGTTAAAGATCTTGAAGTAATTATTGAGACCGTCCCAGTTGGCTCTCTCGTATTGCCAAACGGTTCTCCTAGGAGCTCTTTCTTTAACTGGAGAGTTTTGGAACGAGAAATTTGCTGATATGACACAATGTTCAGATGTGCCTTGAGAAGATACTCGTAGAACACTAATAGTGTACTTACCAGGGTCAGAGGTAAGACACAAGTCAAGAGTGTTTTCTGCTCGACCTACCACACCCGATATTCGAGTGGGCTCGTTGACCAGCTGAGTTAGGTGGTTCAACTCAGCGAAGGTCTCAGCACACACTCCTTCGGGTGTTGTCTGGCCCGAATGTTGAAGCTATGAAGAATTGTGTACATCGCTCGTAACAACATGCTTACGAGGTGAAATTAAGCCTCTTCAAGACCGTTTCAAGGTCAAAATGGTGGTGATTAGTTTTCGAAAAAAATTATCTTCGGTGATGAAGCACATTTTCATCTCAGCTTATTCATTAATAAGCAGAATTGACGCATTTGGCCGAATGATAATCCAAAAGTGATTGACACACATCACTGCAGTTGGCATCATCGGGCCATATTTTTCCCAAAATAAGGCCGGTCAAGTAGTTTCTGTGAATGGTGTTCCTTATCGTGAAATGATAACGAAATTTGTATAGTAGATGTGTATTTAAACCGGACGGTGCGACTTGCCACACAGCTAAAAACACAATGGCTCTTTTGCTCCGTGTTATCTCACTAGGTGGCGATATCAATTTGCCGCTAAGATCATGTGAAATGACACCATTGGACTTATTGCTTTGGGGTAATTTGAAAGAAAAAGTATACGTCGATAGCCAGTAACAATTCAAGTGCTAAACGATAAGAAATTTCGGCACATCAATGGCATAGAACTTCAATTATTCAACAGCGTCATCGATGGAGGTGTGCCGCCAAGGTTGCGGCGGCGGCGGCCATTTGGCCAATATTTTGTTCCATACATAATTGAACTATAAAAATATTGTCATAATACAAATAAATGACAATTATTTCCTTAATAATTTATGTTTTATTCAAAATCAACATCAGCCCTTAAAATAAAATCATCTTGCATTGATATCGATTGTTTTTTGTCGATTCTTTGATTTTTTTTAAATCACGCTCTTCAAAATTGCATTATTGATTCTTTTTGAAAATTCATTTTTAAATTTAAATTAACAATCATTTTATATAACAAATTTGAAACTAACAATTATTGTTTATTAATATTTTATATACCCACTTTAAACCATTATTTTAAACTATCCAATTTCAATAAGGACTTCTATGAATTAATTTAGAACGAAATAAAATTATATGCTCTCGAAAATTTAAAACCCTTACAATATACAACACTATTGCCCATTTTCAAAAGTCAACTTAAGCTTTATATTCAGACATATTGTATTGTATTGTATATATGCATAACATTAGGGACGAAAATATGTATGGATATAATCATCCTGGTCCTCTTTTTTAGCATTTGAAATAATTTTGTTTTGCGTTTGCAAAAATTAATTTTCCATAAGCAAAAGCTTTCCATAAATAAGTTAAAAGGAATATCTAAATTCCTTTTAACAACCACGGTCACCACTCCATCAAAATTTACTTAAATAAACATAAATAATAAATTAACCTCAAATTAAAATGAAAATAAAATTCTGTCAAATGTTTGTCATATTTAAATTTTTTTGTTTTTTTAAATTCAATTTAATTAATTTATATTCATAATTTTACTATTCTAGGAACAAAATTATTCATAGAATATGGTTATAATTATACCTACATATATGCACATATGTACACTGTATAAACATGCATACACGCATAGTGTACAATGTAGTACATACTAAATGCATAATATCCTGAATTCCTGAGTGCAGTATATTATAAAACTAGGATCTATCTGCATCCCGTATATCCATTTTCGTTTGCATAGAAATAATTTGATACTTAGTTTGTATATACATATGTATGTGCTAAGAACATATGAAAAAAAGCTTTATCCTTTCATCACGATGCAGGAAACTTAATTAGAAATTTTTCACATTACATTTTTTGTACCTACATATGTATATATGTATGTACGAATACTATACCCAAAAGACTGCACTGGTTCGTAGGAGTGGTTTTTTTTTTGACAAATATCCTTTGAATGCAGATGAGATGAAATATGTAAAATAAAAATATGCTTTGAGAAGATCCTTTTTTAATCGTGAAATATTTTTGTTTCCACCAAAATTAAACAAAACTAAAACAAAGGACTTCTTTTATATTTTAAATTTGACTAAGGATTAATTAAGTTTTTCCTTTTGGAGTTACATTATTAATCCTGACATATTAAATTGGATAACATACATATGTAGATACGAATACATATGCACTTAAGAAGTTGATGCATTGCATAACTTACTTCTTATTGCATCATATAACTTATACAATATACATATGTATAGAAAAACATAGATACAAAGTATAGATTTATTCTTAAGTCAAGTTGCACTAATGGTTGTTGCAACATAGAAAAGGATTAGGGAAATGTTAAAGTTATAATGGAAGTTATGATGGAATGTAATGTTATGTATGTGATCCTATCAAAAGCGGATAAAATCTGTTGAAGAAATTAACTCTGATTGATAATGGATTATAATCTCTCTCCTCTTACATTGAAAGGATATTTTTTCGTCTTCTTATAACTATGTGTGTATACTGTATATGTATATCTACAGGACTTTAATAGTTATGTACATATATTTGAAAGTTAATACATTGATTACAAAATTCATAAAGTCTGTAGCACGGCGCGGTGGTTGTTGGGTTTTAATTTTATGTAGATATTATGTAATTAAAAAAGGATTTTATGATATTTTTTTTGTTTTTAACTTTGAAACAAAAGCCGAAAAAATAAAAACGAAAAAGAACACGAGCATTACAATTTTCTGATGACGATGATGATGTGTTGTATAAATTTTTGTTGTGGTTTATGTTCATTAAAAATTCACGCTCATCACTTAGATATATTATGGTAAGTATATTAATATTAAAATAATTATTAATGCACCGAAAAAGCAAATTTGTATTAAATTTTTTAAAACATGGGATTTTATTTTTGTGTGACATCAAAAAAAAAAGATATAATAGAATAGAATGGAATATACAAACATTAATTATTATCTTATATTGATGTTCATTTGTTTGAAATATATGGAAATATGAGTTACAGCCACAGATTTTTTTCGGCATCTTTTTACGAATAATTTTTAATGTAAAACTATGATTTGATATTTTAAAAACGTACATATGTTCCAATGGAAATGTACTTTTATACGCTGTTAGATCTCCAAGCAACTCGTATACTATCCTAATTAAAAATGTTAAACAATCTCAACAAAACAAAACAACACAATTTTTACAAACTATTTTTTGCTAATGAAAATAAGATACGAGTATTCCGTTGAAAAATAATTCTAGAGGGAACATCAACCTTTTCACAGACCAAATAGACCCCCCCCCCACACCCTTAAAATGTTTTTTTTTTTTTTCAATTAAGATTTAAAGTTATTTTAAGGACATATGCATAAATAAAGTTCTTAATAAAATTCAGCATTTTCTGAGCAGGGGTATTTTTGTGGTCTTTATTTATAAAATCTTTTAAACGATATGAAATTTGATACGCCAGAACTTTCACGATTATTTAAAACTAGCCGACCCGTGCTCGCGTTGCTTCGCAAATTGTAACCAACACATTCTTTTTGTGCTTATGGATTTTCTTCCGATGTTGGCCTTTCTTTTACCCATTTTATATTTCTATGCGATAAAAGAAAAACAACGAATTTAAGCTTGTTATGTACTCGTATTTAATAAAAAAAATCAAAAAACATTTCCTTACCGAAATTAACACATTAGAAAAAAACTTAAGTAAAATATTACGTAGTAAAGGTCAAGCCGCACGTGAAAACAAACAAAACCCTTTCAATTTTTTAGTTGAAAACATAACGAAATTCGTGTCTATTTTCTTCTTTTCTTTATTTTATTCATACCTAGAAACGTTTTTTGAAACCGAAAATAATATAGTTTGCGGTAAAAAAAAAAAAACAAATTTATGTTTTTAATGTTCTCATACATCTATAGGTATGCGTGTGTAAATATCCATAGACACATTTTTTTATTCATCTGCTCATGTTCAGTGCAGTGCAACTGACTTAACCTACCCACATTTGTGTGCTCTTTTTATCGACGTCATTGTAAGTACCTTCTTCGAGTTATTTGTAAGGAAAATTTTAACTTAATTTCAGTTTTATTGTTCAAAGAAGTGATACAAAGTTGGTAATTCAAGCTATTATAATAGAACTTTTTTTATTTTTAAATTGGAAGAATTATAATCTATTCACTTCCTCGAACCAAAAAATTAAAAAAGATCTAATTGTTCTTTAGATAAATCGGCATTTCATGTGCACGGCACTGTTTATTTATTTTTATTAAATGTCCATAGTAACTTAAAAAAAAAGAGCCCACACTACTCAGCAATGTGACGTTAGAAGTGATTTTAAAATTTGCGCAACAATATTGACTTTATGAAGCAATGCTAATCTTTGTCGATTATTGTATAGGTTTTAAAATATGAGTGGTTGTATAAGTCAACTAATGAAAAAAAAAAAAAAATAGACAAAAAATATAAAATTAATAATAATAATATTTAAGTTTGACAAATAATTAATGAAAAAAAAATTAAAGCCATAAACACTCTCATAACAATATAGAAAATAAAAAAATATATTTCAAATAAATCGGTTGACTACTTTCTGACATCGTGCGTTACAAACTTTAAAATGGTTTCGCTTTTATATAATAGTATAGATTGTGCCTCAGTGCCTCAGGGCTGTGTTCTGTCGCTGGCACTCTTTTTTTATTTTTACTAATGATCTCCTGTCTGCAAATTCTAATCGTAATTATTTGCTTCGTGACAATATTATTCTCATTTTTAATCCTGTCGTTTTAGGAATCAAAAATCGAGTAGAACTTAATCATAAACCCGTTTTCGTCAAATATAGCGCTAGAAGTTTGAGTTTCTCTAGTCGATGCAAAAAGTTTTTCTTCCAAGCTTTAGTATATTTCCCATCTCTGGGCTGGTGCTTCTGCAACTTACTTAAGTCTCCTGGACAGTATTGAGCACTCAAATTGATTGGTGATGATATCATTGTTGAATGATATACAGTGTTGGCCAAAACATTAGCAACTAAAACTAATCCCATTTTGTGTCATTCAAAAATTAATAACTTAAACAAATAATTAAAATTTTTTTTTTCCAAAATATAATACATTAAGTATTTACTTCTAAGGGGCCGTTCATAAAATACGTCACGCTAAAATCAACTTTTTCTTACCCCCTTCCCCCCATTGTCACGCTATGTCACGCTTTCTGTGACCCCCCTAGAAATATTTCGCCACAAAAACGAAGTACCCCCCCCCCCCCTGAATATGATAAATTTCAAATGATACTACACAAATTTTGAGAATTTAAATAAAAAATAAAAAGTATTAAATTGAGAAATATGAAAAAAGCGTCCGAATTAGTTCACTACTAAATGAAGAATGAAAGAATAATATAATAATAAATACATGAGAAACAGAATTTTCATTTGTTACTGAGTCGAGAGCGCAGGGTGCGAGGAAACGTTACTTTTTTAAGTATTGGAAAAACAAAGAAACCAATTGTGACGGATCGCAACGCCGCGCCGCCAGAGCCAAGTCAAAAGACTAAACCCGCGCCACAGAGCCAGCGCTCATGTCGAAAAATAAACAAAAGTAAACATATCAAGTTACAATTTATTGTAATAAAACTATGTACATATATACGTTTGAAATTCTATATATTTACTAAATACGAAATAAATGTCGTTCTATCATGATGAAAATTTAAAAAGAAAAATAGGCAAAAGAAATACTAATTGAAAATGTTTTAATGAATGGCGAACGTCACGTTACCATAGACCCCCCCGTCCCCCCTTGTCACACCTTGTCACACTCAGCAAGAGCCCTCCCCCCGCCTTGTGTGCGAACGTATTTTATGAACGGCCCCTAAATAGACCACAAGAGAATATAGTTTTCATAAAGATCCATTTAAATATGACATAAGTAGGACAGTTGACGCAATTTTTTGTTGGTTAAAACAAAAGCAACTTTTTATTGCTATCTCTCTTTTTCTTATTAATAGAGAAAATTATGTAAGTCCGTTAACTACAAAATCCATTGCTCATATTAAAGGTGTTTGCAACGAGTGTTCATAGCTAACTTTTGTAAAATGGCCGGAAACAAATACTTTAACGAAATAAAAGAATATAAAAGTGGATACAGTCAAATTAAAATATCGCAAAAATATTCCATTCAAAAATCTGTGATTTGCCCATTAATACAATTTTACAAATCTAAAAAGTCATTTCAAACGATTCATCGAGGTGGCAGACCAAGAAAAAAAAGAGGCTGGGATGCGACCCACACTGATAACTTCCCATCCCGTCTATCGATTTGTCTTGCTTAAAAGTTTGTCTAAATGTATCAATTCTTGCCAAATTTGCGTTCTATTTTTTGTAGATTTTATTTTTTTTATGAAAAAACGGACTATTGGATTTTTATAAAAAAATTACTGAATATAAAAAACAATATTTTCTGTGAAATAAAATAAGTTTGAAGCCAATATTTTTAATTTTTGAAAAGCTATTTGAGCCGATCAATTTTTACCAACTTTTATTAATTTTTTTGTTTAGGTTTTTATTTTTTGTAAAAAACTGTCAATTCGATTTTTCTCAAAATTTTTCCTAATGTTGAAAACAATATTTCTTATAAGTTAAAATTAGTTAGAAGCCATAATCTCAAATTTTCGAAAAGATATTTAAGTCGAAAATCAATTTTTACCAACTTTTGTTAAATTTTTTTTTCGGTTTTTAATTTTTTGTAAAAAAACTGTCAATTCTATTTTTTTCAAAATTTTACTGAATGTTGAAAACAACATTTTTTGAAAGATAAAAGTAGTTTAAAGCCAATATCTCAAAGTCTTGAAAAGATATTTGAGTCAAAACTCAATTTTTACCAACTTTTTTTTTTATTTTTTTAGGTTATTATTTTTTGTAAAAAAAACTGTCAATTCGATTTTTCTCAAAATCTTATCAGATGTCAAAAACATTATTCTTCATTGCACAAAATTGTTTTGGAAATGAAATCATATTTTAGTCGTAAAATTTTCGAAGTGACAAATTTTTTTTTCAGTTTTTTTGTATTTATAAAAAAAAACCGTTAATTGAATTTTTTTCCAAAAATATAATTGTTTTGTATCACGTTACAATATATAATATAAAATTTAATTCAAGTCTCTAGTGTCATTGGTTCATGAGATATTTAGGGTTAACCAAAATTTTCACCTTTTTTTTAAACTGCTATGGTAAAAAACCACCCACGCAATTTTCTTGAGAGCCCTTTCTACATCTTTTTGCCTTATTATCTGTATAACAAAATTTATTTGAAGTCGATATCTCTTCTGGTTCTTGAGCTATGGACGACGAAAAAAACGTCGCGAACGTACGGACGTACGTACACACGCACGCACAGACATCTTTCTAAAAATCTTTTATTTCGACTCTAGGGACCTTGAAACGTCGAGAAATGTCAAAATTTTCAATTTGACAAATCGGACCCATTACAATAACTTCCTATGGGAAGTTAACAATAAAATGACAGGATTCTGCCTTAATAAAAACAATTAAAAAAGACCCTTTTATATCATCAAGAGAAATACGAACCCAAATCGACCTGAACGGAAGCGCGAAAACAATTCGAAGACGAGCTGTTGATGGTGGACTAAAATCTTTCAAAGATGTAAAAAAGCCTTTTATTTCCACCAAAAACAAGCTGGCGAGATTAAAATTTGCTCGTGACCACATCAACTAGAAAATGGAGGAAAGTACTCTTTTCGGACGAGTCCAAATTCATTTTCAAGGGTTCCACGTTACACCAAAGCTGTTGTAAAACACGGAATAGGTAACGTTATTTTGTGGGGATGTTTTCCAGGGCATGAACTGGGACCGATTCACCAAAAATATGGTACATTGGATCGTTTTATGTACCATTTGTGACATTTTGCAAAATATAATTCTGCCACACGCTGAGGATCAGTTGCCTCTGAAATTGATGTTTTTAGCAGGGCAACGACCCAAAGCACAAGAAAATCGGATCGACGTGTTACAATGACCAGCACATTCCCAGATCTCAACCCTTTAGAAAATCTATGGGAAATTGTAGATCGATGAATTGTAAGGATTAATTAAATTGGCTTGGGAAAGTATTCCAAACAGCATTATAAGCAATTTAATTGACTCCATTGCTTCGAAGATGTGCTGAGATGATACTAGCATTATTTTAGTAAGACTAAACAAATATATGTATTTTTTAAAAGTTGCTTTTATTTTAACAAGCCTAATATTAAACTAATTGTACTAATTGTGCTATATTAAATGAACTATAACAAAAACGACTATATTTTGTTTTCCATTAGAAACTGTAAATATTTGTTTAAATTACAAAAAAAAATATATATACAATTATTGAATCCTAAATTTGTTTTTTAACTATTTAATAATCGAGGCAATTAATGGTGCTTTTGTTTTGGCCAACAGTGTACTTCACTTGAACACTATCGTAAGGTTTCATGTCTCACACTTTTTACCATTTTTTTAACAGAATGTGCTATAGAGGAATAGACAGTTGCATCCCCTCCTCCTGTCAATAAGTTTAACAGTAATACTCGCGTTTCCAGAAATGCTTATCAGTATACCCTCGAACCCAACTTTGGTCGTGCTGTCATGTACAAAGATTCTTTAATTAGCCGTACTACGCGAATGTAGAATGCTTTACCACACTCTCTTAGCCAGTCATTGCAATATTCAGAAATTTACAAACAATGTGCACCGACAACTCCTTTCAAATCCTCTTTTCCATGATTTATCAAATGTGCGCTTACTATTAAGAAAAAAGTTTCAACACTTGCGTAAGAATTAAAAACAAAAATTACACAAAACACAAAACGAAAGTATTAGGCCAACACGATTTTCAAATGTCATTACGCTTATATGAAACTCAAGATTTTTTGAATGTGAAGTTTTTGTATTTAAAAAATGTTGTGTTGAAACCAGGCCACCAAATTGACTTAAATTACAAATTTTTGGGAAAAGCGAGCGCGAAGTGTTTAACATTATGAAATAAATAAGGTATAAGCTGATGATTTATTTGTCGTAATATCCGGGACGTTAAACCAATTACCAATTTATAAATAAAAATAAATTGGGTGGCGCAACAGTCCGTTGAGAACTAGGGCCTAGTGACTTACAACTATCAACCATTCCTGTGTGCGTGTACTGTTGTCAGGGATGGAGGGGACCTACAGTTTTAAGCCGAATCCGAACGGCAAATTTGAGAAAGCACTTTTCATGACAAGAATTACTCTTGGAGAATTTGTCAATTCCTCACAAGAGGCAGTACCCGTGAAAAAAACCTTAGATGGCATAGGCAGGGATCGAACCCGAGACCTCTGGCATGACAGTCCAACGCACTAACCATCATGCCACGGGTACTACAATTACCAATTTAGTGTTGCAAATATCGAGGTATTCAAGCCATAAAAACAATGTTTACTAATTTTTGTTATTATTTTCCCTTTCAATTGGTTTTTCTATATTTTAAAAATTATTGAAAACTTCATTTCTGTTGTATAAAATGGCTCAGGATTTTATATTATTTTTCTCCCTAAAAAAAACACCAAAGTCCGCAATCATTTTTGTAATTTTGTTTTGTTAAAAAAACAAATTAATCTTTCTAGAAAAAAAGGTCTTACGCTTTAGAGACCTTGTAACATGGAGAATAATAAATTTCAAAATTTTCAGTTTCAATTTCCAAGGACCTTTATCTACACTAATATTTTAAAGAGGAAAGATTTGTATTTTTGTATGTAACGAATAAACTCAAAAAGTACTGGACCGATTTTAATAATTCTATTTTCATTAGAAAGCTACATTATCACTTAGTAACATAGGCTATATTTAGTACTAGATTACTACAGAAATCTTTTGAAATTCCTATATAAACCAACCAAAGCTGTAAAAAAAATTAGCCATAAAATGTCTTTCATCGCATGCGCTGCGAAGAGTATTAATGATAGGACAACAAAATGTTTTCTAATTTAGTGCTTATAAACTTAATATCTGTACCTATTTATGTCCACCCGTGCGAAGCCAGGACAGGCCGCTAGTACTTAAATAAAATTGATAAAAACCAAAAAAACATCAAATTTCAACAAGTGTATGTTTCTGATATCAAAACAAGTTATTGTTTAAGCTATACCGATTTTAAAATTAAAAAAGAGGCTTGAATGCAACCCACACTGATAACTTCCCATCCCGTCTGTCGATTTGTCTTGCTTAAAAGTTCATAGGTTTTCGTGTTTTGTTAAAAAAGGTTGTCAGTTGAATTATTCTAAAATATTTAAAAATTACCAACAATATTTTCCATTTGATGAAATAGTTTGATTTCAAAATCTATTTTTGTAAAAGAGATTTTAAGTCGAAAAACAATTTTTATTAATTTTAGTAGCATTTCTTAAAAGTTTTTATTTCTTATATAAACAAATACAAATTGGATGAATGAAATTAATTTGAGAGATATCGAGAACCGAACATCAATTTTTAACAATTATGCGTACTGTTTTTTTTAGATTTAATTTTTTTTATGAAAAAACGGATTGTTGGATTTTTATAACAAATTATTGAATATCGAAATTAATATTTTCTGTGAGATAAAATAAGTTTGAAGCCAAGCTTTTTAAGTCGAAAGTAAATTTTTACCAAGTTTAAGTATTGTTTTTTTTGTTAGGGTTTTATTTTTTGTAAAAACAAACTGTTAATTCGATCGATTTTTCTCAAAATTTTACTAAATGTTCACAACAATATTTTTTAAACTATAAAATTAGTTTAAAGCCAATTTCTCAAAGTTCTAAAAGCATATTTGAGTCAAAAATCAATTTTTGTTTTGAAGATAAAATTATTTTTTGTTCGTAAAATTTTCGAAGTGACAAATATTTTTTTTCCGTTTTTTTTTTTGATTTATAAAAAAAATCGTCAATTGGAATTTTTTCGAAAAATATATTTATTTGATATCACGTTACAATATATAATATAAAATTTAATTCAAGTCTCTAGCGTTATTGGTTCCAACAATATTCTCACTTGTTTTAAATTGCTATTGGAAAAAAACCATATGTACATTTTGTAAGGCGGTTTAACATTTTTTTCTGTAAAAAGTCTCTTCGAAGGCTAATTTATTTTAATGAACTTATTAAGAATTAGGTTAAATGAAAATTTAACAGCAACTTAAACCTATAATCCCTACTTTGTATGTTTAAAGAAGCCGAATTCACATAAAAATAAACTTTAACAACTCACATGTAATTAAAAGAATTAAATAAACCTACTAAATAGGCCTGCAATAATAACAATGAAGAATAAATAGTTTTTTTTTCATATACCCAAAAACCCTTTTTCGATTTAAACCAAAAAAAAGGTCTACTTATATATAAAGTCTTCAGTAATATCCATTTACGTTCTACCACACACTCCAAGTAATTTAAGGTCTAAAGTTTTCCTTGGAGGCCTTTCAAGAAATCGGAATCCTTTATTTTTTATTTTATTAACTTCTTCGCATGTTCAGTGCGATTATAGGACTTCTTCAATTTCATTCAAACGAATATACGAACACGATATTGAAATTGGTAAATCCTTACAGGATAACAAAAAAGGCAAAGAAAAAAGGGAATGAGATGAAAATGAACTTAAGTGCCACAAGATCCGATCAGATAAACTTTTTCTCTGCTTTTTTTTCTTCAAAGTATCTCAAGTTCGTATATCGTTTTTAAGCCATTCAAACATGTTCCTTAAATACTTGTGTTAGGTATATGTTTGAAAAGTAATACCTGCGCTGCGATGGGAAATACCCCCTGACGCAATTCAGACTCCCATAACAATGGAAGGCATGATGTTGTTCTTCTTATGTCAATGGGAAAAAACTCAACGTTTAACTACCAATATACTTCTCGCATTTGGCTTAATTCCTTAAATCAATATTGATCACGTATCCCAATCATAAAGGACGACAACGACAACGAGGACGAAGACGTAGAAGATGATGATGATGATGACGACGACCCTTATATTCTTTCATACCCACCTATCCTTTCGTACGTTTGCTCCTTTTCCCTGAACTCTCTTATGAGGTGGCAGAGAGGAGCAATTTTTGTGTTTGTAATATCCTGGTGGGTGGTGTGTGCTTCGCTCCTACATCAAGGATTTCATCCTGCCGCATATGATGTACGTCGATACGTGTCTTTAGTCGGTTTTGTGCCAAGTTGTTCTTTTTTTTTTAAGCTTCTTCTTGTTTTGTATCACTCCTCGGCTTGCTTGGTTTGCAGGTTGACTCTGCGTCAAAGTTTCGACAAATCCGTAATGATGAGAATTAATGATAGGAATCATCCAAGGGATGGTTGGGTTGAGTTGAGTTGTGTTATTATTTTGACTTCATATATAGATAAATGGATGTATAGGTAGGTTAGGTTTAGAAAAGGATACGTGTGGTGTATATAGGTACCTAACCTACGTGTGGTATAGATTCGGTGGTGAATGGTGTTAAAATGGATAAGAGGGATTGTGGAAATTGATTTTGGATTTATTCTTCTACATCGACAACTCTGAATTAAATGTTTCATATTAATTTGAAAACAAAAACGAACAAGAACAAAATAAAAGCTGTCACATGAAGAACTTGAGCAGGGCAGTTACTATTTATTATACGTCAATAACTTGAAATGAGGATTTGAAATGCGGTTTAAAAAGGATAAATTTTCATTAAGATAAGATAAGTTAAGATAATGATGAAGTGTAAAAAAGGAACAGTCTCTAATGAGGGGTAAATTTATTGAGAACTGTGTGAGGTTTATGAACGAGATTAGATTTAGATTTTAAGGCTTATTATTCTCGATAGCTCAACTCTAGATTGGAAAATGATATTCTTAAGTACCTTCATTCAAGCAAGAGTGAATTGAGATTTAGTCAAGGCTGCAGATTCTTTTAGGTGGTTTATGAGAAAATGTATTGAGATCAGGGGTTTTCAATAAGAGGTTTCATTTTGAATAACTCCCTATTTTGGCAGCTGTCACTTTTGAAATTTAACAAATAAAAACAAAGACATTACTAAAACGAAGCTGGGATGCAACCACTTATGATAACTTCCCATTGGTAACCGCAACACGAAATGTTTTTATTAGCTTCCCATAGGAAGTTATTGTAATTGGTCCGATTTGTCAAATTGAAAATTTTGACATTTCTCGACGTTTCAAGGTCCCTAGCTCAAGAACCAGTATAGTTATCGACTTCAAATAAATTTTGTTATACAGATAATAGTGCAGAAAGATGTAGAAAGGGCTCTCAAGAAAATTAGGTGGGTGGTTTTTTTACCATAGCAGTTTTAAAAAAAAGGTGAACATTTTGGTTAATCCTAAATATCTCATAAGCCAATGACGCTAGAGACTTGAATTAAATTTCATATTATATATTGTAACGTGATCCCAAACAAGTATAGTTTCGAAAAAAAAATCCAATTAACGGTGTTTTTTATAAATCAAAAAAAAAATGTGTCACCTAGAAAATTCTACGAATAAAAATTGGTTTTATCTCCAAAACAATTTTGTGCAACGAAGAATAATGTTTTCAATATCACGTACAATTTTGAGTAAAATCGAATTGAGTTTTCTTTTATAAAAAATAAAAACCTGAAAAAAAAAACACTATTTAAAAATGAAACTTCGACTTAAATATCATTTCCAAAATTTGAGATTATGGCTTCCAAATTATTTTACCTTATAAGAAATATTATTTTCAACATTCGGTAAAATTTTGAAAAAAATCGAATTGACAGTTTTTTTATAAAAAATAAAAACCTAAAACAAAATTAATAAAAATCGAATTGGGAGTTTTTTTTACAAAATAAAAAAAATAATACTCAAAGTTGGTAAAAATTGATTTTCGACTGAAATATCTTTTCAAAAATTTAAGAGTATGGCTTTAAACTAATTTTATTTCACAGAAAATATTGTTTTCAACATTCAAACATTTTTTTTATAAAAATCCAAGTCATTTTTTTTCATAAAAAATTAAATATCTACACAAAATTGTTTGCAAAATTGTTAAAAAATGATTTTTGGTCCTCGATATCTCGTGAACAATAGAAGATATTGACTTCAAATTAATTTCATTCATCCAATTTTTATTTGTTTAAATTAGAAATAAAAACTTTTAAGAAATGATACTAAAATTGGTAAAAATTGGTCTTCGACTAAAAATCTCGTTTACAAAAATAGAATTTGAAATCAAACTTTTCCATCATTATGCAAAATATTGTTGGTAATTTTTAAACTTTGTAGAATAATTCAACTGACAACTTTTTGAATAAAACACGAAAACCTACAAACCTTTTAAGCAAGACAAATTGCCAGACGGGATGGGAAGTTATCAGTGTGGGTCGCATCCCAGCCTCTTTTTATTTAAAGAAATTGAAAGAGCTACAATAAAAAATTAATGTTTTAGCAGCTTTCTGTCGAGGAGTATTGAAGAAGTTAAATCAATACAGAAATATTTTTGGTAATATTAGATTTTTGTAAGAAACAAAGTTATCAGAAGTATTTTAAGTAGGTCTTAATTCTAAAGTTATGTTAACATACGAACACAAGTCAGTCATATTTTAACTGATTGAGTTTTTGAAATTCATGGAAATGAACCGAAATTTCAAAAATCATGTTTATAACATTTGGAATACCTTAAACCAAAGTTCTTGCTAGAAAGACCAATTCCATTAAGTTTTCCTAACTAAATATATCAATTTCATCAAAATACGTTCACTTATTCAGATTTTTTTAAAATAAGTATTAATATTTCTAGACGAAAACTTTTAATTTCGAAGAGGAGGACAACAATTCATTCCTCCAAAATCCTCAGCCTTTTTTAAATCTCTGGGGCTATTCTTTATGAATTTTATTGTACTCTCTCTCTAATGTTAACATTAAAGACTTTCAATTTTCATGTTCTGGGAATTCAAAAGTCTTAAAGCTAAAATAAACAAATCCAACTTGATAAGGCTTTGGCTTACATTAATAATTCTTTGAAAAAATTTAAAATTTAAAAAGGTTTAAGGTAATAATTAGGAGACTTAGTTATGTAATGTCTAATTAAATTCCCAACTGATATTTGATGCCGATTTGAGTATAAATTATGCGAAGAAATCATGTGGACAAAAATGTAATTCACATAAAACTCAAATTCCAAATCCACAAATTTTCTTATAGATCAAACATGAACTTTGACCATAAATTATATTCATTCAACAAGAATTTTAACCAAGGCAATCAATCTTAGAATTATCCATTCTTGGGTAGGCAGTTATTATGCCCTTTGGCCTACAAAATAACTTGAACTATTTAGAGGGAAAACCATCAAGAATGTGTTCAACAAAACACTACCGCCTTAAATAGTGTAACATTCAAAAGGATAGACCCTTAATTTCATTAGCTTTTGTTTCAAGAATTTTAGGCAGACCATACCTACTTCCCTATACCTATATACTTATGTTTTGAATAAATATTAACTGTGAAAACCGCATTACTTTAAAACCCATGAAAGAAACCTTTTACGCATATTTCTAAACAAACTATTTTTACCAGAACATTAGACAAAACATAACTTCTTTGGCCTTTTTAAACTTTGCTCGAAAAAAGTACAACGACGAAATTGTCTGGAATATTCTTTGTTGTTAACCACAACAAGCTGTTTATCTGTTTTGCATGTTTCTACATACCCTTTAACCTCTTCGACATAGAAATATTATAGAAAGATACCTTTCAATTCTATTCAGCAACTTGTCCTTCTTTTGATCTCTTTTGAACAACCATACAAAAGTTGGCAAATATTTACACAATAAAAGTGAATGTTAACATATAAATGAGAATTTTGTTTCAACAAATTGCATGACCATAAGATATGTATACATATACATATAAGTGGCACATCCCCCTGCCCATTTCTCTGAAACTAAAAGACTGCGCATATTTTTACATCCTGAATCCAGAATGAAACAAGAATCAAATTTTTTCATCACCCACATATCCAGAGTTAGAAATATGTATAGATACAAAAGGATATATGGAAACCTTGCGGGAAAAAGAATATCCTTAACTTATGCATATAAACATATGAATCCTAAGTACCACCATCTAGAATCCAGATAAATTGTGAAACTAAAACTTTACTCATCGCATAATGTTGTTTGGAAAAGTTTTTAATCAAATTTTCAAATCCTACATGACCGAGGACGAGAAGGTTATACCAACCTACCTCTGCTCTACCTACAACGACGACGGACGGTTTCAGAACCCTCATATGATGTGAAAGCATCCCTTATGGCAAGCTATAGCAACCTACAAAATGCAAAAACGAAGAATAAGGGAAAAGAAAAATAAATAGGATCATATTGCAAATCTCCACTCCACTCTCGGTGTGTAGTCTGTGCCATTAGTGGCGCATAACTCCATGAGTAATCAAATCACCAACAATGCCAAAATATTTGTTGCATGAAATACATAATATTAAATACGTAGGTATACCTTATCCTACCCTTCTCAGTCCGTCCCACCTCCAACCTACCTAGAGTTAAGAAATGTCGGAATAAGAATTAGAGAAAGCACATGAGTACAACAAAACGGGAAATGGGAAATGGAAAATGAGAAACGGGAAAAATATCCTTTTACCCAAAAGACCAAAACCAAAACCCAACTACCAAGAGACATGATGCCGTTGCCGATGCCTTTGCTTCTGATTATGAGTCATCACTTGGAATTCCGGGAAGGAAAAACTTTTTAGGATTCTCCCTTTTTCCAGCATTGAAGAAGAAAGTTTTACTGATGCTTTGTACAAATAAAATGAAAGAAATCCTGCACATAAACATCACAACAACAAACTTAACAACACGAGGAGCAGAGCCAGAGCAACATCAACGACTGAAAACGAAGTGGAGAAAAGGGATGTTATTTTTATTTTTTTCTTACCATCATCATCATCATCGTCACCTCACCTCCATTTTTGAACAACATCCACATTTGACGATTGTACGTTGTTCCTCCAGTCTAGGTTTATCTTGCAAAATTCTGCTAAGTTATATTTTTGTATTTGCAGACGAAGTTTTGTTTTTATTTTTCAACATCATCCATTTTAAGGACCTCGAGTTTTGAGGGAACTTACAGTGATGTAAAAAAGTTTGTGTTTTGAAATGTTCGACAGATGGAAATGAAAATATGCAGCCGCAACTCAAAGAAAAGGTATCAGAAAGAGAGTTTTGTATCTTCTTCATTGCAAAATTCCAAAGTAATGAAATTTCATGCTTATGGTTCGCCATTTGCATCAACCACTCGCCATAAACATTTCCAGAGGACGAAAATCTTTTTCTATGTTATCATTAAAATTGGCACTAGTTTCTTTTCTAATATTCAAACACGGCTGAAAATATAGTATGATGAAATTTCATACCTATGGCGCGCCACATGTCTCAGCTTCACACTCATCATAACTATTTATAATGTACATCACCAATTTTCACATCAAAATCTCTTCTTTTTCAAGGTACATTTAACATATCCAATTTATAACTTATGAAATTATATACATATGGCACTCCACTACTATTAATCACTCATCATTAACATTACACTAGAGTTTTCTTATTATTTTAATTTTTTTTTATATTGGCATTGGCATTAGTTCTTTCTTTAATATAACCAAGCGACTATAAGTGAAGCATGATGAAATTTCATACATATGGCACGCCACTATTGTCACCCTTTTTCCATTCGCTATAATCATTTCATTGTACTTTACCAATTAGGATGTCCAAATTTTGCCTTAAAAAAAATCAATTGGTACAACAGCTCATAGAGAAGCAGGACCTAGAGACCTACAAATCTCAATCTTGTAAGCGAGTAATGACAAGTTATCCTTCCTTATGTTCCAGTTTTGTTGCCGAATCTGAATTGCTAATTTTAGAAGGCCATCACTTTACTAATTCTAACATCAAAATCTTTTCTTTTTCAATAATTACACTCCAGATATGTGGAATAATTATGTAAAACAATTCCATACATATGGCGTTTTGCTTGTCTCAACCATTCTAATAACAAAATGGATCATTCTAATCACAAAAGAAATATGTATACGAAATTGCAAGCTTATGGCACGCCATTGTATCTGTCACACGCCATAAACATTTTCAAATATCACTTATAGTTTAGTTTCTATTAAATTGATTGATGGTGCCATTTGTGCCATCAACTTGGCACTCGCAAAAACTAAATTAATAGTACCATTCAAAATTATGAGGTTAACAATTGATTCGTTTCTTTTCTGTCAAATAATTTCAAACAATAGGATTTTTCAAAACGACAACACAATTAAAAACTATATTGAACTGGTGAAACATAGTGCAGGAGTTTATAGAATTGGAAATTTATTTTCCATATGACAAAAACAGCCAAACAATTATTTTCTATTATTCGTTGTTAAATTATCTCAAACAACGAAATTTCATGCATATGGCGTGCCACTTGTATCAGTCATTTGCCACTTATCATAGAAATATGTTCATAGTACGTCATCAATTCTGACCTCAAAATATTTCTCTTTAGTTAAGCATTCAAAATATCTAAAATATTAAATATTATATAAAATTTCATAAATCTTGCACGCCACTTGTTTGAGCCACTCGCCTTAAAAGCTTGTCACTAATTCTGTAATCCGAAATGTTACTGCTTGAATTAGGTTTCTATGAAATAGATGAAATTTTATGCTTATGGCACCCCACTTGACTCGAATACAGTTTTTGTACATCACTGTTTGAATATTTATGTATATTTCATATATAAAATTTTTGTTTACATACATAAAGAGTCAAATACAAATAGACACATAAGTTAAGGAGTTACAAATCGGCAGCAATTAAATTTCATATTCTGTTAAAAAATAAATATGCATATATGGATATGAATATACACGTAAGTGTGCCTTCTTTATACAAATGCGACTGGGGTTGAGGTCCTTATTTGTATCCTTTTTCTTATTTTGAATATTATGAAAGGAGATTTTTTCGGAGTCAATTTGCCCACAGGTTCTTTTCTTTGTTGATGACAATAACAGGATTGCAGGATTATTTATGTTTATATGTATGTATGCATGTTTTTGTTCATTATTCATAAAAGGACGAAATTATTGATTTTTTGGATGAAATTTTACAACTCAAGGGTGGAGGGTGGTTTTACTATAAAACGTACGATAACATTTACTACCAACACATTTGCAAAAAGAATGCATACAAAAGATAGAAAGTGCAGTGTGAAAGAGTGAGAAATATATATGTTGGTTGAATAAAATGAGGAAATTGTAAGCGTAAACATTGGCAATGGAAATGTAAAGGCGATAGGAGAATATTAAATGACTACGTAAACGAAAATGACGCGACAAGAGCGACATTATTTGCTGTTGTTTGATTTTCTATTTTCCTAGAGGGTTTTTCATTTGATTTTATATATGTACATACATATGAGTATGTATTTGTATGTAGTACGTAGAAAATTTGTGAAGTCATCCCTTCTAAATTGAGGAGGTATTTTTGTTTTGGGAAGAAAGTGCATTAAAGGTTAACAACAACAGTCGAGGTGAAAATTCTTTTGGAGAAATGTTGATGTTGCCGGTTTATGCATAATTGTAACTCGGGCACATAAAACATTTATATTCTGTAAAAGCACTCTGTCAATGTCAAGAAAATGAAGAAGAAAATTTACTTGCAAATTTACAATTTGAAACAAAATACATTTGATTTAAGTTGTATTTTATTATATAAAGGCTTTTCCAATTAGAGGTTTAATTTTGAATAGCCCGTTATTTGGACAGCTGTCACCTTTGTAGCTATCAATTTTTAATATTTAAAAACTATACGCTTTACTAAGCATTAAAATTCTTAAAACTAATTTCACAGAGGATGAAAATCATGCAGTCATAATTACTAATATTAAACAATTTTTGAGTAGTCTATAAGCACCTTATCGTTCGAAAAAGGGGAGTTGGGGAACAAATTAAAGCTATTGGCACAAATAAGCGGTGTGGACAACTGATAAATTATCCTGCTGTAACTCCTTAGCCGTAGTGTTGACGAAAACCAAGTTTTGTCGATTTATTGCACATTTTTAGAATTGGGATTTCCACAAATGACACTACACCATAATTTGCATATTAACTGAGATTTTATGCTTTTAGAGATCACCAGCAACTTTCGTCCTTTTTTTCGCTGATTGGGTCCTTGAAATGCATCAAAATTATTTATATTTTAATCGAAAAATCATCTACTGTAATGAGGGTGCTACGTTATTAAGCAAAATTGTCTCCTTTGGAACTCAAAAATAAATAAGATTTTTTTGTAGAAATTAAATGGCAATTATATATTTGAACATTAACTTATTTCGCAGGTATAATTTTACATCTAAATTTGTAACTTCTATTTTTAGCAAGCAAGTTCGAACTGCCCAGTCGTGCATTTTATTTCTTGGATTCAAGTGAATAATAAATTCAATGCTCCACAATATTTTCTAGACCTTAAAGATAGAATTGAAGTGTGAACATTGGTCATGGACAACTTCGTCAAAACGATGGATTTGTTGCTTCAACTTAGCCGTGTTGGACATTTGACTGTTATCGCTTTCCGTCAAAATTTTCATCTTGACAGCAAAATAAACATCTATTCTACTTGCTTTCTACCTGCTATGAAAATGAACCCTGTTATTGGAAGACCCTGTAGATATTAAAGCTTACAGTTCCAAATTAAAGTTTTTTGGCATATCTCTAGGAGGTCTCACTTGAGCCTTACACCAATCCCCCTGGTATCGATTAAAGACAAAATTGTCAATATATTTCTTATTTAAAAATATTTGCTTGTTTATTTTTTTAAAGTCCACACATTTTGTAACACATTCTGTTGTGCGGATCTAAATCTGAAAACGCAGGACAATTTAATTTTCTTATGTCTTTGTCCTCGAAATTAAGGATAATCTTTACTACAAAAAGGAGGGAATTCCATTCATTTCAATACTACAAACCTACAACTAAAACTACAACCACACAGATACAGAGCACAAGGATATTCAAACCGAAAAATCATCAAAAACTCGTGTGCTGCTCTGCTATCTCCTGCTGGCAGAAAAGTTGTATTTTTGTTGTTGTTTCTTGTTTATCCTTACAATGGTAATGGATTTATAGTGAACATGGAGACGACACACAAAAAGAAAAAGAAAAACAACCCTAAAAAAATAAAAGAATTTCCATTCACTTCACAAATGGTTGGTCGTCTCGCTGCTGGCTGCGTGAAGCGTAGGAATAGAGTTTGAGATTTCGAAGTTCTGTTTTTCTCTGATGCTAAAGCTGTGTCTACCAATGCGTAAAGTTTTTCCCTTTTGCCGTTCGTTGTCCTTCAAAAATGTTCGAACACCGTTCAATTTACCCCTACTTATCCTGTTATACTACAGTGTGGAATTTAGCAACAGCAGCAGGTCCTTTCTATCTATATACCACTATATGTTTTTATGTATGTATAGCTGCTCTGCCATCAGGCTGCCTGTTTGCCACTCTTCCAGTCCATCAGAAGGACTCAAGAACTCAGACTCGGGATTCAGGATTCAGGAAGACCTTTTTGAATTTGGTTCTTTTTTGTTTCTGTTGTTGTTGTTGTTGTTGGTTGCCTTATTTTTATCGGTTTCTTTTGGGGTGAATTGAACAAGCACTCATTCGTTTCGTTCCCCTGACCCATCGTCAGTCGACGCTCGTCATCGTCGTCGTCGTAGTCGCCTTGGGTCGGGTCTATGATTTTCTCTTTTTGCAGCACAAACAAGGAACCCGGCATAGTGGCGCCGGGCCGAGAATTATCCCTTCAATAAGGGATGCAAAATGCACCCCCAACTTTATAAACCGGCAGAATACTTTAGATGTGTGGGTAAATGGAGTTTTCCTTTGCTTTGGTGGTTGTTTATTCATATTTACTAAGAGGCTTGCCAGATTGAGCTATTTATCGGAAATTTGGCTTTCTATTCTTCAAAATTAAAAAACAAAAAAAAACACATTGGGCTATTTATCGGGAATTGAGCAATCTTTTATACCAAAAAAAAAAAAAGAATTTCGTGTGGCAATACAACAATAATTAGACTAAAAGTAGCTTAAAATTGACGACAAAATTTAGTAGGTATGACAAAATTTAATATAATTGTGCTATAAGTAGCCCAAATACATTTTTTTTTACTATTTTCAATTGTATTTTGGGCTACAAATATTTTTAATTAGAGATAGTTCAGCAAAATTTTATCTTTTGCGCTATATTGCATATTGTATTTGGGCTATTATTCGAGCTACTGTTTCATCTTCAGGCTACAAATATTATTAAATTGAGCTATCGGACAAGGTCAGGAATATTTGCTGGACTATTATACGAGCTACTTTTTCAGCTACGATTTTAAGCTACAAATATTTTACAATTGGGTTCACGAGCTTGTTTAAGAATACTGTTTCCTTTGGGCTATAATTTGAGCTACATTTTCAGTTCTGATTTTGGGCTACAAATATTTGTAAATTAGGCTACCGAAGTAGATGAAAAATATTGTCTCTTTTGACTTATTCAGCTACAATTTTTGGCCACATTTTTTTTTTTTAATTCGATTATTGAGCAAGTTCACGAATATAACCACTTTTAGGCTATTATTTGAGCTATTTTTTCGGCTCCAACTTTAGGCTACAAATATTTGTAAATTGGGTTATCTGGATAGTTCAGGAATATTTGCTCAGTTGTGCTATTATTTGAGCTACTTTTCATCTACGATTTTGAACTACAAATATATTAAGGTTGGGTTGTCAAACTTATTTATGAATATTCTCTCTTTTGAGCTACGTTTTCGGTTCTAAATTTGGACTAATTTTTAAATTGGGTTACCGAAGTAGATGACAAATATTATCTCCTTTAAGCACTTTTTCAGCTTTAAATTTTAGCTACAAATATTTAAAATTTGGTCTTTAAGATAGTTCAGGAATATTTTGTCTTTTGGGCTACTATTTGAGCTACTTTTCTAGCTACGATTTTGAGCAACAAATATTTTAAAATTCGATCGGTGAGTTAGTTTAGGAATATTGCCTCTTTTATTTGTAATACTTATTATTTTTCCGCAATTTCAGGCTACAAAAACTTTTTCAATTGGGCTATTGAACTATATTTCAGGACATGGCAACCCTGACAACATAAAAGAAGGAAAATTGTCTCTTTAATGTTTGTTTCTTTTCTTCATTTGCCTTTATTTTATATTTTGTTTGCATTATGTGGTTGTATGTATAGGAAGCATACCTATATGTATTTGATTATTCGAGAGTGGCTATGTGTGTAGGGTGTATGCATTAAAGAAGGGTGGTTGTGGGTTATTTTCAGTTTTTTGAAAAATTTCAAGTTGGATTACAACCAAGGACGATAAAACGAGGGTGGCGGTGGATGAAAACAAAAAAAATGTGTTTTGACTAGGTAAGGTATAGGTTTTAGGTAGGTATGACGGCAGCAGCGTCGGCAGCGGCGGCATGGCGAACGAATGGTAAATAATAAAATCTACTACAACAACGGTTTCAATACGCTTATAACATTAAAGTTACTCAGCGGAAATTGTTTGGTAAAGAAAGTTTTTTTGAGAATTTTGTTTCTTTTGTTTATTTTTTTTTGTTTTATGTTTTCCAACAGACTGAGACTGTTTTTGGAGAGGGAATCTAGAGGGTGTAAAGAGTATAAGTGCAGATAAATCAGTAGAACAAAGATTCCATGGATAGCGTAACCAGATGCTTATAAGGTGATTTGTGAGTTAGATTGGTATTAGGAGGATAATAAAGTTTACAATTCTTTAGTACAAAATAAAACTAACGAAGGATAAAAATTTGGAATTTTGTATACCTTAAAATTATAGAGCCAAATTGTGTTGGAAGCAGTAAGGTTCTTGTGTAATGGTATAAATTTGTCCAATCAAGATGGAAACGTTTTTGAATTAAGTCTGATCTTTGCTGTCTGGCAAAAGAATTGTTCGAATTTATATTTCTTGAAATTTTTGTAGTAATATATTTGGAGATATTCAAATTTAGTGTTACATGAAAGTTTTTTGATAAAAAGTTTTTTTGATAAAAATAAAATTAAGACGAATGAATTATTTAATTTAAAACTTCTTGATTTTATTGCAAAAATAAGTCACAATTTGTATTATTTCAAGAAGTTTAATAGCCAAAATTATATGCGTACAAGTCATTCCGTAATGTATTCAACTTGCGTTGCTTTTTTATATAACTATACAAAAATCACAAATATTGGACCATATTTTTCGATTATTTTTGATTTGTACTCGTATGTTTTATGTATGTTGTACCAAAAATCCCTAAATTATGAAAAAAGTAGATCAGTTTCGATTTTATCTACAAACATCAAAATGTTCTCATGTTATAATTTTTTTTATTAAAATTTTCAAAAACAAACAAAATTTGAAAAATTAAAATTTAGTCCAGTATATCAAAAAATATCCTTGCTTTAAAAAAAAAATGAGAAAAAGCTGAATTTTAGTAAAGAGTTTAATTTTTGGAACAAGAAATTTAAGAAAGTCAGAGAGGGTTTCTTGAAAATTACTCGAAAAATATTGTTTTTTTGCAATAAGTAGGTTATGCATTCAAGGTTATTTAATTCTAAACATAGTTTGTTCTTTGATAGAAAAAATTTATACATTCAATATCTTTATCCAGGATTTTTAACTGAATGTGCCCGATGTTTTCTAACAATCCCTCCCTCTGTAGAACTACAAAAGATCACTGTAAATTGTCTTGTAAAAAACCTTAAGTTTACGATTACGATTTATTCAATTCACACTTTTGGTCCTGAATTCAAATCTCGGCTTTACATTTTTCTACAACATCAGGTTTTTGAAATATACCATTATAAAAATGATTAAAGACAACCAAAAACGGTTTATTTTAAAGCTAAGTTAAAACAACATATCCCTCAACAATAAATTCTATGATGATTTTGAAAAGTACAAATCTTTATGTTCTAGATACTTCGTTTTCGTAAATTCTTATTAGTTATGAGATGACTTATTTCAAATGAAGTCTAGTTTTGAAAACCTTGAATGTAAATCCTTTCTGTTTTTGAATAATTTGTTTAGGAGTTAATTTTAAGTGCTGATTTCGGATCTGAACTTTGAGTTTAGCTATTTTGAATCAAACTTAGAAATACCCGTTTTCAACATTATTTACATTTTTTTTTAAGTATTCTAAGAACTTGATGTTGTAACCTTAACGTTTTTCGTTTAAGAACCGTTTTATCATAAATGTTTTATTGTTGTTTTAAGGTTAATGTATAAAAAGTGAAGCCTTAAAGAGGATTTGTTGAAAAAAAGTAAGATATTGAACATTTTTAAACTTAATATTAAGGGATTGTAAAATTCGAAAATCATTACGTATTTTATTGAAAAATAAACTATTTCATGAATTAACTTGGTCCAAAAAACCTAATAGAATGATTTTTTTCAAATATAAAAGGTTGTCTCTTAAGACGCGGACTTTATAGATTGATTTTAAAGTTGTCAAACTAAATCAATTTAAAACCTAAGAAAAAGTATAATTTTATTGCAAGCTATTTTACTTTGTTGACCAGTGTTATCAGAAATATAAAATTGAAGAGTACAAATATAAATCTTTAATTGCTTTGGATTTATCTTAATTCGACTCCAAAAATGGAGTCATTTTTTGCTATAATGTAACAGGATTAAAAAGTAAATTATTAATGCCAGATTTTTTTTAAATTAGTGTCAAAATATGATATATTTATATTACTTGAAACTTTTGTGGAGAAAGGTAAAGAGCTTCAATACACAAAATATTTCGAAGGCTATAATCTCAAATGGATACCCGCCGTCAGAAATTATAGATTTGGTCGTGCCAGCGGTGGTATTCTATGCGGTATTAAATTAAATATTGCGAACAAAAACATAAAATTCAAAAATAGTGAAAGCAAAACATTCATTGACTGTGTCTTCAACGGAAAACACTATTTAATAATACCAATTTACCTTAATTATAGTAATTGGAAAGTTGAATTTGAAACTTTGCAAAATTTTCTGGTGAACCAAACTAATGAAAATATTCTAATAATTGGTGACTTAAACAGTCGAATAGGAGTTTTCCAAAATTCTTCGTTCTTAAATTTTGAACAATTTACGTTTCAAAGAGAATCGGTTGATAAATGCACAAACTGAAATGGTAACTTTTTGACTGAGATGGTTGAGGATTTTGGGTTTTATATTCTAAACGGGGTATCCAAAAGTGATCCCACTGGCAGTTTTACATTCATTTCTAGTCAAGGTTGTTCTGTAATTGACTACTGCTTAGCCAAAGGTGATTGCCTCAAAATTTTCAATGATTTCGAGGTGATTACTGCTACCTATTCGTCGCATCTTCCTATATGTGCCTCTTGAAAATTTAAGACCCCTGAATGCGATTTACGACAACAAATTGAAAACGGATGCAAAAAGCTCCGTTGGATTAATTCAAAATCAAATATCTATAGAAGAAATCTACTTCAACACCCAATCAATCCTTCAAGTCTGGTTTCAAACACAGTAGATGTCTCAACGGATTTAATTTTCGACACCATCAGAATATCAGCTGTCATGAGTTCTCACAATAGAGCAAATAATTATGAATCCTGTTGGTATGACGAAGAATGTAGGAGAAGTAGAAAAAAATCTTTCGTGTTTCTTAAAATCTTTAGAAAAAACAATAATTTGGCCTCTAAATCCCTATATCTTCAGGCAAATAATTCGTACAGAAGATTGTGTAGCCTCAAGAAACAACAATATCTAAAAAAAACATGGCGTTGAATCTCATACATTGTAATGATTCTAGATCATTTTGGACAAATGTACGCATTCTAGCTGGCCGAAATAATAAGTCAACGATCTCTGCTATTGATGTGGATAAAATGGCTACTTATTTCAATACACTTTTCACAGCAGACCCTGGTCAAATGAACATAAGTTATGCACTACCATTCACTTATATTGATGAGTTAGATTTTCAATTTTCAATGCTAGAGCTATTAGTGGCTTTGAAAAAAATGAAGGATAATAAGGCTCCGGGTTTAGATGGCATACCGGCCGAGTTTTACAAAAATGCCAGCTCACAATTTCTAGAACAAATTTTACTTTTAATAAACAAGATGTTTATAGATGAGACAATTCCAAATAGCTTCCGATCTTCATACATTTCTGTGATCTTTAAAAAGGGAGATCCTAACCTACCGGAAAACTATAGGGGAATCTCTGTTCTCAGCTCTCTGCGGAAAATTTTCACTCAATTACTGTACCTAAGGCTTGTTTCCTGGGTTGAAAGGAATAATAAAATAAGTTATTTCCAAGCTGGGTTCAGAGCAAATCTCTCTACAATAGACCAAATCTTTACTCTAACGAGTGTTGCTAAACGTTTTATTGATAAAAAAAAGAACCTCTATGCATTTTTTGTAGATTTCAAAGCCGCCTTTGACACTATAAACAGAAGTTTACTACTTTTCAAACTTACAGATATTGGCTTGTCTACAAAGTTCATAAGAATATATGAACAACTAATATCAAATACAAGTTCAGTAGTAAAAATTGGTATGAGATTGTCAAATCAATTTAAATCTGAAACGGGAGTACCACAGGGTTGTATTTTGAGTCCCTTGATTTTTTCCCTCTTCATCAATGACATTGAAGATTAAATTCCAGGTGGTGTTATTTTTGGAGATGTACTTATCAAGGTGCTTTTATATGCAGATGACCTTGTCATTCTAACCGATAATCCAGATACTTTGCAGCTTCAAATTAACAAATTAAAACAATATTGCGATACTTGGGACCTTAAAATCAATACTTCAAAGTCAAAGATAATGGTTTTTAGATCTCAAAACCGCAGTAATAGGACTAATCGCAATTGGCACCTTGATGGCTCAAACATAGAAGTAGTGACTGATTACAAATACCTAGGATTTACTATAACACATAACCTAAATCTTGGAGCCCATTTTAAAGACAAAGTGAAGGTAGCAAAAGCAGCTATCAATTGTATGTGGTCAAACTTCTTCAAAAGTAACTCTATAGATGCGTCGACTAAATTTAAAGTATTTGAAACAACTATCAAAAGTTCTCTCTTATAAGCTAATGAAGTTTATGGATACAAGGAATTGGAAGTAATCGAATTAGTCCAACGGTACTTTTTCAAACGTATTTTCAGACTCCCTGCTAATACACCAAACTACGCTATTTACATTGAATCTGGCCTGCCTCCAATTTACTTAAAAAACCTTAAAGCTAACGCAGACTATATTGTTAAAGTCATGAGTAGACCTAATAATAATATTCAGAAAAAGATTATTTTGATAGCTCTACGGGGTAGGTTGTAGGTACTCTCCTTTTAAAGACTGGTTTGATTTGGCATAAGAATATAATTATCCGTTGTCACTAAGTATTGATAACTTAGAAGCATTTAGAAATGAACTGTATGACCTCATTTCTATTATAGATGAAACAATGTATCTAAAATCAATAACTCGTGCAAGAGAGTCTGTTACAAGAACAGCTTACTCTAAACTCAACTTATGTCTCGGGTATGACAACTATTTTCGAAACGAGTTTACTGCCAATGAGATAAGTCTAATCTTTAAAATGCGCGTTGAAATGCTTGAGCTCAATTATAGACCTCACAGAAATGATTTGAATCCGAATTGCTTACTATGTAACCTTAATCAGGCTGAAAATATTTCGCATTTCTTAGCTTTTTGTCCAATAATACAGGAAATCCGAAGAGTTTTTTTACAATTGAAGAATGTTTTGCAATTTTAAATGGAGAAAGTGGATGGAAAACTCTCATTCGATTTGTTTCAGAGGCTCTAGCATATAGAAACATGTATGTATATTAACTTTTAACACATGCGGTCTAATGATAAACTTTGTTTTAGCTAAACTAAAAGCCTAATTTGTGTATTGTAATACTTTAAATTACTTTTTATATATACCTTCGTTCTTATTTATAATTATATTATTATTATTTATTATAATTGTAATAATTTTTTATGTAATTAATACTGTATATTATAATGTTTGTTTTCAACTGTTCTTTTCATTGATATTAGGTTTATATTTTAACTGTTTAATGTAATTTATAAAATGTACTCTCTCTAAATGTATTTATTTAATTCTTATAATTAGCATTTTCGGCAGACGGCTTATAAGCCATGCATGTAAATCTTTTAAACTAATTCTGTTAAATAAATTATGTATGCAATAAAAGAAGAAAGAAAAAAGAAAAAAAAATGATTTACCAAAATAAACTGCAACTTGCAAACTTGCCTTAAATCTGCAATATTTTAAACAAAATGTGTATAGGTTCAGAAAATGTATACTATCTAAAGAAAATTTTTCTCTAGGCAATCAACGACGCACGGTGACAAGAACTTTTAAGAAAACTTAAAAAAAAGTGTCTATAGTAAGCCTAACATGAACCTAAAAATAATAAATAGATACGCAATATAAGAAATATAGCTCAAAGCGATTTCCTGAAACGTGCCATACGAGCAATATCCTCTTGTTGCAATTTTGTCACTTTCTTTCGTATCTAAGTACATCGCCTCTAGATATCTAAAAAAAACTGTCTATTGTTGAAAATAAGGGTAGAAATTGAAGAATAACAAAATTTTTAGCTTCCTAAGAGAAGTAAATTACAAAAAATTACGGAGTTCACTTAAGGGAGTGTCCACTTAAAGAAATGTACGTAAAACAAAATTAATGGATTTTGATTAATTCTACTCAGATTCCGAATCATAAGGGGAGGTTTTTTTTTTTTTTGACATTAGAGTGCTGTCTAGATTAGGACATTAGGAGGTTTTACACTTTGTTAATTTGACATTTCATCGAGAATTGAAACAAACCTACGCATAAATTAATTTGAATCCTTAAAAGTGCAGATATACCATAAATATACCTACATTGTCTGACATAACGCATATATGATAACACTCATGTTTCACCCATATGTGTTATACAACATATTGCTTAAACTCTATATTGACTTGCAGTCGGTTAGCGACGAGACATCCCCTATTTTCAAACTGTCTATTAACTTAGTCAACTTTGTCAGATGCGAGAATACGCCCTTCATTTCCATCACACAAAACTCATATTATGCCATATGTTTCACACATCATCCCTAAAAAATGTTAATTTTTCTTTTTCCAGTATCCCCCTACGTAGTTTTGAGGGATTCCTTGAAAAGTCATGTCAAAAACATACCCTCCCTCAACATTTCCATAAAATTTACTTACATAAAATAAAATAGAATTGAAAAGAAAATGAAATGAAATGAAAACAAAACATTAAACTTTCACGAACTATGTTATGAATAAAAAGGAAGAAGGATGGAAAATGAAAAATTCTAGGAACATCTGCCGCACATCACAGGCACAGCCTCGCGCACAGTGAATGTGAATGATGAGTAGCCATTTTCTCTAGTTAAGTAAATTGTCCTATAGCATAACTTACCATAGCAGCTTTGTATATTTGAGTTTGAATTACAGTTCGGAAAACTATTAGAACACTTTTGTAATATAAACAAAACAGAGTCATATCCTCCCTCCATCCAAAAGTATATTTCGTGTGGTTTCACTAAAATGACAGAAACACTTGTGCCATTGAAAATGTATATCAACATTTACAACTCTCGCTGCTCTAGCTCTAGTCCTGCCACTGATGCCATTCTTTCTCCCTTTGGATATACGTAGGTATATTTATGGTTAGGGGGGTAGCTCTGTTCAGCTCTAAACTAAATATCAACTCAACTGTCGACTAGTATTATATTTGTTTTGGGGGATGCCAGATTATATTACAGTTATCCTTATGCAAAATCCATAAAATCATCACTTGTTTTACTCATTTGGAATAATTGGATTGTTGCCAACACAACACACTTACTCAACATCAACAAAATATCATCCCTTAGTTCAGTCTCTATCTTTGTTCCTGTCTCTGTTTACTGTACATAAGTCGTAGTTGTAGTATAGAAGTCGTGAATAATGTCTTTTTCTTATATTGCAATAGTTGTTTTTGTTTTCTGTGTTTCTTTTCATTATTTTTCTTTTATATTCTTTGTTGCTATGCTTTGACTTTTCTTTTTACATTCTTTAGCAACATAAAATTTTACGAGCATTGTCTAACACTATATTGATGTTTTTTTTTTTTTTTTATTTTTTGATAGAGAATGAGGGACAAGTAGGTTGGGTAATGAATGAATGAAGGGAGGCATAGGCAATCATTATGATTATTATCATTGTTGTTGCTAATGATTAAAACAATTGTGTTGAATAATAGTGTAATTGGGAATAAAACAAGGTGATTGATGGAAGCAGATGGATACTTAACGTGAATACAAATGACTTACGATACGAGTACATTCATTTCCCAAAAAAAAAGCATAAAATATTGAAATGATGTGATACCTATACTTTATTACAACCAAATGAAAACAAAACTCATTTGGTATGTTTATTGAATCGAAAATTGTAAATGAGTTAATCTAGAATATAAGATCCATTCATCCTATAATGTTAAATATATTCGTCCTATAATGTTAAATATATCAATCAATTATAAAGAGTTAGTGTGATTTATCATTGGAAACATTTTATAATTTCGAGAAAATGCTGCACAAATGCATTTATCTTTAGTTTAGTGGCAACTTTCATGTTCAAAAAAAATATTTACCAATGACGCTCAAACTGTCAGCCTTATCACGAATTTCATCGTAATAAGAAACTTTTGACAATCCCAAAAACAATATTGCCAAATACATTTGTAGCGCAAAATATCATACAATTTTGCATTACGAACGTATTTTGTGATACGGTTTTTGGGAATTCGTAAACATTTCCGATTACGATAAAATTTGTGATGGACCTGAGTTATTTTTGGAGATCATTATACTTGGCGGTCAGCCGGATAGATGGATGAAACTCCGTCTCTATCATGAACTGGTGGAAGTGTCAGCATAGCTTCCTCGAAGGGCCGCTAGACAAGTTCTTTGGGTCATAGGAAATACGGTGGGGCTAGTCCTCCAAGGTTGGGGCTATGTGATAGTGATCCCTTCCCAGGAAAACCCAATATTTATAACTAAGAACCGAAAGACATGCCTCGGAAACAAAACGGAACAACGAAGATGTAATAAGTAAAGGCTACGGCTAAACGATTTTAGAACTTCCTCATGGGACGTTAAGAGCTCGAGCTTCAGAACATCTAGCCGATGTCCTGGCCACATTTAAGACAGATAGCACTGCAAGTGATTAGGTGGCTGGGGAGTGTTGTGTATATTACAGCTGTCGCCTAAAACACAACATGCTCGTGTAGGTTTTCTTATTTGATATTGAATATAAACATAGACAGGGTAGAACTTTATAAAGCCATGAGAGAACTCGGCATCCCAAATCAACTGATAAGACTACGAGTATGTAGGATAACCATTGACCATTATCAAATACTTCAAGCTATGTAAAGATATCTAGATTGCTTTCCAGACCCTTCAACATCTACAATGGGTTCCGACAACGGGATGGGCTGGCCTTCTCTTTAATTTGGTGTTGGAGGAAGCAACGAAAATAATTCCCCACAACTACTGATTTACGCTGATGACATTGACAATCTTGGTAGAAGCCAACAAGTTGTAGCTCAATTATTGAGTTTGAACGAGCGCCAAAAAACCTGGGACTGTACATAAATGAGAAAAAAATAAAGAACATGGTGGCTTCGTCTGCGAAAAACATAGGAAACCCAAAAGCAATGACGGTAGGCGAGTACGAATTTGAAGTGTTCCAATAATTTACTTACCTTGACTTAATAGAAGAAGAAATATGAGAGCGTCTACTTAAAGCCAACATAACCTACTATTGCTTATCAAAACTCTTTAAATCCAAAAATCTCAATATGAATTCCAAACTGCTGTTGTATTAAAGTATGGTCCTGCGGGTAGTCACTTTTGGATCTAAGGCCCCTTTCACACCAAACGAATCCGAATCAATCTGGATCACTCCGAATCAAGTTGAATCTGATTCTTCATCTCCACTCTTTCACACCAGCTGAATCAACCTGAATCTATAAAAATCCTTTCATCTTCTTCATCTATTTGCTTTAACTTTTAAAATTAATAACTCCACGTCCATCTCGTATGGTTCTTGATTCAAGACTGGCCGGACGAGGAATCTGACAGGTTGAATTAAGTGTGACCTCGAATCAAACCTGATTGAACCAGATTCGTCCGGTCTGAAGGCGGGAAAAGAATCCCTTCACATTTAAACGGAGCGCTCGAAGACGAATCTTGGCAATCAGATTCAACTTGATTCGGAGTGATTCTGATTGATTCGGATTCGTTTGGTGTGAAAGGGCACTAAGAGTTGGGTTTTCAGTCAAAGCCACCTCAGCGGAAAATAATTGGCTCCATATGTGAGGAAGGACAAGTTATAAATGAGTTGTAGCATGCCTAAGCACAGAAGTGCCCACCTGGAAAGCCCTTTGCCGAAGGATTTATGGTATAAGACAGAGGGGAAGACCATGCCTCCACAAGCTGGAAGGATTGCGTAGACCATGACGCCCGGAGCCTTAAGTGCGTAACTGCATGGCGTCGGCAAACAACCGGGAAAGGTAAAAAATCATAAAAGCATGTTGAACGAAGTCCGGGCCAAATTCCGGTTGTGGCAACAATGATAGAGTCATTGGCCAGACTGGCGAAGAAAGTAAGTATTTGATCTAAATTGGATAGCTACAGTTTCAAATTCAAACTGTTCGAGAGCCCATGGAACTTTACCATGTAGCTGGGAAAAGTCAGAATCCCAACTTAAAAATGTTTGTATTGAGTATAACATATTCGTTTGTGTTCAGTTCGTTCATTGTTTGTCCACTTTTGTTCAATAAAAGAATTTTAGTTATCCCAGGAAAAAAGTTACAAAGCTTTTCTTCTAAATATAAACACCCACTCTTCAAGCTCCATCGTCAAGGTTTTGTTCCATTTCTTTGGCCTATTTGAACATGTGCTGTTTTAAGACGTTTACAGATCCTAGGTTAGTCAAATTTTGTAAACGATTTAAGGTTACGAATCAAAATTTACAAGTTCTGGTCAGCAAAAAGGTTAGTTTTTGTAAGTGACGAAAAATCGACAAATCACTTTTAAGGTCAGCTGCAATATTTTGTTAAAATATATGTTGAGTTTCATCAGCGAATAGGTTTTGGTTGAATGTTAACCTAACCAGTCTAGATTTTTTTTAAAAACACTGCTAATAGCCCTCACTCGATAGTATTGTATCATGGGAAATGTAAACTGTACTAAGTGAGCTACATTTACAGACAATTTATTTTTCTACTTACATTATGTTATTGAACATTTTATCTATTCATTGTGATTTTGGTAGTCGCAACTGAATAACTGACAGGCAATTTTACAGATGCAGTATCAGAAATATGGCCACAATTTGACAGACTTAGCTCTAACTATACGACTGATATCAACTGTCAATTTACTGTATTTATAAATTACAGCTTATCAAGGGGCTAATTAACACCCTTAACAGGATTTAAGTTTAAACACAGTGGGAGCTTGAGGAAAATAGGGAAGGATTTAATAGGAGATACAAGTGAAATTTTGCCTTAAAGTTTTGAATATCATAATAGGAGTGGAAGATAGAGCTGGGAAAAGCATTCCACATTCTCGATACGCGGTTTAAAAAAATAATCTCTATTCATTTCAATACGTCCAAAAATCCTGGGACTGCGATAATTACGGCTGAAATTCTTAAGATTCCCTATTTGCATTACACGAAGTTTGAAGAAATGAAAGTGAAATTATCTTATCAAATTATTAGGGGCAACATAAGTATAATTCTCATACTTGAAAGATCTCTCACATATGTATAAAAATGAAGGCCTTACGTTAGATAGACTGTGTTGCGTCAAAACGACTATTTGTAATTGAACGTATATTACAGAAATATGCTCTGTAAGAAATTTCAAGCAAATAGACTAACCCGTGTAGGTTCTAGGGCAAATTGTAAAAGCTATACACTTGGGCGTATACGTACTATTATGTTTATTTCATTTTTAACAAATTCGTATCATTTTTTTGTTTCTGATTCACTGATTTCTGTATAGAACATTAAAAAGCCGGGACAACGTCTACCAGGCCAGCTAGTATTTATTAATTTAACACAACACTAATCACTGCGTCATTTATTTATTTTTAATGTAACTTTTTAAACTCTAATCTAATTGAAACATAAGGGTAAGAAGATACTTGTGACCCACTTCGAATTTTTCTCTTTTAATTCAAATTTTTAAATTTTTCTTCCCAACAACCCTGATATAATATTAATTTAAATGTTTTTATCGCATATAATGTAAATATATGGTGGAGCTATACTTGAGCTATTTCAGCTTTGATCTTTCTGACAAATGCACTTAATTATAAACTCAAAATGAAATTGATTGAACATACAACAAAAAAAGAACTCATATTAAAATCATAATTGGTTTTTCTATATACTTCTAGTCGTCGTCACGACCTCATCGTTCCAGCATCATCATCAATTATGTACATATTTGTAAGCGGAAACATTGTTTCAAAAAACAAAAAGCTCCCCCTGTAGGTATAAAAGTTAGTACGAGTATGTTTCTAGCATAAAATAGAGACCAATCATTTTTATTGCGGCTTCCAATTACAAAAACAAAACAAACAAAAATCTATAAATGTAGGTTCACCACAAAAGTTAGGTTCATACAAATGTATACCTACATAAGTACATACCTATATTTAAAATTATAATTTTCGTAATTTTGCCCCCCAAACCAAAAAGAGAAAATGTAATTAAAAACGACTTAAGTGCAGTAATGCAGCTCCACACTGCACTGCACCACTTTATATTTTACTTCAACTCAGAATGTCTCATATTTTTGTGTGATGTTTTTTTTTTAAAGAGAGAAATCTTTTCGCTTCATTGCTGGCGTTGATAGCGACTAATAGAGTTTTTCAAGCGTGCAATTATTACAACAACAAATTACACTTACGTATTTTGTTTCTACAGTGTTTTTTTTTATTTCAGGAAATAAAACAAAACAGAAAGAACAGAATCAGAAAGAAGATGGTGGCAATGGAAACGTGTTAATTAAGTTATAAGTCAACAATTTTTTCATTAAAAAATAAACATTAATCGCTTTTGAAGTCATCTTTTAACACTCTAATTATTTTGATCTATGTTTCTTTTACTTGTGTTCATATTCAAATTTGAAAGAATTTTGATACATCCTACGTTATCACGTGCAGTTTCCAGAGGCGTAGCTAAAATTGTTGTGGGGATGCTTAATTTGATGACATCTTCCGAATAGATTATAAAATGCTCTTATTTTGATGAAAAACATAAAACTCATAAAAATCGTTCAAGTGGTTCCAGATTTTATTGAACTCAATCAAACCACAGGAATCTGTTTCCATCAATAAAGAATGTATAAAAATAACCAAACTTTCTTCCTTTCAAAAAAGCCTCCTTTGTATGATAGGGCTTCGGGTTACAATCTACGGGCTTTGTTATCATCAAAATATAAATTTCCTTCACACATAAAAATCTCATGAAATAAAAATAAAACTGATCTCATAAAAAGATAAAACACACAATTATCTGGTCTTTTTGAAACATAACTCTGTTATGTGCTTTTGTTGTTAGGTTAGGTTGGGTATACTCAAAATTTAAGCCATAACTTTGACACGAACACACAAATATGTATTTTGCTGTGCAATGGAAAAACTTTTCTAATTAAACTTAACAACAACAACAACAACCAAAACTGAGTTTGGGAGGTCAAAGGTTGCGATGGCTATGGGGGGGGAGTCTTGGGAGGATATCAAAAAATGTGTTATTAGATACAAAAATCTGAAACAGGGAAATGTATCTATCGATGTTATTAAAAAGGGACATTTTTACAAGACCTATTGATTGATAAAAAAGTAATTTTTTAGATGACTTATTTTTATTTTGTATCTCGCATGAAAACAAGTACTTATTATTTTGTTGACATGATAACATGGTTGTTCTTCTTTATTTGTACACATTTTCTATTATTATTTTGTTTTTTTTTTTGTACCAAAAAACACAAAAAGTTACATCAATTCTAAGAAATGTTTTCTTATTTTCAACAATCAAATGGTTTTTTTCGTTATGGGAAAAAAGTAAAATTATTATATATCCATTAGTGTGAAGCACAAAAACAATTTCATTTGGGATATCAAAATGATTCTAGAGAAAAAATACACAGCATCTACTCAGTGTACTTTTTGAAATAAAATGGAAAAATCTGTACGGCATAAAATTTAATTAAAACAAAACAAAGTACGAGTATGAATGATAGCATGATGCCGTTTTGGGAATACTTAGAAAAATTAAAATCTTTTTTGTTTCTATTTAATAATAAACAAAAACAATTTTTAAATTAGGCTATTAATTTAAATTGATTGAAACAGTGAAAGTGTTTTAAAATTTCATTTTTAAAACCAAAGAAAACAAAATTATGTTAACAAACATTTTTGGTGCTTTGAAATGTTCAAATTTTGGTTAAACATTAGGATATTGATTTACTAAAATAAGGAAGTAATAAAGTTCAATTTATGATTTGTTCAATCGCCGAAGAGAATTTATAGGGTTCGAAACTGTATGGGTCGTAATACTGAATGTAAAAATTCTGTTTAACTAAAATTCTGTATGGTCAAAATTCTGTAGGACAACATTTTTTATTTCACAATCTTTTTGTTAATGTACAAAATTCATCATTTTTAAACTTCCCATAGGAAGTTATTGTAATGGGTCCGATTTGTCAAATTGAAAATTTTGACATTTCTTGACGTTTCAAGGTCCCTAGAGTCGAAATAAAAAATTTTTAGAAAGAAAGAATTGCGGATGCGAATATTCGCAACATCCCTAGTCCGTACGTTCGCGACGTTTTTTTCGTCGTCCATAGCTCAAGAACCAGAAGAGATATCGACTTGAAATAAATTTTGTTATACAGATAATAAGGCAGAAAGCAAAAAGGGTAGCAGGTAGCAAAAAGGGCTCTCAAAAATATTTATCTTATAAGAAATATTGTTTTCAACATTTTGAAAAATGTTGAGAAAAATCGAATTGACAGTTTTTTTACAAAAAAATAAAAACCCAAAAAAAAAATGTTTAAAAGTTGGTAAAAATTGATTTTCGACTCAAATATCTATTCAAACTTTAAGATATTGACATTAAACTACTTTAATCTTTCAAAAACTATTGTTGTCAACATTCAGTAAAATTTTGAAAAAAATCGAATCGACAGTTTTTTTACAAAAAATAAAAATCTTAAAAAAGAAACAATACTAAAACTTGTAAAAATTTACTTTCCACTCAAATAGCTTTTCAAAAATTACAAATATTGGCTTCAAACTTATTTTATTTTACAGAAAATATTAATTTCAATATTCAATAATTTTTTTTATAAAAATCCAACAGTCCGTTTTTTCATAAAAAAATAGTACCTACGCAAATTTGGTAAAAATTGATACATATAGACAAACTTTTAAGCAAGACAAATCGACAGACGGGATGGGAAGTTATCAGTGTGGGTCGCATCCCAGCCTCTTTTTAAATTAATAAAACGATATTTCTTTTTCAAACTATTTAAAGTATTTTTAAATACAGAACTTTATATGCAGAATTTTTTCTTTTTAGCCCAGAATCAAAAACCCACTTCATAAGGATACAGTATTTTGTGATGAGAATTTCGAAGACACAATATTATGGCATGTATCTATAGTGTTTTGTTCATACAGCATTTTGGTATGCAGAATTCTAAGTTTACAGTGTATTGAAATATATAATTTAATACTAGCGGAATTATGGCCAAACAGAATCATATGGAAATATATAGAATCTTGAAAAACAGTTTTTTCGACCCGCTCCAATGTATACTCCTGGAAATTTTATTGAGGAAAAGATTTTTGTTTTCTTTCTAACAATACTTGGAATTTTTGTATAAAAATTGATTTGTAATTTTAATAATATAACTTCAATCAAGTTATACATAGAATTATTTGTTCCTATTTTTATATTATTTTATTGTTTTAAAATTAAAATTATCAGAAAAAGTTGAATTTTCATAGAAGGGTTCGCCGTAAGTATTTTTCAACATAAGTTGTTATAGTTGTTTTAAAATTATTTAAAAAATAATGAAACTTTGGCAGCTGGTTGCAAAAATTAATTAAATATTGTCACAAAAAATGCGACCCAAACTGATAAGTTTTATTTATTTATTTTACTTGTTTATAAGTACAAAAACTTTCATAGACTCAAAGGAATGTTACATTTAAGAACTAAACAAATATGTCGATTGACATTTTGAGCAATTTTAAATTTATGCAAATATGAAAATAAAATAAATTATTTAGTTAAGTAGATAAATATTATTATTTATTTAAAATCACATTCAATATATTATTTTTTAAAAACATCTTAAAAGCATTCAAAATCAATTACATCGGCATATTTATTGACTGGTTCATTGATATCACAATTAATCGAATGAAATAGGAAATATTTAATCCTTGTTCTGAAGCACCGAACCGGGGTATATAATGTACATATAATTATAAAAGCAATTGTAGAGTCACACATATGACCAGTTCAGCATCACGCGCAAAAGATATTAAAAAGTAAACTCTATAGATTCAAGACTTTTTTAGTCAATTAAACATGATCGAGTTTTATATAAAGGTAAGGGTATGCTCTATTTTAGTTGTGGAAGCGAAAACTTAGTAAATGGTTCTTAATCTTTTTGGCGCATTTTTATAGTATAGAGTCCAAACCACAAAACAGTATTCAAAAATCGGTATAACGAAACTAACAAAAAGACATTTTAATGTGAAAGGACATTTAAAGTCGTTAGAATTTCTTATCAAACATATAACATCTAAATCGTTATGGTTATAAATTCTCTCAAGCTCATTGCTTAATTCATATTTTTACATATATTTAATTCAAGTTACACCATTCAAGCAGTTTATTTGAATTATGTACGTTGAAGATGAAAGCAATCTGAAAAGGATTGTATTGTTTTATAGACTTTAGAATCATCCGCAAAGAATAAGTTTGATGAATAAAAAATGGGTAGAGGTAAATTGTTAATAAATAAAAAGAACACAAAGGACCAAGACGATAGCCTTGAGAAATCCCTGATTTGATTAGGGCAACCAAAAATATGTTCGAACATATTTTTTGTTAACATCACTTTTATCACGATCTTCGTCTTTTAAGCGTCATCTGTGATTAGCAATAATAGAAAAACTCAAAATTTCATCAACGTTATAATAATTTCAATTTATTGTACTTTAACAAAACTGTTTCTATTATAGATCAAGACAAATTTTACTTTCAATAGCTAATATGTATACCTAACAAAATTTATGTAGAGAAGATGAGCTGTTAACTCGTTGGTGGTCGCTGGCAAAAGGGCCGATCGATCGCGAAACAAGTGCACTCGATGCATCACATATTTTTCCAACCATACAAAATTCTATGTATAAAAATTAACCTTGGAATCATAGCCAGCATAAGAAGTCTATGCATAAAAAATATTACATGCAATCATATTAGGTGTGAAAATTAAAAGATTAAGTTGTTTGTTTGCTTAGAGGATTAAGAGATTAGCTTTAGAAAGTAAATACATAGGGTATAATATTCTATGTTTGGCAATTGAATAATTTTAAGTTTTAAGTTAAGTTATTAAGTTTTATACAAAGCAGAATATAATTAGCGAATTGATCAAATTGAATATTAGTTATATAATAATAGTTAATGATGATTATTTATGTGAACATAAATATGTATAATACAGCAAAATATAAATATAAAATATCATTTCTGAACAATCTGTTAGGGCATATTTTTGCATATTTCACTGAAAATGCATATTTTTGCATTTTTGCTTTCAAAAGGCATATTATTGCATATTTTTCCTTTTTTTTTGTAAAGGCAAGCAATAAAAACAAAGCATTAACAAGAACAAAAAATCAGAAAAAAAAATTAAAGCTCCATCCCAGAGTGAAAACTTTTAGAGACATAGAACCTGGACTGGAACTTCCTCCACAACCAATCATAACGCGATGGCGGATATGGCTCGAAGCGGTGAACTACTACGCCAAGCATTTTGAAAAGATTGTTCGGATTTTTGATGTTTTTGACAACGAGAAAGCTGCATTAGTAAAAGTTCGTAAAAGTCTTCTTAAAAAAACAGAATTAAAAGCCGACTTAATTTTTTTGGCATAAAGCTATGGGTTTCTAGTAACATCAATTTCAAAACTTGAATCACGTGGTTTTTCGCTCAATTCCAGCACACAAATTATAAGTGATGCTGTGAAGACAATCTACAGCATTAACAGCAAGGCTGCGAAATCAGTGAAGAAAAAAATAGAAAATGTAATAGAAAAAAATGCTGGCTTTGAAAAACTTAAAATAATTGCAATCAGGAGAGAAATCCATAGCAGTTAAAGACTATACAATTGCTGAAGTTTTAGCATTCAAATACGCTCCGATCACTTCTGGTGACCTTGAACGGAGCTTTTCCATTTATAAAATTGTTTTTCGATCAAACAGATTATTCAAAAAAGAATCTGCTTTGTTAACTTTGTTTTTTTTTTCTTAAATAATATATGTGTGCGAAGTTGAACTATTCGCCATTAAACAAATTTTTTGGATGTTTTTTTTATCATCAAAAATTTTGAGTGAAGAAGAAGAGTTTTGATTTTTCTTTTTTTGATTGGTATTGTTCTTATTAATTAATTAATTAATTAATTTCCTAACGCAAATAACGCTTCTTATAAACATCTTTTACCGATTCGTTACCGATCTTCCAACCTCTCCCCCTTTGATACGTACTACGAATTGTAAGTCTATCGAAATAAGGTATGGAGAAAAATGGAGGCGGATCAAAACAGCATACTTAAAGGACCTTATAAAAATGTTGATGCTTCAAATGCATTTGATAAACAAGTATCACATCTCGACCTGTGACGTCAGTGGTCTAAAGTAGTGGAGTGCGTAGTGCACACGACTTCTAACACTAAGCAAATCTGATATGCGTGGGTTCGAATCCTATGGTGTGCATACAAAGTTTTTCAAATAAAATTGGATTAAAGCTCAGCACCACAAAAAGGAGACTGATGAGTGCAAAAGTGGCAAAGCACAAAAAAGCTATATCTCCAGCCAAAAAAAAAAAAAACAATGAGTGGTAGCACCTTTAAGTTGTTGTTGTTGTTCAAACATTCAATAAAACATCTTTTACATTTATTGAGCATATTTTGAGGGCATATATTTGATTTTTAAGGGTATATTATAAGCGCTTAAGACCAGGTTTGTAGGACATATTTTTGGTTGCCCCATATTATTAATTAACTCCATCAATTGCCTTCGAAAAGTTCGTATATGACATCTACCTGAAATAAAAACTTAATTTATGTTGTTTTCAGTTTTGATATTTGGGAAGCTTAACCATTTTTGTAGAATTTTTGATAAAAATTTCATTCGTATGAAAATCTTAATTCGTATGTTAATCTTAATATCAATATTTTATGCATATGTACATATATTTTTCTTTTTACTCATTTGGATTTTTCTAGGCATTTTACTAAATCTTAAACATGTCACTTTCCGTAGTGTAAGATTATTCTGAATGTAATATCATATTTCATTCATAAATTATATGAGCAAATAATAATTCAAGCTTGATTAGTTGATGATGTTCTAGAGCACTTGAAATACGAAATGGATCATATTCTACTTTTCTCATTTACTTTTTTAAAACGTCTTTAAAAAATTGATTAAATTGGCTAAAATTTCACCTAAGGTTTTTTCTCATTTTTTTTGTTTGATAAAATTGCCATATATTTAAGAAAGCTTCTATCTAAAGCTCATTATTTATAGCTATTAATTAAAAAAAAAAATTTGCACGATCAAGTCACACATACATTTAATGAACTGCATTTAAACCGGTAACCGAATTGAGAAGCTACACTCATACACGAATATGAAACCTATACGCGTAGGAATAACTGATTTGCTATTACAGAATTTACTATACATTCGGCACCTTTATATTGCTTATTTATGGCAGAAGTTAATGCACGTTAATAAACATTTTTTATTTTTTTTTTCAGGACATCAACAATTTAGACAAATATAGGATTCGTATGAGGCCTTAATTTTTCCGATTCACAAAAAAGGAAGTACACAAAATCCAGAGAACTACCGTGGGATAAGCTTTCTTAATGCATTATATAAAATATTTTCGTCAATTTTGCAACAACGACTCAATGAGTGGATAAACGAAAAAGTGGTTATTAAAAGAATTTCAAGCTAGTTTTAGGTCTGGTTACTCTACGATCGATCACATCTTTGTGCTAAAAAGTATCGCCGAAACTTTTCTTCAAAACGGGAAAAAACTGTACAGCTTTTTCGTAGATCTTAAAGCAGCTTTTGACGCTATGGATAAGCGAGCGCTTATCTACAAACTCTATGCACTGGGGATGTCTTCAAAGTTTGGAAAAGTCTTACAAAATCTGTATAACGAATCAAAGGCAGCTGTTTGGAATGGAGAGGAATTTTCGGAATGGTTTCAAACGGAATCAGGTGTTCGACAGGGCTGTACGCTGAGCCCTCTTCTATTCGCACTTTTTATAGAAGATTTAAAAGATTATATTTCTGGAGAAGTTGAGCTTGCGGGAACCACTATAAAGGCTCTTTTCTACGCGCGCTGACGACATAGTACTTCTATCAGCAGCACCAAAAACGCTTGAGTTGATGATCAAACAACTATATAGGTACTGTACTACGTAGAAACTCCAAGTGAACCCTAACAAATCGAAAATACTGGTCTTCAGAAATGGAGGTGGAAGAAATAGTCAGAATGAAAGATGGTTCTATAATTCAATACCTATTGAGGTCGTAAATGAGTTTAAATACCTGGGAGTATGTTTTACAAAAAACTTAAGTATGGAAAAACATCGTAATGAAAAACTCTCTAAGGCCAAGAGTGCGATTGGAGCTACATGGAAAAAGTGTTTTGCCAACAAAAGTATTGCGCATAGCTGTAAGTTTCGTGCATTTGAAGCAGTGTCGGAATCAGTACTATTTTATGCATCGCAAGTATGGGGTTACAAACAATACGATTGCGTAGAAAAGTTGCTGAGATTTTTTATCAAAAGGATATTTCACCTGCCGTTCAACACACCAAACTACGTAGTTGCATTAGAAACTGGTCTCTCACCACTCTTTATTCAGACGCTGAAAAGTCAGGTAGACTATGTTATAAAAGTTCTACATATGAATAATGATAGACTTCCAAAGAAAGCAGCTTTGCACGTAATCAACCGAAGTCTCAGTTGGTATGAGGAATGGAAGGAGCTCGCGCAATGGTGTGGTATCGAACTGAACTTGCATGTTGGAAATCTCAATGAATAGAGGGGTAAACTGTACGACCTTATTGCCTTCGTTGACGAGAAGCTTAGGGAGAAGTACATTGAAGATGCAGTCATCTCTAACCACAGAGTAATCTACACTCAACTTTGTCATAATCTAGGCCCAAAAAACTACTTTAGAGATGAGAATTGTGTGGAAGAAATTTCAACGATGTTGAGACTGCGTGCTGAACTTCTTCAACTGAATTATATGCCACACAGAGAGGATCTCCCAATCTTATGTAGTTTGTGTAACCTCAGGGAAAGAGAAGATGTTTTTCATTTCCTAGGGAAATGTCCGGTTTTAATGGAAACTAGGCGATCCTTCTTCGGCTGCAACTTCTTAACTGAGGCAGAAATTATAGCCTAACTAAATACAATGGAGGTGAAAAAACTGTTTATGTACTGCAAAATAGCACAAGCTTATCGAAACAGAATTCTCAATGAAAGCTTTTGAACAAAGTTATATTAATACAATTTTTGATAATTAAAAACCTTAGACACAGTGTGATTATGTTAGAGTAATTCAATTAAAATGTTAATCTGACAGACAGAATTGCCATGCTATACTTGATTATTTAATCTTTATACTGTACATTATTTAAATTTGAAAATAAAATCACTTTACTTACTTACTTACTTACTAGAATTCGTATGAAAAACAAAATCACTCATACGCCATGCACACCTTTTTTTCTTGTTTAGTAATTCTGAAGAAATCTGTTGGTGTGAAAAATTCTATTCAAAAGAAAACGTTGCCAAACTAATTTTCGATACAAGAACTTTTTTTAAACATCGTTTAGACTAGCCGAAATAAAAATTTGACTTTATTTTATACATATACAAATTAACCATGTAACTACAAATGACAAATAATATTGGTTATTTAAAACTTGAGTTTAAATATTGTGCGCCCTTTAGAGAAATTATTTGTTTTGTTTCACAGACTAAAGTAATGTTTGTTTTATGCGGGTACATGAGTTGTAATGAAATGAAAATCAACCCTAAGACGTAGACTCGAGATCTTATCGCAATTAATACAAGAAAGCGTTTTTTTTAACTTCTTTTTTCAGAGTTGCATTCATTATGTTGATGAAATTGGAATTTTTTTTTATTGTCTGTCAAGTAAGCACTTCCACTTAAAAATTTTAGAAAACTAATGGTTTCTTTAACTGTCGAAAATTTAAACCAAGCGTTGCAATTAATCGAAATATTAGCTTCCTAAACTGGTTTTAAAGTGGTTGTATTAATTTGGTAGAATTTTGTGTTCCTTGAAAGGTTGTGAATTTTTGATTTAAAAAATCATCAAGTCATAAGTCTGTAGATGACTTGTAAATTAAAAAAAATAAGTTCATAAGTTAGATAGTGACATATGAATTTAAAAAAATCAATTTATAAGCTAGCAATTCAATTCATAAGCTACTAAATAACTTAAGAAATACATAATAATATTCACAACTTATTGTATGCCTTCGTGTTTAAACCACCCCTTCTCTCAACACATCTATGCCTTTTTATGTATTTTTTTTTTATTTATGTTTAATAAAGGTTTTTTACAGTAGTTTTTCCTTCAAGTCTCTAATTTAAGCTTTATATAATTGATTACAAAATATATACTTGGCAGTAGTAAGGTATAGCATATATACCAATCTCTGTAAATTGTGCAATACATATAGGTTTAAGTATGAAAAATGTAAACACAAAATTTGGCTACAAATAAAATATAATATAATAACAACTTACTAAGTGTTTTATGATTTAAAAATTATAATTATTCACTACCTACGTAGTAAATTATGAATTAAAAAAAAATTAATTCAAAATCTAGTTGGTAGATTGGAAATTCTTAGTTAGTTTGCAAGCTTTTGAAAATTATTATATGATCGTGCCAGCTTATGAATTTTCCACTTAATATTTTTTTCCAATCACAATTTACAGATAATAAGTCACTTAGTATCTTGTGAATTATTTTATAAAGATTTATAAGTCACTTGCTGATTTAGAAATTCAATGTTTTTTAATTCGAAGTTAATTACTTACGAATTAAAAAACATTCACTAGCTTGTGAATTAAAGTCAAACTTAAGCTAGAAAATGCTATAAGCTTTTGCAACTCTGCTTAAAACACAAGCCTAAAAGGCCAGTAAAAAATCTTTTTTATTAATTTGGGGTAGCTCTGATGTTTCAAAGTTTTTGTTCAAAGTTGTGAAATAAAATTTGTTGGTTGGATCCCAAAAATTTCTTTGAAAAAAATAAAGATATTTCTTCATGTACAATTTTGAATCTTTTCCTTAGACAAAAATTTGCAATATACTTATACCGTGATGGTAAGTTCCTTCAATCCCTGCCTGTGCCATAAAGTTTTATTTTTGGGTACTGCCTTTTGCAAGGAATAGACAAATCCTCCAAGTTCAACTCTTATCATGAAAAGTGCTTTCTCAAACTAGTCGTTCAGATTCTGCTTTAAAGAACTGTCCCTCCATCCCTGACAACATTACTTGCACTTATTAATGGTTGAGAGTTGTAAGTCACTAGGCTCTAGTTGTCAACGGACTATTGAGTCATCTAATTTATTTTTTTGTTTAATATATGTATACCTATAGAGTTTTGAATTGTGCAAAATGTAATATTATATTATTTTTTGGGCTAATTTCAATTTTTCTTTCTAGCTTTCTTTTATACTCCTTTCTAAAAGAAATTTCAAAATGTCTGCCTTGTTTCAAAAAAAAAAGTTCTGTTTTCTTTACCAATTTTATTCAGAAAAGTATGTCAGACATTGTTCTAGCTTAATTTCCTATAGAGTTATGTTGTATGTAAAGATAAAATATGTTTTTTTTTTGGCAGAAAAACATTTTACGGACAACTTGACTTTTATACTGATTTCAATTTTCCAAGAACCTTAAAATGGAAGAAAATTCTATTAACATACGTACCCAATTTTCGTTATCGAATAGAAAAACATCGGTCCTAGAATATCTATTAACCCACATCCATATATCTCTCTCTACCATCTTAAATCTTATCTTTGTTAAAACAACTTTTCTTGCATATTCCATTAGGGCTTCAAAACTTAAATGTCTTCCAACCTAACATCTATTTAACTTAATAGTCATTTAATCTTCTAACTATTCTATTAAGGTAAATCTTATTATAGTATGAGATAAATTATAAAATAATTTGTGTCAAGTTAATTTAAAATTCACCAAAAAAAAAAAAATGATATACCTACCCACCTACCTATACATATGAACCAAATTAACATTTTCAACATTTTACATAATATATTTGTAGGTATAGATAAGTTGGAATAAGGTGCCTGGTTTAAAAACATCAATTATCTGCTTATCTTCATTTTTCCAAAAAGAAACAAAATTAGCATATTTTCCATTTTTAACTTAAAATATAGCAGACTTGTTTTTCCATTTTCGTTTATCCAACTATCTAGAGCTATAGTATAAGATCCTTGTAAGTTCCTAGATAAATAAATTTGTAATACCTACTCGTAACTAACTACCCCAATCCCGCATGAACTTCAAAACAAGGAAAGGTACCTAAGTTAGGTACATACTTCCTTCCTCATATACTTGAGAAAAAGAAAACAAAAATAAGCTCAAACTGACCTTCGTTCAATTTTTGTTTAAATCAAGTTTTCTTAAAGACCAAACAAAAAAGAAACTAGGTTGCTGGGAAGCATCTTCTTATATTTAGTACATGATTTATGATTTTTAATTATTATTCAACATAAGCCCGCTCCTCACAAGATATAAAAATAAAATTAAATTTGTATCAAAACTCCCCAAAAAATATCAAGAAAAAAAATAATAATAATTAACATAAAAATAAATTAGCATAAAAACGATCGAACCCAAAAAGGTACCCACATCTATAGGTACAGTGTATATAATTATTATTATAAACAAACATCAAACGAACCAAGAATGTGAATAAAGCTTGATTGGTTATACCATCTTATGTAGGTACGTACCTAACCTAACAAACCTATATCAACCTGCTAATTAAAATTCATCTCATGCTCCTTTTGTCTTAAACGAAACGAAATGAAAAATAAAGCCAACAGAGATATAGAAACATTCTTTATGCAATGTATTCAAAATTTTGTGATTTCACTGTTTTCGACTAAATAGCTACAAGCTATAGGTTAATCTAATCTTAGCTCAGATATAGAAGTCTCTCCCTTCAAAAACCTCTTAATGCATATGTATGTAATCAACTTATTAGGAGTCTTAATCAATTATGTATGACCAAAAACACTTACATCCATTCGTCTCTGTATAGATGAGGAGATTATTTTAACTAAGTTAGGTATTTAATCCAAATCCAATTTGATGCAGTAGGTATATTCCACCTTAAAGATATACTCAAAATCCAAGTTGCAACTCAGGATGGTGCAATTGCGAATTGATAGAATTCATCTACGCGCTGTTAACGTACATACCTATATAATGTAGGTAGGTACGTTGACTCCAAAATATGGAGCGGTTTGCAAGCAGGTATCAGAGCAAACGACTATTTCTAGACCAGGTGCATTCTTTATATATTAAAGAGACCTCTTATAGATAGATTCTCTGTCCAGGAGATATACATAGATAGAAGATACAACAGAAAAACAAAAAACCAGTAGCAAAACAAGTTGTTAAAGTTGTTGTCTTTTTGATTCTCAAATCCTTTAGGGCCTTCAAACTAACAACTTCTTTTTTCACTTCACTAATTTTTCTTTTTCTTTTTTCTTTCTTTCTTTTAATATAAAGACTTTACTGAGATAAAGATAAAAAGATACACCTTCCTAAGTAAGGTAGGTTAGGTAAAAATAATTATGACATTTAAGTATCTTTTAAATGTGGTTTTCTTCTGCTGGGAGGGGGGAGGGTTGGTAAAAGTATCTTTAAGCACTTTATTTGCAATGTTACACGATTTTCCAATAGGAATTTAATAGACTCAAACACAAAAAGGAAAGACCAAAACAAATCGGGTTTTGCTTTGGCTTTGGTTTTTGCTTTGCTTTTTTGTTTTGCTTTTTTGCTTTTAAACAGGAAAACACCTTAAACTTTGATTACACCTCTTTTTTCTTGTACGAATATAACAAAACACACGCGGATAAAAGATACTTTTTTACATTATTTCAACATACACAAGTTAACTTCTTCACTGCTTCCTTTTTTCTTATTATTCTTGATGATCAAAATAATGCCAGAAGCAAGCAAAGCCAGCACCAATCCCAAAGAAGACCGAATCCGAACCGCACTTCTTTGACTAATCTTCAGCTTCTGCTTGCTTTGCTGTACAAAGACGACGACGACGACGTTGATGACGAGGAACGACGGACGACGACGATTCGAGGGTATGATGATGATGACGATGACGGAACAAACGAACCGATGTACCTATGTATTCTACAACCTACGAGCTCTAACTATATGACAAAATACACCACTGTCATTCACTATCTCACTCACACTAATGGTCAAAATTATATGAGATATGACGCCGCACCGGTGCGGTCGCTGTGCCGTCTGCCTTCTACCTTCTACCTTCTGTCGTCTTATATTTTTGTAAAAGATACAAAGGTAAGGGTAACGCAATAGTACACAATACAAGATACAAAAAACCTGACTTGACTTTTATTACACCGAAACCGAACTGGAGTCAGAGTTGTTTATGGAAGTCATGGTCGGGATTCAGGACGGTGTGGCGGAGGTGGATGGTGGTTGGCGGTGTAAGTAGAATGGCGGTTATGAAAAGGCAAACAGCAAATTTTTGATGAACGACTCAGAAGACAACAACAAAAATTGAAATCGAAAACGAACAAAGCTGTAACACTAAGAAAAACAACCACAAGAAAGTATCTATCTATCTGTAGATACAAATGGCGAGATTAAAAATAAGATGCGTTTTTTTGAATGAACTCACAAACCTTTTTTTTTCTTTTGTTGTTTTGAATTTGTGTTTTTATTACTTTCCAATTAGAATTTTTTGAAACACTCAAATTTGAATTTGAAAATTTTGCATAAATGAAATTTTCAATCTTTAAGATACTAAACACTTTTGTATCCGTTAAGTTTAAACACACTTTAAAGTATGGATGATGCGTTTTTGAGAAAAAAAAATAGATTTTGTATCTTGTTGATGTTTTATTTAAATAGACAAAGGGGTTTGTTATTGTTGTTGGTAGGCAAATAATAAAACCGGTAACGTTTTGGTTTGCTTTTCTTTTTTCTTGATTTGATGTTAAAAGTGTGAGAGAGAGAAAGCGAAATCTATGCGCGGATACGTCCTTCGCGAACGACTATTTCTAACGAACTAAACATTTTTAACACTTGTTTCGGTTTCGCTAGCTGACTGCCTGCCGCTTGCTGTTGTCGTTGCGTTGTCGATGTTGTCGGTTTACTTTTTGTCGCGCGTCTTTCTGTTGCTGGTTTAAAGTTACCCTTACCAGCAACATGTTGCCGAGTTTTAAATACAAGAAGTTGTTGTGTTAGGAAAGATTTAATTTTTCTGTTCGAGAATTGAGACAAGTGGTTGAAATATTGGAACTTGCAACATGTTTGATGGAATAAGTCTGATTGGATTTGTGTATTGTTATGTTTGATAGAGATGTGCAATTGGTTGCAAAGGAAATAAAATTGTAATAGATTTTTGTTTTTGTTGAAGATACATGCATAATTTTGAATATGGGGTGGTTTTTGTTTTGAAGAAAACAACAACAACAACAACAACAAGGTGCAAGATTAACTGTTTGGGAGATTTGATTGTAGTTCCTTGTTCAAGGAGCATAAAGCATCAATTATTAACTATGTTGTATATTTGATTGAAGGTTAGTATATACAGTGCATCAAAAAATTGCTCGTACAGCAACTGAAATTGTACAGTGTTTTTATTTACGATATGATTTCGATTGCTGTATCGAGATATTTTTGTATGCAATGTAAATGTTTCTTGCAACACTGATACAATTTTGTTATAAATGTTTTACTGAGGAATTGGGTTAGGGGCTAAGAAGCCTTGAAAACATTTAGCTAGTTTAAGAATATAAAAAGGGTGCAACCGAATGTACTATCTGATTGTTAAAATTAACATATGTACATATTGGATATTGAAAAGTGAAAATTGACTTAAAAAATATTTTTAAAATATAAAAATAAACTAGCAAACCCGGCGAACTCCGTTTCGCCACCAGATGGCTTCGTTTTTGTAACATTTCGTTTTGGGATTAAAAGATGAAGAAAAATTATTTTTTTTTGTTTTATACTCGAAGAGGAAAATTTTTATTTAATTTCACAACAGTAATGAATTCATTTCGATTACAAAAATGAAGTGTAATTTAGTTGAACTTATCTAAGTAAAAAATGAAAGTGAATCGAAAGTAAATACTAAATCGAAGCGTTATACTTGTCTGCAAATTTACGTTTCATTGAAGTGCTCTTTGGTAGACCACATTTTCTGACGTTAACACAAACAAAGCGGATGGTTTACCAACTGTGAAAAACAATGATTTTCTAAATTTATCCCGCAAACACTAAGCTATTGGCCTTGCGACTTGTTAATTGTCATTGCGAACGCAAAGCGAACCGGAAATTGCAATCGTTTGTAGTCAAACGGAAGATCAGTCGGAATCATTGGTATTCGAGGAATACATACATTTTCACCTGCGTACTTTCCGTTAATAATGGTTGACTCAATCAAATTCGGCATAAGTCTATTTACCGCAAGTCGAGAACCGCAAAGTCGCGGTGGATTCAAATTACGCAATATCATAATAACTGAACCAACTTTGAGTTGCAAGTTATGTGGTGGAAATCCTGGTAACTCCAGAGAGTTCAAAAACTCCGTTGGATAATTTACTACATCATCGGGATTTGTTATGGAATCAACGGATTTGTATGTCACCAAATCGCCAGCAATTTTTGATTGAATGGCGAAATTCAGTGCGTGTACCTGTACATTATTATTCTTTGCGGCGAGAATTGCTCGTTGACTTAACCAAGCATAATTTTGATAATTCTCACTAATGTTTGGGAAAACATTTTAAATAAGAGCTAATTGAGAGTCTACAAATCGGCAAAAGTCGTTGGTAAGAGTAATTAATCCAATTGTCGCATCAACTGGCACTTTTCCATTTCCAACAGCTAACAATTGTTTGGAAAATTGTGCAGTACTTTGAAGTTGAACTCTCATATTACTGGTTAGCGATAATGTTTGTACCTTATTTCACAAAAGTGATGCCTTCAGGCAAGCATTCAAATCATCTGCAGGCGTTCCACGGGGAATTACTGGCAACGTCTGCCTGAAATCGCCTGCCAACAATATCATCAAGCCGCCAAAGATGTTGTTACTTCGTCGAAGATCCTTCTGTGTGAAGTTAAGTGCTTCAAGTGATTTCTTATGTGCCATTGTGCACTCATCCCAAACAATGAGCTTGCATTGCATCAACAATTTTCCCGTTGCACTGGATCGGGAAATATTGCATGTTGGAGTGTCAATTGTGTTTAAATTGAGTGGCAACTTAAGCGCAGAATGTGCAGTACGACCGCCATCTAGAAGAGTTGCCGCAATTCCAGTTGATGCTAACGCCAAAGCTACATACATATTTCACATCTTGATCGAAAAGTAGGCATAAAATCAATGAAATGACAAATGTTTTCCCTGTTTCTCCAGGTGCGTCCAGGAAGAATAAACCACCAGTATTATTATCCACTGCTTGCATTAATGTTTCGTATACTTGTTTTTGCTGTTCATTTAGCAACAGCACATTAATTCGAACGAATTCCTGCAATGTATCAACATTGTATTGCAGCTCTCGATTTAATTCTTGGTTCAATGCATCGTGCATCGATCGATTTGGCGCAATCATTTCTACTTCAATCAGTAGCTCGTAGTCGATATCTCTGATGTTTCTAGAAATATGGTTGACTAAAAAAGGTTCCCAAAAGTAAGCTTTGGTTTAGAATATAGGGCCCTTGAAACGTCAAAAAATTTTAAAAATTTCAATTCCACAAATCGGAAATTTTACAATACCTTGCTATGGGAAGCTAAACGGAGTTCACCGCTTTTCTGTTGAAATTTTTCCTGAATTTTGTCTGCTATAAACCTCACGGAGTCCGAGACCTTTCCAACGAATGTAAAACCGTGGAAATCGGTTCGTGCGTTCTGGAGTTATAGCGTCAGGAAGGAAAACCCAACTTATTTTTATATATGTAGTAGATTTTAAACTTTCGTTTATGTTGAATTGAATTGTTTTTTTTAGCATCAATGACAATTTTTTTTTTAATATTTTAGGAGAGCAGTTTAAATATTAATGTTGTTTATCGTTTTAAAATGTTTGTAAACGTTTCGGTACATTTTAGGTAGAATATTGTTGGTCTAACTTTTTGGAGTATTATTGCAAGGAACAATTGAGGAAAAACAACATAAGTCACCTGGAATATGACATAAGATGGCTAATGTTTTCAAAAATACTATAAAGAGTGTGCCGATTTGATTTTGAATTATATGGCATCATAGCACAAAAGCCTTATGCTAAAACAAACTTACAATTTTAACATAAGTTGACTTATGTTGTTTTTCGTATTGGCAAATGATATATGATATTTTCGATATATGATATTTTTTGCTAGTTTTGTGAGTTTTAAAAAATTAAATAGAGTAAGATTGTAATAATTTGAATAAAATTAATAAAGAATGCATGAAAGCGTTCAGCAATTTTTTTTTCAGTTAGATTTTTTTTCTTTTTTAGTTTAAAAGATTTTTTTCATTAAATAAATATAAAATATAAATAAGAATATTTTTCAGTTATTCGGATTGTCAACACAAGCCATTTTGACTTACACATAGTCCAAAAAGTCTCCGACATCAGCTTTCTTTTTGATGGTTCGAGATAAAATATTTACCATAATAAAAACGGATTTTTGAAAATCACAATCACAATTTTTTTAGGTTTGGTAAATAGGTGAAAGTGGAAACTAACTTTTTTCATTGTTACCACTTTGGTTTTTACATTTATTCCTAGTAGGTACGTTTTTTTTTTTTTTTCAAAAAAACACTAAAATTAGGCTGCTGCACGGAGACTTTTTGAACTAAGTGTAGGTGTTGTGTTTTAAAGGTAATTGGTGAACAAATACTTGGTAATGGAAAACCTTTTAATATCAGTTGGTTTTTTGCTTAAGCATGTTTTGCTGTATGCAAAATTGAGTAGGTATTATTTTCTGGAAAGAAATTTGAGACTTTAAGTCAATTAAGTAATATTGTTGACGAGACTCTAATTTATGTAAAAACACTGTCAATTGTAAATAACAATGGATTTATGATGGGAAAAAAGTTTGAAATCAAATTTTTTGGTTTTCAATAAAATAGTGCCTTTTACCAAAAAGGTTTTACTTTAAAAAAAAAAAAAGAAGCTGTCGATGCAATTTTTCTAGAATGTTTATTGGATGTGGAAAACGTTATTATTTGTAAAATATAAGAGGTGATCATCAAAGTGGGATAAGTTTTTTGAATTGATACCAGTAACGTATGACATCGCCATGATTAACCTTAAATGCAGTTAAAGTCGAAAGATGTTTCATGGGATTATTTCGAACTCGAAATTTAAAACACATATCACATTACGAAAAAAACTAGCACCCCTTCCCCCCCCATTCCGACCGTCTGTCTGCCTGTCCTGGCCCCTACTAATGTCATTGTTCTTATTTTTGATTTTTAAAAAAAGCTTAACTAAATTGAGATGTAAAACATATATTAATACACTCTAAGTAAAATTAAGTTTTTTTTACAAATTCAAATTCCACTTAAATTTTTGAAAACAAACTTTTTTGCGAGAACGCTCTTAAATCTTAGAATACAATAAATATACATATTTAATCAAACTCTTTGGATTCGTTCGTGCGATCCAGTAGTGCACTTTATTTAAATTTACTGTAGTAAAAAACAATCACTGGGGTTTTTTGAAATTAGTTTCTGCCTTTTTTAATCAATAAATATATTTGAATAGAACTATCATGAAGAGGAACGCTCGGCCTGACATCTTTTCATCGACTTCCTAAACAGTTTGTTCCACATATTTTGCATGTGGAGTGTATTGCGGTGGGGTAAAAATGAGCGAGAATTCCAATATAAAAAAGAGGCTAGGATGCGACCCACACTGATAACTTCCCATCCCGTTGTCGATTTGTCTTGCTTAAAAGTATGTAGGTTTTCGTGTTGGGTTAAAAAAGTTGTTAGTTGAATTATTCTTACAAATTTAAAAATTACCAACAATATTTTTCATATAATGAAATAGTTTGATTTCAAATTATAGTTTTGTTTAATAGATTTTTAGTCGAAACAAGTTTTTACCAATTTTAGTAGCATTTCTTAAATTTTTGTATTTCTTATATAAACAAATACAAATTGGATGAATGAAATTAATTTGAGAGATATCGAGAACCGAGCATCCATTTTTACCAAATCTGCGTACTATTTTTTGTAGATTTTATTTTTTTATGAAAAAATAGACAGTTGGATTTTTATACAAAAATGAATGAATGTCGAAAACAATATTTTCTGTGAAATAAAATAAATTTGAAGCCAATATTTTTAATTTTTGAAAAGTTATTTGAGTCGAAAGTAAATTTTTACAAAGTTTTAGTATTGTTTTTGGTTTAGGTTTTTATTTTTTGTAAAAAAAAACTGTCTATTCGATTTTTCTCAAAATTTTACATAATGTTGAAAACAATAATTCTTAAAAAATAAAATTAGTTGAAAGCCATAACCTAAAATTTTTGAAAAGATATTTCAGTCGAAAATCAATTTTTACCAACTTTGAGTAATGTTTTTTTTTTAGGTTTTTATTTTTTATAAAATAAACTGTCAATTCGATTTTTCTCAAAGTTTTACCAGATGTTAAAAACTTTATTTTTCGTGGCACAAAATTGTTTTGGAGATAAAATCATTTTGTATTCGTAAAATTTTCGAGATGACAATTTTTTTTGTTCAGTTTTTTTGATTTATAAAAAAAACCGTTAATTGTATTTTTTTCCAAAAATATACTTGTTTAGTATCACGTTACAATATATATAATATAAAATTGTATTCAAGTCTCTTTATTGGTTCGTGAGATATTTAGTGTTAACCAAAATTTTCACCTTTTTTTTAAACTGCTATTGTAAAAAAAAACTACCCACGCAATTTTCTTGAGAGCCCTTTCTGCATCTTTCTGCCTTATTATCTATATAATAAAATTTATTTAAAGTCGATATCTCTTCTGGTTCTTGAGCTATGGACGTAGAAAAAAAAGTCACGAACGTACGGACGATACGGACATACGGACGTAGGAAGTTATTGTAATTGGTCCGGTTTGTCGGATTGAAAATTTTTTACATTTCTTGATGTTTCAAGGTCCCTAGAGTCTAAATAAAAGATTTTTTAGAGAGGTGTCTGTGCGTGTGTGTGTACGTATGTTCGGTGCGTCCGTAAGTTCTGGGACTTTTTTCGTCATCCATAGCTCAAGAACCAATGGAGATATTGACCTCAAATAAATTTTGTTATACAGATAATAATGCAGAATCATGCAGAAAGGACTCTCAAACAAATTGAGTGGGTGGTTTTTCTACCATAGCAATTTAAAAAAAGGTGAACCAATGACGCTAGCGACTTGAGTTAAATTTTATATTATATATTGTAAAGGGAAAAAAACTTTTTTTGTAAATAAAAAAAACTGAAAAAAAATATTTGTCCCCTCGAATATTTTACGAACAAAAAATGATTCTATCTCCAAAATAATTGTATGCAACGAAAAATAACGTTTTTGACATCTTGTTAAATTATGAAAAAAATCGAATTGACAGTTTTTGTACAAAAAACAAAAAACCAAAAAAAAAACAATACTTAAACTTGGTAAAAATGTACTTTTAACTCAAATATGTTTTCAAAAATTAAAAACATTGGCTTCAAACTAATTTTATCTCACAGAAAATATTATTTTCGACATTCAGCTAATTTTTATAAAAATCCAACAGTCAGTTTTTTGTTTATACAAAAATAAAATCTACAAAAAATAGTACGCAAATAGTACTAAAATTGGTAAAAATTGTTTTTTGACTAAAATAGAGTTACAAAAATAGAAATCAAAGTATTTAATCATATGCTAAACCTTTTTTAATGTTTAAATTTCTTAGAATAATTAATCGGAATGGGAAGTTATCATCTTTTTTTTTTTTAATATATATTTTTAGTTGATGTGATGTTTGCACCATACAAATAAACCAATAATAATTTAGGTGAAAATTAAAATTGACAAAGATTTAGTTAGATATAAATTCATTAAATCAATTTAATTCTAGAAGGAGGCAATTATTTTTAATTTTTTTACTTAAAAACGATTTTTTGTATAATTCCCTTTTTCCTAAGAATTCAAAAAGCTATTACGGATACTATTGTACGTATTCATGTACCTATTTAAACCCTGGACCTATCTGCTTCCAAAAGGATAAGTATAGGAAAATATGTTTGTATACCTAACATATGCATAAATTCTCAATTTGTTCAATTTTAACACAGTTGTTTCGCACTGCAAAATAGAGAAAATTAGAGAAAAAAGTCTGAAGCTTCTATTAGAAGGCTAACGTAAACGGTCAACATATTGACTCTTTGACGTAAAAATGACGTCATTTTTAGACCTACAATTAAAAACTACACAATAATTATGTTATATGCTTACGTTGTACCAATTTTAACTTTCTTTTACACCCTAATATGAAAAAAATAACATTGGCTTAAATAAATATTATTTTGTCTAATCGTGTGATAGTCAACGTTGACACAAAACATTTAGATGTTTTTATGACGCCAGAGAGTCAACGCTTTAAGTTGATTGTTTGATTCTAGCTTGAGTCATGGCTTAATTCCAATCACGAAACGACTTAAGTCCTTACAATTCTACTTAATACACACCAACCTACCCTCCTTAATACTTACTTTTCTACATATCTACACATCCGCTAACCACATTACAATAAAAAATACAAATTTAAAAAAATACTTACATCGAATGTATTTGCTATAGAAAAATTCAAAATATGGCAACGTATGGCATTGTATCAAAACTTAAATTTGAAAACGTTGCTTTTAAATTTTCAGATTTCACAAACATAGAAAATCTAAAATCAAATGAATACAATTTTCTGCTAACAAATCTAAAACACATACAATTAAATGTATTGTATTTTTGCATACCTTCTATACATTGATAGGTATGAATAAAACAAATCTTAGGTAATGTTGGCAACGACTGATTTTTATTTACATTTGAGTAATTTATACTAATAATTTATTTCAATATTTTTATACTTTCAGTCGCTCTTAGATTCCACACTTAATTTTCGTACAGGCAGCGCCCTCATGGTCCGCCTTTCGTAACAAAATTTTGTGTTTCATGATAGTACTATTCAAATTAATATACAAAGCTTCCGATAATTTTATTTTGAGTTCAACTGTTGTTTCTTAAGCTGAGGTAAATTTGAAGTCTCTCTAAAATAACGCATTACTCGAAAAAATCGTGTTAATGGTTAAAGGAGTTTCACTCCTTTGAGTGAATTTTTGACAAATCGAAAATGTGTAACATCTGTCAACGTATGTATGTACATACAAACATATTGTTGAAAATAAATGATTACAAAAAAACGTTAATTTTCTGCACAATTGGATCTACATATTTTCAAACAAAATGAAACTAATTAATTAATGATACACTGAGGCGTATACGCATTTTTTGTCTTGTTCAATATTAATGCGTGCAATTAAGTAACTTAAATATAAAAGAAAAATCGCCCGATTTTAATTTGAATTGCTAAATAATATTTATTGGATATTGATATTTATAACTTATAACAAATGTTTAATTAACCATAACAACATAAAATCCATTAATGTCCCACCACCTGGCTTCCAGTGTCAGTGCCCTCCCAGCGTTTTTTTTTTTTTTTTTTTTTTAAGTTCATGTTTAAATGTACTATCCATTAAAGTAGCTATTTAATAAAGTAACCATGCAATCAATATAGTACAATCTTTATCATTGTTCCAAAGGTGTGACCTCAATATAAAAATGAGAACATAAATTAACCGTTATGCTTTTATGCACACACACAAAGTTTATCAGTATAGATATAAATATAATTCAAAAAAGTTCCCTTATCCCTTTATTCATTGTCATAAAATACAACAATGAAAAGTAAAAAACAAGGTGAGGCAGCAAGGATTATTTACACCCTCCATTGTTATAATAGCGTGTCGCGCCAGTCATTTTTCCATCCAGGAATTGCTTATCAATTGAAGGAGCATTATTCGTAGGAAACATCAGAATGCAACAAAAACAAAAAAAAAACACATTAGTGGCCGGTCTAGACAGTCGAGCCGTCTCATTTCCATATTGTCCGATGCCACCACCGCGACCGCCGCGCCGCGCCGCCGCCGCTCCGGCCGTCCCCATGCACTTACTCAGAGGAAATTGTCACTAGTGACAGAATTTAACAAATTACCATCGCATTACTATGGACGTTAATTTAACAAAAAAAAAAAAAAGTAAAAATTACGTCCACTTTGTGAAGTACAAACGCTCCATTCATCTACAGTTACAAAAGGATATATGTAGGTATAAAGTATAATGTGTGTGCTTTTTGCAATTCATGGACAACCGCGGATAAATAAAAACCCTTTCGACGTCCTTCGTCATCGTCGTCGTAGTCGTAGTCCTCGTCGTCATTGCGGGATTTAAAAATTGTAAAAATTGTTTGCAAACCAATTCACTATCCTCCAACCAAGCCGCCTCACCGTACAACGGTATCTATCTCTGGCAACAACGCAAATGCACCACCACCACCACCATCGCCCTCTGCGCCAGCACATATGCATCACAATCAAAGTGGACAGGTGGAAAGGATAACAGTATTCACAAGCAAAAAGGATATTTTATTTTTATTTTCTTCAAATACGAGAACACTTTATTCAAGTATTAAAATGAATTACACCCTGCACGCCTTGATAGCGATTTTCATAGTGGCCTCTGGATGTGCGATCAAATACAGAAAACAGAAATGCACTCACATGTCATGACCTCGGAAATGTATATTTGTGGAAAACTGAAAGTAGATATTTGTGGAAACTTTAAAAATAGTCTGATATCAAAAATAGACTTTGATATTTTGTAAGGGTTGGGGTTGGACTTTTTTCCCATCATCAGTGTGATGGAAGGGTGGTCGCTATGGATGGTGTTAAGTCAATATTATTATTTAATTTTAAATAATTAATTAGTAGCTTCAAATAACTATTAATTATGAACTGAAGTCAATCAAATGGGCATACTTACTCGCGTAAATTTATTGAAATGGAGAGAACTTGCATAAATTAATAGGAGAGGTACTTGACCGAACGATGTGTCAACTTTTGACCGCATCAGCAAAAAAAGTGAAAGAGCTGACGAAAGAAATCGTGTGTGCGAAATGTGGTTGATTAATAACATTAGCCTCCAGTGCTACCTATACTCAAAGTGGCGCTGAGTTAATTATGAATTTTTTATTTCAAGATACTCGTATTGGTAATTAATAGATAGTATTAATTAAAATCAAAATAAAACAAATTTTTATTCTAAAGACAGTGGGATGTTTTCAGTTGAAAGTTGACAGAGTTAATTTTTTGAACAGCTTCTTCGAATTCAATCTTCTTGAATTTTGGTTATAAATAAGATCTGATGTATTATATATTTAAACAAATTACGATAGAACCAAAATAGCCTTTTAAGACAAAATTATATTTTGAATAAAAACATACATCTTCATAAATATGTTTTATTGTTTTATTAATTTATTTTATAAAATTGAATTTTATTTTATTACGTTTTTTACTTGTGACGTATAGGAACTATGTATGTATGTATATGGCAAGTTTTGCATTCGTGCAAAATTTCGAACTCTAGATTTTAATCAAACATGATATTAAGATGATAGAGAAGTCGAACAAAGTGGGTCCCGTGATTCCGTCTGTCTGTCCACGCTCCTACAGCCTAAACCATTTGGTAGATTGAGTTCAAACTTGGAAGTTAAAGTTTTCAGCAGATTCGCGTTAGTCGTTTTTTTCATTTTTAACTTCCCATAGGAAGTTATTGTAATTGGTCCGATTTGTCAAATTGGAAATTTTGACATTTCTCGACGTTTCAAGGTCCCTAGAGTCGAAATAAAAGATTTTTAGAAAGATGTCTGTGCTTGCGTACGTCCGTTCGTACGTCCGTACGTCTGTATGTTCGCGACGTTTTTTTCGACGTCCATAGCTCAAGAACCAGAAGAGATATCGACTTCAAATAAATTTTGTTATACAGATAATAAGGCAGAAAGATGCAGAAAGGGCTCTCAAGAAAATTGCGTGGGTGGTTTTTCACCCTCAATATCTCATTAACCAATGACGCTAGAGACTTGAATTAAATTTTATATAATATATTGTACCGTGATACCAAACAAGTATATTTTTGGAAAAAATTCCAATTGACGGTTTTTTTTATAAATCAAAAAAACTGAAAAAAAATGTTTCACCTCGAAAATTTTACGAATAAAACATGATTTCATCTCCAAAACAATTTTGTGCAACGAAAATAATGTTTTTGACATCTGATACAATTTTTGAGAAAAATCGAATTGACATTTTTTTTTATAAAAAATGAAAACAAAAAAAAAACATTACTCAAACTTGGTAAAAATTGAATTTCGACTCAAATATCTTTTCAAAAACTTGGAGATATTATCTTTAAACTACTTTAATCTTTCTAAAAATATTGTTGTCAACATTCAGTAAAATTTTGAGAAAAATCGAATCGACAGTTTTTTTACAAAAAATAAAAACCTAAAATAAAAACAATACTAAAACTTCGTAAAAATTTACTTTCAACTCAAATAGCTTTTCAAAAATTACAAATTTGGCTTCAAACTTATTTTTAATTTCACAGAAAATATTGTTTTCGATATTCACATATCATTCGATATAAAAATCCAACAGACCGTTTTTTCATAAAAAAAATTAAATCTACAAAACATAGTATACGCAAATTTGGTAAAAATTGATACATATAGACAAACTTTTAAGCAAGACAAATCGACAGACGGGGTGGGAAGTTATCAGTGTGGGTCACATCCCAGCCTCTTTTTTATTACAATACAATAATACAACAATTTCTAAGAATTTACATAAGGTTTACAAATCTTTTATGACATGGCAAAAGCCGTCTGTCAGATTGACAATATAAATGTAATTTAACACAATAGTTACTCAAGTTACCAATAATTATTATAATTAAAATGCTTCTCTTAAAATTTAGTTTCGATATCGTAATGCGGATCTTACAAATTTGAAAAGAGCCGACCAATCATTTCCATTCAAAAGATAAATAACTTCTTCCGTTGTGAAAATAGCTTTTCCTAGGTATAGTTTTCGTATTTCTTTAAGTAATGGACATATTCCCACAAAATGCATTATATCTTCACACTCTCGTTATTTCCGAAATAACTTATCTTGCTGAGATCGTGCTCGAGCTTGGGATAATATACTCTGTATATTGAAGATTGTGCTTCTTCGATAAATGATTTGTGCATACTTTCATCCAGAACCCGAAGAATATTGTATAACTCTGATTTCATTCAGCCAATTCCTTCCACTTTTCAAAACATGACGATTTTTTTTCCAAGCCATAAGTTGCTACTATTTTAGGAAGGCGAGATACATTCATGTTAAGCACTTTGAGGATGTAGTCGAAATGTAGTTTCAGTGTTGTGATGTATATTGGTGGAAGTCCAGTTTCAATATGTAACATATAAGTGTTCGTTGACATGGGCAGGTGTAGTACTCGTTTGAGAAAAAATCTAAGTAGTTGTTCAACAGTCTCATATTGAAGGTATCCCCAAACCTGGGCTGCATACAACATAATTGATCGAGCAGTAGCCTCAAATATCTGGTATTTTGCACGTAGACCAATATTTTTATTTTTTATGCAGCTGAACCAAGTAGAGTTGACAGCATTTTTTGAACTTTTTAGTTTTTCTCCTAAATGAAACTTCATATTATTTTGTGGTGTCATTATCAAGCCAAGGTATTTGTAGTTGTCTACTATTTCTACAGGAACCCCATCAAGTTTCCAATTAAAATTACCACTTCAAAGTCCCTTACTAAAGGCGTTAAATCGCACGATCTAGGCGGCCAATTGACCGGTCCCGTGAAATAAAATGTTCACTGAACTCGCCTCTCAATAAGTTAATTCTTGCGCGTACTGTGTGGCATGTGGCACCGTGTTGTTGAAACCACATGTCATGCAAGTCAAGCTCTTGCATTTTGTTCAAAAAAAAGTTGGATATCATCTCACTGTATAGCGCTCACCATTCACAGTTACGATACTATTTGCATCATCTTTGAAAAAGAGCGGTCCAATGATGCCACCAGCCCACAAACCGCACCAGAATGTGACTTTTTCTGGATGATTTGGTAGCTCTTCCAATGCTTTTGGCTGATATTCACTCCAAAATCGACAATTCTGCTTATGTACATTCAGCCAAAAATGAGCTTCGTCGCTGAACACAATGGAAATGGAAAAAGCGCGCGATGAACTTTCTTAACAGAGCACGTATTTTGATAATAAAATTCAATAATTTGCAAGCGTTGTTCGTTTGTAAGACGATTCATGGTTAAATTATAGACCAAACTGAAGATGTTTGACAGTGAAACAAAACACGAAACGTGTGTCAGCTGTTTAAATCAGTGTTGCCAAAATAATAATAGCTTAAAAATAACCCTTAAATTTCGTAAAAAAATATAAATCCGTTTTTGAGATATAGTTTTTTTTTTTTAAATAAAATTATAATTTTTCAAAAATTAAAAAATCGAATTACCGATATTTGACCAAATCATTTTTTAGTTTTTGAATAATTTGGGTACAAACCCCTTTCACCTACTCCCCTAAAATGTCTTTATATCGTAATAATAATTAGTAATTAAAACATTTTTGTTTTTAATTGTATTTTTAAATTTCTTTTTAATGTAATCGATCGAATTGAAAATATTAAAATTTCTTGACATTTAACGGCCTACGTGTCTGTGTGTATATTTGTACATACTTCAGAATAATTGTATGCTTATTAAAATTACATTTGTAATTATGTAATTATATGTGGTAACATTTTTAGAAAAATACAATTGACAGACACAGACCCCAAAATTATTTCATCTTAAACATTGAACCGTATTTATAAAGAAAACATAGTTAAAATTAATTATTTCAGATCCCGTGTTTAGGAAAACTACACAACGAAATACAAATATTCCGAACTCAAATGGAACGGTAGGCAACTGCCTTTAGTTTGAGTTCGGAAAATTCTTATTCCATGGTGTACTTTTCCTAAACACGGGAGCTGAAATTACTAATCTTATGTATATTTTCCTTATAAATACGGGGGAATATTGTAATTAAGTTTTGATAAAATAAAACAAAATTACACTTTTTTTTACCAAAAATTACATATTTAATTAATTTAACGTCCCGAATATTTCGACAAAAAAACAACTTTAACTTAATTTATCGCTTGCATACTTTTCGAAGTTCTTTAAATGGCAATTCAGCACCAATACCTCTTTTAGAAATAAAAATGACACATTTTCATTCTAAGCCCTCCCAGATTCACTTTCTTTACAAAAAATTAAAATTGATTGCGCACAAAGCGCTGCCCCGACAACTTACCTGGGGAACTTAATTTAGAATATGAACAAGTTTTACCAAAAATATGAAAACAAGTTAGAAAAACACAAAATAAATTAAAATATTGTAGGTTAACATTTGTTCAAATATTTTAATGTATTTCACTTAATAATAATCTATTGGAGCACATAATTGATTTTTCTTCTTCTTCTCAAACCACCAGATCTTCCATCCTGGTCAAATGCACCTGGGTTTGATGCAAGTTCCCTTCTTCCACCAAATCTTAATCCCAATTCAGCTCCAATTCTTGTCTCAGCTGCATAGAGTTCAGGGTGTCTTTGTGTTCCAAAATATTCAACTATCACACCTTGAATCAAACTCAAATACGACACCAAACAAATTAAAATAATTAAACGCATTTTAATAAGTGTCGAAAATAATTTCCGAAAATTTCTATAACTACCACCAAACAGTATCAAATTAAAATGCAACTAAATTTGATTTAAAAATTTGTCTGACTTTTATTCAAATTTAAGTTTTTTTTTTATTTTACTTTGCTGTCTTCAATTTATTTTTTTTTTTTTTTGGTTGGGGATTTCTTCAAAATTGTTAGTCATTTTTTTATTTGTTTGATTTTAATTTATTTATGATAATATAGGAAACTAAGAACCAGTTTATTTGCATTTTTGAAGATTTTTAATTTAAAATACAATCGCTGTGCAGGCTATAACGTATAATTGTTGTTATAATTTTATTTCTTGATAAATTAATATATGAGCGTACTTTTTTTCATAAATTTAAATAAATTACTCCAATTGAAAGTTCACTTTTTGTATAAATTGTATAGATTGTATAGAATTGTATACGCACTCCGTATCTTTCAAATATATCATGAGTTTTTTTAGAAGTATTTTCTTTAAGAAGCAGAACAATTTTCAACATTAAGAACCAAACAATTATTAAATTAAAACAAATACAAAATTATAAAATAAAAAGAAATAAAAAATAATAAAGTAAAATAAAATAAATTAAATAAAAGAAACATGAAACACAATAAAATAAAACAAATAGATTTATGGTAAAATTAAATACATTAAATTTAAATGAGATACAAAAGAAAATGTAATACGAATGAAAAAAAAAAATAATTATAAAAATAATAAAGTATAAAATAAGTATAACAATCATAAAAAATAAAATAAAATAACACGAACACTCATTTTAATAATAAAGTTTTATTATTTGAACGCGCTGTTCAATCGTGTAACTTGCCAAGATGATTTGGCATAAACAGCTGAATAATAAACAAAAGATTTGACAGATGTCACCAAAACGAAATGGCCGCCACGGAGCGCCAAAATCTGCCCGCACCAACAAAAACCTGTCAAATAAAAAAAAAATACTGTCAATTCTAAATTTAATCAAATAAAAACAATAATATTTTGTATCGGATATATAAGACTTTTCAGCCGAAAATAAATGTTGACTAAGTTTTTGAAGTTCAATTTTTGATTTTGATTGTTTTTTTTTTTTTTTAAGTCAATTCGAATTTTGTAAATAAACTTATTTACACATGTCAAAAACGTGATTTTTTTTGCATAAAATAAATTTGGACCAATTCTTGTTCGTAAAATATTCGAGGTGATGAATGTTTTTTCCAGTTTTTTGAATTAATAAAAAAATATCAGTTGATTTTTCTTCAGTTCATACCAATTCGCTATGACTACAAAATGTGTAGGTAATACGAAATTTAATTGAAGTCGATAACTTAATTGGTTGGCAAAATAATTGGGGGGAACCCTGTTATTCACATCATACTTCCTACACATATAAACCACATGACAATAATTATTCCATCCCCAATCTCGAACATAAAATGTGACAAGTCGAAAAAAGGGTGGACCCATATTTCGTCCGATAGATTTCAAATTTTGAAATTAATATTCCAAAAGTAATTCTTGTCATGAAAAGTGCTTTCTCAAATTAGCCTTTTGAATTCGGCTTAAAATTGTAGGTCCCCTCCATTCCTGACAACATTACTAGCACACAATAATGGTTGATAGTTGTAGGTCACTAGGTTCTAGTATTGAAACCAAATACAGTATTCCCCGCTTAATTGCACTGACCATTTTGTCAGATTTTTCGGTCAATTATCCGGGTGGTTCAATTAGCGAAACCCCGCTTAATTGACATATCTGTGCAATTAAGCGAAACCCGTATAATTGCACGAGTAGGTCAACTAAAAAATAAAATATTCATCAAAGAAATTTACTCTATAAACATTTCAGTGTCAACTTATTTTCGGCGTCTGTTAGTTCGCCATAACATGATATGTTATGTCATCACATGCCAAATAAACATTGAAAGCTGCGTTGTCCTCAAAAACGTTAAGCTGGCCATAGACGGTGAACATGTTGGTGTGATTTGTTGGGCAGCGGTTCGCCATACACGGCCCAACATGTTTATAAACTTCATTTTTTGTGTGACTGTCGTGAAGTCAAGATGTGCGATACAAGTGCGGATGATGCAATAGCATGTTTGATAACGACATGTTAATTCAATGAAAATAACAACACAAATGACGAATTGTTGTCCCACAACGCCATACACGACGAACATGTTGATAAACTTAAAAATGTGTTGTAAACTTGTCCATACACAGCCAACATGTACGCCACAACTTCACGGTTTATAAAATATTTCATAAACCGTGGATTTGTTGGCCAACATGCCCAATTGCCCATACACGAATAATTTTCAGCCCAACACCAACAAATCACACCAACATGTTCACCGTCTATGGCCAGCTTTATCTATGACCACGAGATCATTTTCCGGCTGCTCTTCTTCTTGGATGAAGCCTGCCTTTAAAAAAAGAACTTGCAAATGTAGGTTTAGTAGTAAAAAAATTTCCAATATTAACTTTCTAAAACAATTTCTTATAGTAGAAGGTGTTATAAGCCACAAACAATGTTTGCTTATGTGCATTGCTTGCAAAGATGTGATCGTCTTCGAAAATTCTTCGATAATCCTGCCACGTTCGATGGCTGTTATTTGTTTCCTTATTATATTTTGCTGATAGTAAGCTTTGAAAAAATGAATAATGCCTTGGTCAAGGGGCTGAATGATGGACGTTGTATTTGCGGGTACAAACTGCACGTTTATATTTTTTAAATCGTCCAACTTCTTATGACAGACGGCATGTCATTTCTTCGTCAAATTTTTATAAAATTTGGGCCCATAAATGTTGGGTCATCCATGCCTTTTTGTTGGAGAAATATCGCAAAGGTACAACCTTATTTTTAAAACTCCTTGGCTTTTGGTGTTTCCAATCACAATCATTTTTTTGTCCATCCAATTATCCCAAAAATTGTCCATGTATTTAGATTTTCTGCCGCATATTTTGAAGATCAATTAAGCGAGTAATTCAACTAAGCGGGGTTTAATTAACCGTCTAAAACGCTTTGCTACTAATACGGGAAATTTTCGAAGCCAATTTTTTCGATCAATTAAGCGAGGTTAAACTAAGCGGGTCAAAAATCGACTATTCAAATTTCTCTAAAAACTTCCCGATTAGATTTTTATGAAATTTTTTTCAAAATTTTATGTTGTTTTTGTATTTAAATTTTCCCATGAACTTATGAACCAATTTTAACATTTAAAATGTTTGTTTTGAATTTTTAAAATATACACTTTTTTCAAAATTCAATATCTCAAAAACAAGTCAACATTTCTAAGCAAAATTCATACCAAAACTCCATACCAAAAATAATTATATACAAAAATAAATTTTTTGTAGTACCCCTGGCATGATGGTTAGAGCGTTGGACTGATGATGATGATGGTTAGTGCGTTGGACTGTCATGCCAGAGGTCTTGGGTTCGATCCCTGCCTTTACCATCTAAAGTTGTTTTCACGGGTACTGCCTCTTGTGAGGAATTGACAAATTCTCCAAGAGTAATTCTTGTCATGAAAAGTGCTTTCTCAAATTTGCCGTTCGGAATCGGCTTAAAACTGTAGGTCCCCTCCATCCCTGAAAACAGTACTCGCACACAGAAATGGTTGAGAGTTGTAAGTCACTAGGCCCTAGTTCTCAACGGACTGTTACGCCACCCAATTTATTTTATTTAAAAATAAATTTTTCCAACAATTTTCCAAGAAATGTCGCAATTCTCAAATCGTCATTTTTTTATGAGAAAACTGTTAGAAAATGCTTCTTAAATTGGTAAGAATTGGTTTTCGACTGAAATTCTTGGCAATAAAACCTTTATTATAACCAAACTTGTTTTATCATATGCAAAATACTGTTTTTAACTTTTAGTTAGGAGTGTCAACTAATTTTGTCAACATTATTAAAAAACTGTACCAAAACACCATAGCATACATTTATTATGGAAAAGAAAAATCAGAGAGGATTGAAGTGAACCAAGGAGTGACAAGGCTGTAATCTAAGTCCCTTGTTATTTGCACTTTTTCTAGATGATTTGGTTGAGTATCTCAATTGTGAAGTGAAGTTTGCTAACAAACGGATCAAAGTGATGACATTGTAATTTTTACGAAGTCACCTATTGCTCTACAGTTGATGATCAATAAACTGGAAGAATATTGCCAATCTTACTAGCTTTGATAAACTTAAATGGTCTTCTTCAATGCACTTCTCTATAAAAGACTTTTGAACCTTAATTTGCACTCGCTTCTTCAGCATCCACTTTCTATTGAAGAGACCTGCGGTAGAATATCTGAAGTCATTAAACTTTCGGCCCCTTTTGTCCAAAAGAGCGCTCATACGTTTGTATATGTTAATAAATGGTTTGATAATGACTGCAGAAATCTACGAAAAAAATCCTTTGTTTATTTAAAACTTTTTAGAATGACAAACTCCCAATTTTTTAAAAATAAGTACGTAGAATATAATTGAGATTATAAAAAATTATGTCTATCTAAAAAGATAGATTATCAAAAAAAATTGGCCAATGAACTAGAACACTGCACGAACTCCAAATACTTCTGGCAAATTGTAAACGAGCTGGGTGGGCGTAATCAGGGTATGAAGTACTCTCTAGATGCTGAGACGCTAGCAGCTTTAGTAAATGAGCTGGATTCTGAGATCTCGCTTGTGGAATTGGAAGCTACGCTCTCAAAAATTAAAAACAATAAAACACCAGGTACGGACGGTTTACCAGTGAAATTCTACAAAAACAGCACTTTTGAATTTAAAAATTTCCTTGTAACCTTCTTTAATAGATTGTACAACGACGCTATCGCTCCAACTAGTTTCAAGAAATCCGTTATTTTTGCTATTTTTAAGAAAGGTGATGCAAATACTCCTGAAAATTATATAGGTTTTTCGGTATTAAATACAATTCGAAAAATTCTGAATTAAATGAATTGAAAGTAGTAATCGTTTGAGTATTTTTCAAGACGGTTTCCGGCCAGGTTATTCTACAATGGATGTTTTCGCTATCTCCAGTATCGCTAGAAAGTTTATTGAACGGAAAAAGAAACTATACACTTGCTTTGTTGATTTTAAAGCTGCTTTTGACAAAGTCAACAGACAGGCTTTAATTTATAAAATGTCCTGCATAGGTGTATCTCGCAAGTTTTTATTAATGTCCGAAAATCTAATTTTCGCATCAAATGCAAGGGTATGGGATGGTTATGATTTCTCGAATAGTTTCGAAACAACAGCCGGTGTGCCGCAAGGTTATATTTTGAGCCCTTTACTGTTTTCTCTCTTCATTGATGATATTTGTTATCATCTTCTCTTTTGGTAACAGCATTATCAAAGTTTTATTATATGCCGACGATTTGGTTATGTTTGCCGACAATCCAGTTTCGCTACAGATGCAAATTAACCGACTTTGCTTATTTTGTGAGACTTGGGGTCTGCAAATAAATGTACAAAAAACAAAAATTATGATTTTTGAAGGAAGGCAAACAAGAAGACGCTCTGATGAAAAGTGGTCACTCAATAACACCGTTATCGAAATAGTCTAGGAATTTAAACATTTGTGTGTTCTTCTTACCCATCAATTTAGATTTCGCTAAACATGCTAAAATAAAAAATAAAGAAGCCAAGTTGGCACTAAATTTGATGTGGCCTAAGTTCTTCTCCAACTCCAACATTGATCTGGTATCTAAATATAAAGTCTTTAATGCAACAATAAATTCATGTTTGTGCTATGGTGCACAAGTTTTCGGTTCTTGGAACCTAGATGCTTTCGAGAGTCTGCAAAGGCACTTCTTTAAGCGCTTGTTTCGTTTGCCTAACTCAACTCTAAATTACGCCATTTACGTAGAGTCAGGCATACAAAAAATTTAAAGGCTAATGCGGATTTTATTGTTCAGGTGATGAAAAGAAGTGAACTGTGCCTTCACAAAATAATTTTGAAAAAATTGCTGCAATCGAATGCATCTCCGTTTAAAAACTGAAACCAACTCGCGATAGCAACAGAATCTTCCCTCAACCTTTCGGAAACCAATGTTGACGACTGGCAAGCGCATTTCGCAGGTGTTATTGCTAAGTTTGACCAAAAGTTGTATGTTGAAAATCTTTTAAGTGCAACTTCTTCAGCATCTAGAAACGTTTATAGAAACTCAAATCATCAATTGAATTCAGACATGAACTACTTCAGAAATGTTTACTCAGTTACTCAGGCTTTTGAAAAAATCGACAGACGATCACGGATGTGAATGTCCAAGGGTGGGTCGCATTTCAGCCTCTTTTTATTTAATTTAAGCTATGCAATTTCGAGGATAAGTTCAAACATCAAATGATGCAGATAGTTAAGAAATGAAGATTCTAGTGCGTTTGACTAAACTTTCAAAACTTTGAGACAAAGTACTTGCTGCAGTATTGACACTATTAAAACTTTTCAGCAAAGTTTCAAACACATATTTTGTCTCATTAAAATAAGTCTTCTATAGATAAATACCTTAGGGCTTTAAATACCTTTTCATATGAATATAAAGTTAAATTCTTAATATTCTTATCTTGTTCTAATAAATTTCATGATACTGAACAAATAACAAAAATAAAAATAAGAACAAATGAAAAGTAAAAGAATTAAAAGAATAGAAATATTATTTTACTTTTTCAGAAAAGCTAAAAAGATTCCATTTTATTTTTCATGATGGCAAAAGATAAACTCAACAAAGTTTCATCATAATTCATCATGCCCAACAAACTATTCCTGATGGTGAAACTAAAGCATAGAGTTTCAAGACTCCGATTTCCTCCTGCTGTGTTCAGTATTCGCACTTAACATTTCTTCCTTGAAAATTGTGATACAGAACAGAGATAGGTTTACCGTCGAGTCGTCGCGTCGGTCGTCGTGCTTCGTATATCCGAGTACCATAGAACAATCATTCCATTTCACTCCAAATTGTGCAAGAATCCTGATGTGATTGCATTCGAAGGAAGGACGTGTGCCTGGGTATCCTGTAGCTTGTAGCCTGCTCCAGAACAAAACTTCTTGGAATAAATTTTGACGAAAGACAACAAACTCACTTAGGATAAGCAAGGTATACGAAAATCTACGATACGTTACGGCGGACAGATAGAAAGACAGAAAAACATACATCTCTTAATGTTGGAGGTTTTCTTCTTCTGCTTCTTTTCCTTGTTTTCTTCTTTATTTTTTAGTTGTATTTGTTTTGCTGTTCTGCTTTTGTTGAAAAGGGATATAAGTTATCCTCCAAGGATATTGCACTAAATTTTAAAACTCTCTTCACGTGCCACGAGGAATATAATATAGCGAATAGGAATAATACCAACAACCTACCGCACAGTTATTTCGTTTGGGTTTTGGCATGGAGCTTGGCTTAAATTTACATATAACACACAGCAACATAGCGTATAGCAGCTCCTGAAGGAGGACGAAGAATGAAGGATGCTGACTCATTTCAGGCCACTTAACACAGAGGACTGTATATAAATGTGGCAGGTTTCAGGCTAAAGCAAAACTTTGCTCCTATTCGTTTTTCGTTTTTTGTTTTTCGTTCGTGTTGAACAAACGCTGCTTCGCAATTTTCTCCACTCCATCTCCTTTGGGATCATTCAACATTCCCTAAAAGAGTGAAGGTAAATTTATGGCCAAGTACTTCCTTACCATAACACCTGGCACAATGAATTCGCCCCCAGGCCAATGCAAAGGCTGCATTCGAAGCGGAAGATGAATTCAGGAAAAATGTGCAGAATGTGCTGCTTCGCGTCATAGTCCTTCGTATCGCATCACAGTTGTCCTGTGCTCGCTATACCACGCACCGCACCCACCGACCGACCCACGACGATGCCACCGCCATTCTTTGGTTGCAAGTGCATCGGAAACTCTTTCAAGACTTTGCATGTGCAGTGCATACGACGACGACTGACTTACCCGTTTTTGAAGGGTACTCCGAAGGCAAACCGTATCCTGTGTATAGTATAGTTAGTGTGTAGTTTCTTAAGGCTTGCAGCACGTACAAACATTTGAAGTGAGAAAAACTATTCGAGTAAGGCAGCTACAACCTACCTTACCTACTCGTACCTTTGTTAAGTTGGGTTGGGTTTTGGGTGTTGGGTGTTGGGTTTTGGACTGGGCTTGGTTTGGTTTGGCTTGAACAGTGAACACGGCAAGGATAAGGCCGATTGTGCAATGGCAAAGCGAAGATGACGATGACTATGACTATGACTCTGACGATGAAGACTACGGCAACGACATCGTTGAAAGCAATTACCGGACTAACTGCAAGAGAGGAGTGTGAAATTTATTTGCAAAAGCAAATTCCCTCTAACACAAGTGACAAACCATAAAGAAAACTTAAATCGTGTAAAAAAAAACAAAAGGAAGAAAATCCATAGTCCTTATTCCAAGCAAGGACAGAAAAATTGCTTTAAACTTATGATAAACTGCAAGGTGCGGGCGGAAGAAGGACGAAAGGGACTTTAGTTCCAGTTCCAGGTAGTGGTGTTAAATTAAGTTAATTTTATGGCTTTGGAAAAGAAAAATGAATTTCATGCTGCTTAAAATCTAGGGCGGAGGTGATTACTAAAATACACGTTCTTCCCATTAAAAAAAATAAAACATCCTAAGAAAAAGAAATAAAGCCTCACTTTTTTCTAAATCTTCTTTTTCTAACACATCTAAGAGGATATTAGCCATAAACCTTCCTCAACATGACTTAAGTTAAGCACGCTGAAATGAATGGAAGAGAAGATACTTGTTTTTTTTTTTCATTTTTAACCAAGTTGTCAAAAGGTCATTTCTTTTCAACTATTTTTCGTTGAAAGGAAAAAGATCCTATATATAAAACCATTTCACGTATAGCTTCCTAGGCTAGCGGCAAAAATAAGACAAAAAGGTAAAAGTTCTTTTAAAGCTAGGTAAATGTTTATTTTACTAAAGCATCCAGCAATCACGTTCTTTTCAAAATATGTATTTTATATTATACTTTACATTGCCTACGAAAGTTATATATAAAATATTCAAGAAGTTTTTCTTGTTTTTGTATGAGAGAACATGATATTGAACTAAAGTGAAGGTTTTGAAATTCTTAGGTAGGTGTACGTCTACCTGTTGAGTTCTATTTATGGGACTTTTTTGTAGTTCCTTAGGATGAATAAATAAAATCTTTAGCTAAATAAATGTATAAATAGGCTGTTTAAAGGTGTTTTGTGATGACTTTAAGAGATTTTAAATTCTTGATTTATATTTTTAAAGTTACATATTTTGTATTTAATATTTTTATATTTTTGCCAAAGAAAAAACGCCAAATCTAAATACAAAGTGAAGGATTTAATCATAGGACAAGTATGATTTGTGAAATTGGGAATTCGCCATCCGTTTTTATATATTATAACATTGAATTTAAGTGAAAAAAAAAACAAAACCTTACAATTTAAGGTTAGAGACACATAATCTAAAACGTAAATGTTAAAGAATGAACCAAGTTCAGCTTTTACAAGAAAACCTAAAGGATAAGTCTGCCATCAAAAGTACTCGAAGAGTTACTATTAAATTTTGTAAGTAGTCTAAAATCGAAGCGATGTTTAATGATGACAGTTATTTCCTTTTAATTCAATGCTGGCTAAAATGTTGGTTTTGTTCACTTGGACAAATTTTGCAATCTAATACATTTTGGATAATAAAGTAACAAAAAACTAATCTAGTACACACAGACCAGTAATAGATTAAAATTTAGAAAATGCTTCGTTCAGCAAAAATTAGAAGCATTATTTTACCAAAAAAACAGGAAAAAAGGTGGCTACCACGCCCACTGACATAATAATTATAAGATTTGAAATTTGTAGGTTTTGTATACCAACACATTGACCTTTTTCTGTTCTGCTAGATTAAATCAGTATACCCGTGGCATGATGGTTAGTGCGTTGAACTGTCATGCAAGAGGTCTTGGGTTCGATCCCTGCCTATGCCATATCTAAAGTTTTTTTCACGGGTACTGCCTCTTGCGAGGAATTGACAAATTCTCCAACAGTAATTCTTGTCATGAAAAGTGCTTTCTCAAATTAGCCGTTCGGATTCGGCTTCAAACTGTAGGTCCCCTCCATCTCTGACAACAGTACTCGCACGCAGGAATGATTGAGAGTTGTAAGTCACTAGGCCCTATTTTCTCAACGGACTGTTGTGCAACCTAATTTTTTTGATTAAATCATTATATAAATAGTTCTTTGGAAATATTAACAAATAATTAAAAATAAGATGAATACAACTTCAAATCTCCTTTATGACGAGCAATTTGGTTTTAGAAGTTGTCACAGCACATCCCATCAAATACAAAGAAATTGTAACCATGTTAAAGAACATCGTTTGCATGGACAGTCATCAGGAATGATAGTGTTAGATATAGAAAAAGCTTTCGATTCTGTTTGGCACGATGGTCTTGTATACAAAATGATTAATTTTAAATTTCCAGTGTACCTGTGTAAGATCGCTCAAAGTTTCCTGTCTGGTATATGTATGTTTTCAAGTGCATGTCAATAGTGGTATTTCAAACTTACGTTTTTTCTGTTTCGGAGTGCCACAAGGATCCGTCCTTGGATCATCTCTGTACAATATATATACTTTTGATTTCCCAGTGCTTCCTTTTTGCAAATCAGCTTTATTTGCTGATGACACCGCAATTTTTTCATCGCATGAATTTTCTCTCAAGATTAAGACAAATCTAAAAAATGCGATTGAAATTTTAGAAATATATTAGGTATAACAAATGGAAGATTAAACTCAATGCTGGAAAAATGCAAGCCATCTTTTTCTCCCAAAAAAGAAAATCTTGTTTCCTTCCCAGTAGCCTAATCCATATTAATGGAAATATAATCGACTGCAATCAGACTGTTAAGTATCTTGGAATACATCTAGATACCAAACTTACCTTTAGAGTGCATATTCACACCACATTAAAGAAAATTAATCTTGCTATTAATATGCTTTATCCATTTATCAATAGAAAATCACCACTATCTAAAAAAAAAAAAAATACTAATTCATAAACTTATTTTCCAATCAATACTGCTATAAGGGTGCCCTATTTGGGAAAATGCAGCAAAATCTCACATTAAAAAACTACAAATCTCACAGAATAAGATTTTGAAGATGATGTTAAATGCTTCCTTGGTATCATTCCACCCTTGATTTGCATAATAGAACGAATGTCGAATTGATTTCCGATAGGATTTGCAAGCTTAGGAATAATTTTTACAACAGTTGCGAGATTTTGGAAAATCCACTCATACAACAGCTTACTTCCCTGTGATAATAAACAATTAACTTATTTCGTTTTGCTTTTTCTATATTATTTATTTTTGTACTATATGTGCTACATGCTCAATTGATGTCGTTTATTTATTTTTGTTTGTATCTATTTGTATCATTTATTTATTTGTTTATTTATCTATTAATTTATTAATTAATTTATTTATTTATTCATTTACTTATTTATTTATTTATTTATTATTTTTTTTGTTTATTTAATTATTAATTTATTTATTGATTTCATTCACGTTATTTATTAACTGCCCATAGGAAGTTATTGTAATTGGTCCGATTAGTCAAATTGAAAATTTTGACATTTCTCGACGTTTCAAGGTCCCTAGAGTCGAAATAAAAGATTTTTAGAAAGATGTCTGTGCGTTCGTGTGTACGTACGTCCGTACGTCCGTACGTTCGCGACGTTTTTTTCGTTGTCCATAGCTCAAGAACCAGAAGAGGTATCGACTTCAAATAAATTTTGTTATACAGATAATAAGGCAGAAAGATGCAGAAAGGGCTCTCAAGAAAATTGCGTGGGTGGTTTTTTTACCATAGCAGTTTAAAAAAAAGGTGAAAATTTTGGTTAACCCTTAATATCTTACGAACCAAAAATGCTAGAGACTTGAATTAAATTTTATATAATATATTGTAACGTGATACCAAACAAGTATATTTTTTGGAAAAAAATCCAGTTAACAGTTTTTTTTTATAAATCAAAAAAACTGAAGAAAAAAAATTTGTCACCTCGAAAATTTTACGAATACAAAATGATTTTATATCCAAAACAATTTTGTGCAACGAAGAATAATGTTTTTGATATCTCGTAAAATTTTGAGAAAAATCGAATTGATAGTTTTTTTTATAAAAAATAAAAACCTAAAAAAAACATTACTCAAAGTTGGTAAAAATTGATTTTCGACTCAAATATCTTTTCAAAACTTCGAGATATTGGCTTAAAACTACTTTTATCTTTCAAAAAATATTGTTGTCAACATTCAGTAAAATTTTGAAAAAAATCGAATTGATAGTTTTCTTACAAAAAATAAAATCTTAAAAGAAAATTTAACAAAAGTTGGTTAAAATTGATTTTCGACTCAAATATCTTTTCAAAAATTTTAAGATTATGGCTTCCAACGAATTTTTACTTATAAGAATTATTGTTTTCAATATTCGGAAAAAATTTTGAGACAAATAGAATTGACAGTTTTTTTACAAAAAATAAAAACCTAAACAAAAAAAATTAATAAAAGTTGGTAAAAATTGATTTTCGACTCAAATATCTTTTAAAAAATTTGAGATATTGGATTTTAACTACTTTTATCTTTTGAAAAATAATGTTGTCAACATGCAGTAAAATTTTGAGAAAAATCGAATTGACAGTTTTTTTTACAAAAAATAAAAACTTAAAAGAAAATTTAACAAAAGTTGGTAAAAATTGATTTTCGACTCAAATATCTTTTCAAAACTTCGAGATATTGGCTTTTATCTTTTAAGAAAAATTGTTTTCAACATTCAGTAAAATTTTGATAAAAATCTAATTGACAGTTTTTTTACAAAAAATAAAAACCTAACAAAAAAACAATACTAAAACTTGGTAAAAATTTACTTTCGACTCAAATAGCTTTTCAAAAATTAAAAATATTGTCTTCAAACCTTTTTTTATTTCACAGAAAATATTGTTTTCGATATTCAGTGGTTTTTTATAAAAATCCAACAGTCCATTTTTTCATAAAAAAATAAAATCTACAAGAAATAGTACGCAAATTTGGTAAAAATTGATGTTCGGTTCGTGATATCTCTCAAATTAATTTAATTCATCTAATTAGTAAAAATTTAAGAAATGCTACTAAAATTGGTAAAAATTTGTTTTTCACTAAAAATCTATTTAACAAAACTAGATTTTCAAACTAAACTATTTCTTTATATGAAAAATATTGTTGGTAATTTTAAAATTTTTAAGAATAATTCAACTGACAACTTTTTTAACCCAACACGAAAACCTACAAACTTTGAAGCAAGACAAATCGACAGACGGAATGGGAAGTTTTCAGTGTGGGTCGCATCCCAGCCTCTTTTTTTACTAGTATTACGTTGTTATTGTTATTATATAATAATAATATATTCTTTTGTGCTAAAAACTTTTTAAATATCATGTATCCTAGCGTATACAAGTATGTGTATTAGCGTATACATATGTACATATTATTTTATTAATTTAATTTTTTTTTCTAAACTATTTGGAGGTTTTTCAATCGTGTTTTCCTTCTATTAAAAAAATTTACTTTATTTTTTGTTCTTTTTTCTTTGTTAAATAATGTTTCAGTAGTAAGAAAATATATTTCATATCTCTGAATGTAAAACGTGCGGTCATAGGCTTTTGAAAAAATTATCACGAAATAAATAAAAAAAACACCACTCCACTAAGTTTACAATAATAAAAATAGTGCACATTTTTTCATATTCCTTTATTTTACAATGCTTTAAAATGGGAATTATGATTATTTACCTTGCAAAAGTAAGTGAGCAAATACCACACCCCATCTTTGTGTGATGTTTTCGGAATCTACTGTGTCGGAAACTGCTTCACAATTTTGTTTATGCGTCAGTCAGTTACAGTTTTTACTAATTTTTGAAGTGCCTTACCACAGAAACTACTTAAGCTATAAAGTTGGAATTAAGTGAACTAGATTTTCTAGCTTAGACAATATTGCAAATAACAAGTTTCTTGCTTTATTGGTTCTGAAGTTGAAGGTGGATTAAAAATCGAGAAAGTTTGTTCCACTTGTCTACCTATAGCTTTTCTTATTTTGAATATCAAACGTGGGAACAAGTTTAGAATATGATCCCATTTATTTGATTTAAATGAATTTATCATCAATTCGTTTTCGTAGTATTGTAATGTATCAAACGCCTTAAGCCTAAGCTATGGAGTTCGATTTTAGAAAGAGATACAAATATTTTTAGCGAAAGAATGGCTTTTCGAACTTATATACTAAAAGTGGTTAAATTTTCACCTTAACGCCAAGTTTGTTTATGCATTTCATTTGACATTTCTTAATTCAGACTAGTTCAATTTGAACCATGGAAAGATAAACAATCAAGTAACGCCTTAAAGTTATTTAGGCTTATTATGAAAATGGGCGTTTAAATCTAAATATACATATGTATTATATAGTGCATGATTCCAATATGACGCAGTTCAAGTAGTCACTGTGAATGGTGTTCGCTATCGTGAGATGATAACGAATTTTGTATGGTCCAAATTGGAAGATGTGAATTTTAACGATATGTGATTTCAACATAATGGTGCCACTTGCTACACAGCTTACGGAATAACTATATATTATAAAAATACAATTTTAAACTTTTTAGCCGTCACCAATGGGAATTGGGAACTTATCAGTGTGGATCGTATTCCAGCTTCTATTTTGTGTTTAAAATAAAGGGTGTCCCATAATTAACGCAAGATTTGAATTAAATAGAAAACGCCGTTTTTAGTCTTTTGATAGTTATATTTGTATTGACTCGTAAAGTACATAGGATAGGGTTATGTATGGAATAACACATCGGACAAATGGTCTCCACGGCTTTGCATGCACATGTGCACTCTTTTGTTGAAATTTTCCATGACCATTCTGCATAAATGTGGCTGAATTTCGTTGATGCAGCGTTGAATCTCCTCCTTTAATGCACGGGTGGTTGTGGGCTTGTTGACATAGACTTGTGATTTCAAATAACCCCATAAAAAGAAGTCTAATGGTGTTAAATCACACGATCTAGGAGGCCAATTTTGATCACCGAAACGAGAGAGTACACGACCTGGAAATGTCTCATGCAGTAATTGAATTGTTTCACGGGCTGTATGACATGTGGCACCGTCTTGTTGAAACCACATATTGGACACATCAATATCATCCAATTTTGGCAGAAAGAACTGTGTAATCATGTCACGATATCGAGCACCAGTAACAGTCACTGCTTGACCAGCATCATTTTCAAAAAAATATGGCCCAATTATGCCTCCAGCCCAAAATCCACACCATACAGTCACGCGTTGTGGATGCATTTGTTTTTCGACAATCACATGTGGGTTCTCCGAACCCCAAATGCGGCAATTTTGGCGATTGACAAAGCCATCAAGATGAAAATGTGCTTCATCGCTTAGGATGATTTTGCTCGAAAAATCAGGGTCCATTTGTTGATGTTCAATAATCCATTCAACGAACTCTCTTCTCTGTCCATGGTCATTAGGCTTCAATTGTTGTGTTAATTGAATTTTGTAAGCATGAAGACACAGATCTTTGGTGAGTATACGCTGTAGAGAGGTTCTTGAAATTTGCAATTCTTGTCCACGACGTCGAATTGAAGTTCCTGGATTGTCAGCAACACTCTCACGCACTGCTTCAACATTCACATTTGAACGGCTTGTTTTTGGACGACCAGTATGTTTGGCGTCTCCAACGGATCCAGTCTCCATGAATTTTTCAATTAATCTCTTCACAGTTGACGAAGTTAAAACACTATTCCGACCATATTTTGTATGAAATTTTCGAACTGCAGCCGCCAAGCTTTCACTATTTTTGAAATATTCTTTAATAATGAAGACACGTTGTTCTATCGTGTAACGCTCCATTTTTAATAACCCTATACTGTTAGCTGTCAAATTGCTTTTTTTCAGGGTTGCCAACACTTCACTGCACAAATGGCGGCAAATTCAAATCTTGCGTTAATTTTGGGACACCCTTTAGTAGTACGTCTACGTAGTATCTTAAGTCAAGAAGCTTTTTTTTTTTAATATAATCTAAAAAAACAAAATATGGTCAAAATCAACTTAAAATCCTAAAAAAAAACTTTATAAGTTTATGCCACGAAAAAGTCCTTGAAAATTCTACTTTAACTTGAAAGTGAAAATTTTTAAAAACTATTATTATCAGAACCAGAAGACGAAACCAACAGACTCTTAGAGCTTAAGGTTAAGAAGTGGTTTTTTGTTTTATCATAAAAGAAGAGGTTATGATATCAATCAATACACTATTCACCTTTCCTTATGATGACAAAGAACACTCTTGAAAGTCCAAAGGACAGACACCGACGACGACAATGATGAAGGACAAGTAGTTCGATATCCTGCCTTCCGCCCTTAAAACTCAACTCGGATCTGAACGCATAGATAAACTAAACATTCCTTAGAGTTCGAGTTACAGAGCTAATGATGTGGTCCATAACCTTTACAACCTTTGTCAATCTCAACCAGACATCATCTCCACCAAAGTGAAAACAAAATTTAGCCACAATTTTGCACATCACACAGGACGAGCAGGGCATGCAAATGACTATAGGAATTGTCAAGGAGATATCCTGTTTCTCCCATCATTATACATAGAACTCAGAGCCAGAGCAATGAGAATGAAAACGAGATTGAACATTGAAGTGGTGGAGTACCTTTGGGTAGGGTATACAATATTGGGAATTCCGCTCCAAGGAATCATAACAGTGGTTGTCGACTCGACGAAGCGACGCTGTATGACTGGGTGGCTGGCTGTGCCAATTGAGTTCGATAGTGGAAAATGTTGCAACATATAATTGAAGTTCCCTTATTCCTTACGAAACATACATCACTCCAAGAGGCGAGCATTCATATATTGATGCAGATTATACGGGGACACAGAAAGGTATTGGCAGAAAGGATACAAAACATTTTCTTCTCTCTAATTAAGAGTATGACAATCCTTATGCAACGTCATAGTCATATCATCATCATCATTGTCATCGTCGTCACATAGAACACACACTTGCATATACATAAATACATTTGAGACGGAAGTTTTTCTTACTGAAGGACCTATTGACGGGTCGCTGACAAAGTCATGATAAAGGACTCTTTCTTCTTCTTCGCCATCATATTTTATATGTACTCTGGTCTGATGGTTTCACCGTACCTATACCTACATATATTCCAATGCTCCTCGAATCGTCTTCTTTTGTTATTCAAATGTGCGGCGGCAAGGATGGAGTTGAGTTCATGTGGAAGATCCACATTGTTTAGAGTGTATAATATATGAAATGTCACGACTCTGCTTCCGAGAGTTTTCTTCTTTTTTTTTAAAGGATATGTGAAGAAGCGCGACGATAACATGATACAGCATAGCAAATTCTCCTCAGCATCTTTCTGCTGTGACTTAAGAGGGTGTGAATGATCTAATTTTGAAGTTTATACAAAAAAACGTCCTTAGAATCATGTTTTGGGAGAGGAAAACATACGATGGGGAGGGGGATGGATGATGATGGCAGCGGCGCGGCAGAGGTGGCATTTGAGTGATAATGGTAACTTTATATGAATATTCAATGAATTCACTCAGATGGAAAATAAGATTCTTTTCGCTTTGAAAGCTAATTTTGTGCGTCTTATTAAATTCCTACAAATACATACATACATTTTTATTTAATTTTATTTTTTCTTAATTTAAGGAATTATATGTCAGGGTGACTTGTGTGTCAAAGCAGTAATTTAAACAGACACACTCTACTCGTATCAATGTACACATAGCAGAAATCAAATATAAACACATGACTACAAAATACATATACATATATACAATACTATGTACATATGAATAAATTAAAGCACGCTCTGATTGACTTAATGGCATAAAATTAGCATAAAAAGACATTTTTTTTTAATTTTGAAAGCAAATTTCATGTAATTAAATTTCTCTTCTCCTTATAATCCAAAAGGAAATCTTTTAAGCTGCTATAAGCTTCTGGGAATAAGTCAAAAGGAAGTTAATGGCACAACATTTTTAGTTGATTTAAGAACGAGTAGCCGTGGCATGATGGTTAGTGCGTTGCACTGTCATGTCAGAGGTCTTGGGTTTGATTCCTGCCTATGGCATATCTAAAGTTTTTTTCACGGGTACTGCCTCTTGGGAGGAATTGACAAATTTTCCAAGAGTAATTCTTGTCATGAAAAATAAAGTGCTTTCTCAAATTATCCGTTCGGATTCGGCTTAAAACTGTAGGTCCCTCCATCTCTAACGTATTTTAAAAGAGACTGTTTAAAATGTTGCGATAAAGTTTTAATAAACAAAATTATGTTAAAAATTTTTAAAAATGCAACGAATGTATTCTGAAAATGTTTGATTATGCCACTTCTTTCGGTAAATAGAAAAATCAATATCGAAATTTATTTTTTTGAACATTTTTTTATCAACTAGACATAAATTGTAGCTATATGAAGAAAAGTTGGACGCAACTAGCTTTGAAGAAGAAATTCTGATCCAGTTTTCAGTATTTATTTTGTTTAGGTTCTTAATCTTTGCAAAAGAAACCATTTATTCGATTTTTCTAAAAATTTGAATAGATGCCAAAAAATATTATTCTTTTATATGCACTGTTATTTTGATGTAAAGGTGATAACATTTTTGAAGTTTATACTAATTAGGTATTACATCACATGGTATTGTATAACATTTATATTGTTAAAGAAGAACTTGACAACTTGACCAATTAGAGAATCAAATGGTCCATCGGCTTCAATTCTTGAATCACCTTGATTTTCAATGGGTCTAAACCAAGATCGTACTTACACAAAATATACCTTGATTTGAAATGTTTACTACGGTGACTGAACGGCAGCGATATTTTCGATACTTCGACCAACCCATTTCACAGTAAAACGTCAACATCACACAGAGAATTATGGACTCAAATTTTCGCACTAAGCTTGTTTTGGCCTGTCTTCTAGGACCAGAATTATGATGATGATGAAAATATTGAGTTCACTGAATAAATTGAAAAGTTATCAAGTTTTTTTTATAATTGCTTTAAAAGAAAAAAAAAACACACCCAATTTTATTGAAAGTCCTGACTGCATCTTTCAAAACTATTAAACATCAATAAAATACATTTTATTTGAAACCGATACCTGAACTGCTTCTTTAGATATTGCGGATGAAAAAGTTATCCGAAACGTACGAAAGTACAAAAGTAAGTACCTACACAAGTTCACACAGAAATCTCTCTAAAAAATTTTGATTCACATTTTAGAGACCCTGAAACGACGAGAAATATCAACATTTTCAATTTGATCGGACCGATTACAAATAAATTCTCATGATAAGTTAATAATATGACATAAGACCACATTAGTAGTGCTTTGATGAGTTCTGACTTTGTCTTTGCTAAACTTAACTCCATTATATTGTGACGAAAAGCGATACTACAAACAAACAGATCTATTTGTCAGCATCTCCTTGTCAGCGTCTACTCGTCAGCACCTACTTGTCAGCCTGATAGACAGCGAGAGAGAAACGTCATTCTGGTTTTGGATAGCAGGCAGCGTGGTTCGCTTTAGGTTAAGTTAATTTTTGTAGTAAAGAATTATTAAAGTTGTTGGTTAATTTGCAACATTTGGTGTCAGGTGTGGGATGTCTCATAAAAATTCATGAAAATGAATAGCCCACCACCGAGTAATAACAACGAAAATTCCACGATCTTGACGGCTATCCATGGCATTGGAAATCGCCTGGACGAATTATCAGTCAACTTGACTAGACGAGTATCAGTTTTGGAAAACACAACAATCAATGCAACAGCTTTTGCGAATCGTGTCTTTGCTGATAGTGGCATCCAGACATCTGTGCTTTCAAATGAAAATACTTTAACTCAGAATCTAGGTCCATTGTCGCAAGATCCAACTGCTATCCAACCAACCAGCCGAGGATCGATTGAAAACTCCAGTACATCGAACTCTCAAGGCCAAGTTTCATTCGATAATCCTTTTCCATATAGGCACATTGCCTCATGAACCAGCTACGGTGCAACAGAACAACCTTGAAGACCGTGTTTCTACTTTTCCACAAACAACAGTCGGCAGTATTTCCAGACGACCTGTTATTCGCCTGATGGAATTTGATGGAAAATCTTCGTGGGAAGATTATGAGACGCATTTACGCATGGTCTCTAAAGCGAATGAATGGTCCGACATGCAATCTGCAATTTTTCTTTCTGCAAGTCTCAGAGACTCAGCCCTATCTTTTGTGGGGGCATTAGAAAGTGAAACTCTGATGAACTACTCACTTCTAACAACAGCACTTCGGAAACGTTTTGGGGCCGCCATGCAGTCTGCGAATGCATACGCTATATTCCGAACCCGATATCAAAAGAACGGTGAAAAACTTGTTAAATTCGCAAACGATGTCCAACGATTGGCTCGATTAGTCTACCCATCTTTGAAAAGAGAGGTCCACGACAGTTTATGCATTCAACAATTTCTAGATGGCATTTCCGATAGTGAAGTTCAGTGTCGAGTATGTGAAAGTGAACGTAAATCACTCCACGATGCCTTGGAGATTGCCCTTAAAATTGAATCGAGTCGTATTGCCACCAAAGCCGCACGACGATCTGCAAATATTTTACTTGCCCAATTTGAAGAAAGAGAAAGTTCGGGAAACGGGAATTCGTCAGCTTAAATGGGCCGCCGCTGACGAAACAAACCAATTTGGCCCTAAACGTCCATAGCCGCTCGGTCGACAAAACAAACAACCGCGAAATGAACCTTCCTCTTGATTCAACACGCTATTCGGGCAAAGTCAAATGGTATAGCTTCGTAAAAAAATATGGCTTCATCGATTGTCCTTCACTAAAAAGAAAACTTTACTTTCATGCGCGCCAAGTTGACACAAATTTACCTGGAAAGCCGGATATACAGGTGGGTGACCATTTTGAATTCGAAGTAATCGCTGCCTCTCCAAATTTTCAGGCAATTAAAATCCGCAAGGCTCATGACGACAAAAGACCGACCTTTAAAACTAATCGGAATCATCCACAGACGGAAATTTTAAACTACAGCTCGCTGGCTCCGAGGGACAGGAGTCAGCTGTGAACCAAGTCCCTGTTATAAATTCTGCTAGCTTAAACCACAAGGTTCTCTATATACAAGGTTGTATCGAGGCTTACCCATGTCATATGGTCGTGGATACTGGCGCTTCTCATACAGTTATCCATCCAAAAGTACTTCGCTTGCAGAACCTTAATATTCCGCTTCAGGGTGACCTCTGCCAAAATGAATTCAACTCGCAGTTCAAACTTTTGACTAACACAGTAGAAGTTAAAGATCTTAGCTCTTGCTTATCACCTTCTTTACCTTCTGCTCAAAAAATAAAAGCTGATGATTTTCTGGCTCGTTATCGAACTGTTTTTGCCTTGAGTCCAGATGAAGTTGGTCACACGAGTGTGTTGAAGCATCACATTAATACGGGTAAGTCGATTCCAATTAAACAGACTCCTCGACGTCTTCCTTGGTCCAAGAAAACTGTAGCCGCCTCGTTGGTCACTGACATGGCACGTCAAGGGATTATTCGGAAGTCAAATAGCCCATGGCTATCCCCAGTAGTTCTTGTAGGCAAGAAAGATGGGACTTTTCGTTTTTGCGTCGACTACCGCGCGCCGTCTAAATGATGTGACAGTAAAAGATGGTTATCCTATGCAAAGAACCGATGCACTTGACTCAATAGCCGGATCGAAATGGTTTGCAACCCTTGATCTTAAATCAGGTTATTGGCAAGTAGAGTTGGATGAATCCTCAAAAGAAAAAACGGCTTTTAGCACAGGGGAAGGCCTTTGGGAATTCAATGTTATGCCATTTGGGCTATGTAATGCCCCTACTACATTCCAGAGGCTAATGGAAACCATTCTGGAAGGTTTGTTTGGTATTTGTAAGGTTTATTTGAACGACCTGGTGGTTCACGGCAAAACATTAGCCGGGTTGAAAGTTGCACCACAAAAATGCAACCTTTTCTCTAATCAAGTTTTATTTTTGGGTCATTTCGTTTCAGATCTTGGCATTTCTCCAGATCCAGCTAAGACAGAGGCCGTTTCTAGTTGGCCAGTCCCAAAGTGTAAAAATGAAGTACAGACATTTTTGGGTTTCGCTGCCTACTACAGGAGATTTGTTCGCTCTTTCTCAGAGATTGCTAAGCCCCTTACTAGGTTGACAGAGAAAAATCAACTTTTCTCCTGGACTCCCGAGTGCGAACAGGCTTTCCAAAAAATAAAATCAAGTTTAGTCAGCGCTCCAACATTGACGTTACCTGAAGAAACAGTTGTGTTCGTGTTAGATACGGACGCTAGTAAATTTGCATGTGGGGCTGTGCTTTCGAAGATGGTCGATGGAGTGGAGGAGCCTATAGAATTTTTCAGCAAGACCTTTTCAAAACCAGAGATAAACTATTGCGTGACGAGAAAGGAGCTGCTTGCAGTAATAGAAGTCGTCAAACACTTTAAGCCGTATTTGTTGGGACGTCACTTTACATTACGAACTGATCATTCATCTCTACAGTGGCTGATGAAGTTTAAGGAACCTGAAGGTCAGTTAGCTCGATGGTTGGAGCAATTAGCTGAGTACGACTTTACTGTTACACATAGACCGGGAAAGAACCACGGAAACGCTGATGCTTTGTCTAAGAGGCCTTGTCTCCAACAATCATGTTGACATTGTGATGGGAAGGAACAACGTGATCTCGCTATAGTATCCAATCTGGCCATCGTAGATGACATGGCAAAGTTCCAAGATGCTAACGATCAACTGAAACCTGTCAAAAATTGGGTAAGACTTTAACAAAGACTTGAAAAGAAAACTATTTCCCCATCGGATCCCGTATTAAAATCCTACTGGGCTATTTTCGAAACCTTGTGTCTTCGTGACGAAATTCTTTACAGAAAACACTTTCAGCGCACGAATGTGGTCTATCAAGCTGTCGTACCCAACCAGCTCCAACAACAAATTGTGGCAATGGTCCACGAGAGCCCTTCTGGAGGTCACTTTGGAACGGCTAAAACCCTAAACAAACTTCAGAGATCATTTTATTGGATTGGCTGCTCAGAAGATGTGCGAATATGGTGTAAGTGTTGCAAGGTTTGTCAAGCAAGAAAAAAACCGAGTCCTCGACTAGTAGCTCCATTAAAGTTGTACAATGTCAGCGCTCCTTTCGAACGCATTGCAGTGGATATCTTAGGACCACTTCCTCGAACTGATGCTGGAAATAGGTACATAATGTGTTGCATGGACTACTTTTCAAAGTGGCCTGAATGCTTTGCGATTGCTGATCAAACAAGTGAAACTATAGTGAACCGCCTTATAAATGATGTCTTTTCCCGTCATGGTATGCCTATGCAAATCCACAGCGATCAGGGCAGAAATTTTGAGTCTGAGATGTTTGTGAAGACAATGGAGCGCCTGGGTATCGAGAAAACAAGAACAACGGCTTTGCATGCTCAATCTGATGGAATGGTAGAACGGTTCAACCGAACTATACTGGACTACCTATCGAAGTTCTGTGAACAACATCAACATTTACCACTTTTGATGCTGGCCTACAGAACAGCAGTTCATGATGTTACTGATAAAACACATGCTATGCTCATTTATGGCCATGAGCTTCGTCTCCCTGCGGAAAATATCTGGGCACCAAATCAACAGGATAGCGAGGACACCAACGAGTTCTTGAAAAAGATTCGCGAACGGCTTGAAGAAACCCACAACATCATTCGTTATAGACTGGAAAACGGCAGCAGACAAATGAAGCATCGCTATGACTTACGTAGCACTAAGCAAACTTTTGACCCCGGGACATTAGTTTTGCTTCATAATCCCACAAGAAAAAAAGGTAAAAGTCCGAAGTTACAATCCGATTGGGATGGTCCATATGAGATCCTTCAAAGGATTTCTGACGTTGTCTACCGCATCCAGAAAGGAAGAACACAGAAAATTGTTCATTTTAATCCCTTGAAACAGTTTTACCAGCTTAATTCGGAACCTTAAGCGTAAGAAGGGGATAATGTGACGAAAAGCGATACTACAAATAAACAGATCTATTTGTCAGCATCTCCTTGTCAGCGTCTACTCGTCAGCACCTACTTGTCAGACTGATAGACAGCGAGAGAGAAACGTCATTCTGGTTTTGGATAGCAGGCAACGTGGTTCGCTTTAGGATAAGTTAATTTTTGTAGTAAAGAATTAATAAAGTTTTTGGTTAATTTGCAACAATATGTTAATCATAGACAATTTAAACTCATTTAAAAAAAAAAGATAGCCTCTAGTCTAAAACTAAACAAGACAGAATCTATCTGTAAGCTATTTTTGACTCTATTAAATGTCCAAACGAGACATTTTATTTTGAAATATTAAAACAAAAATTAAAATGTCAATAGACTTAAGCATCGAACAGGATTTGGATATTTTGCTGAATGATTGAATGCTACCACGGAATAGAAAACGAAAGCTCTATTTAACCCAAATCGACCCCTTTCAAACAGATGACGACCATTTGTATGAAAGGTATTGACTTGATAAAAAAAACTACCAAGTTAATAATTATTGACCTTTGAAATATTTAAGATTGAAATTCAATGAAAGGTTTGTGTACTCGTATATCTGTGCGGCAAGTATATGTACATAAATCTTTTTGTACAAGACACGACTTTCATGAAATTTCTTAACTATCAGTAAGCAGAATAATTTTTATTATTTCAAAGTCTTTGGCTTTCCAGCTAACTTATTTTTTTTTTGTCATCTAAAATTCGTTTATTCTTATAGGATTAAGTGAAATTGTTCTAGAATTGTAGTAGAATATAAATTAAACTTGTTTTTTATTAAACAGAGCAAACAAATTCCTTATGAATAGCAGATGTGTCTACCTTAGTTGTAAAATTTAGACTCCGGTTTAAATAGACTCGTGTTTAAAATATAACTATGAATATAACCCATTATGTTTAAATTGTAACAAAATAAGTATTTCAGTATGATCATACTTGAACCTCCCATTACTCGAAACCTCTAAAACTTTATACGGACAAGAAGCCGATAGATGATTGTTTAAAACCTTCAAAACACATGCTACAAAAAATACACGCGTATATCGCCGGAATAAATTATTATTCGGACAGATTTCTAGTACATAATCAAAAATTACGAAAATATTTCGAAAATACTTAAACACATTTAATATGTCAACAGAAAACAGCTTAAGCATCGATAATTTATGAAGTTCTTAGCTGCAATTTTTCAAACATATTTTCGTCAATGGTTTTCAAAGCCAAATCAAGTAACTAACTCATTTTGATGAATAATTTTCAAATTATAACACCAAAATTTAATTATTAAACTTAAATTTAAATTATTCTAGAAATGCTAGATTTCGGTGATCGATGGGAATCGATGCTTTATCAGTGACTAGGCCATTGTCCATTTTTATTAATTTTTTATACTGCGCACAATGAATACGAACGTATTGAAAACTAATCACCAAAAAGACAAAATTTTCAAATTAAACCGCTAGTCCTACCGAACGCCACCGAAACGACCACTCAACCGACAAAATGAATTGAATCCTTATTAACCTTTTACAAAATAACACTTAATTTCAGAATTAACAGACAGTTTTTTTTTAAATAAACTGAAACCTAAGCACTTATGTAATTAATATTTGGCTTGAATTTTTTAATCCCAAATTCAAAATGAATATTTTAATTAATTTGTTGTTTTTTAATTCGAGACGAAAAGCTCGCGAGAACAATGAAATTGAAAATATGTCATCGCGATGGGCTATTGGTAAACAATGAAATGGTAATCAATGGTCACGTTTAACATAATATGGATTCCAAACTCTTCAAATTATGGTAAACTTATACTATGGTTGCAAGAGTTGTTTGAGAAATCGAATACGAATTTGGATTTCGATCCAAAGATGAATGAAAGATTGAAATCAAAAGGAACAAATTTTTAGTCAAATTTTCTTGCATCGTTTTCAGCTGATTTTTTATTTCATAATTTAGAACACAATTGTTGCATTGAAAGCGTTCAATTTTCAGCTGTCAATTTTCCTTTCAATGATAAAATCTTATTTAAAATTATTCTTGATAACAATCAGGAGTTGTCGAATGACAGTAATTTTCAATGGAAGCTATAACCAATTTGTCAAAAAATATTTCCAATGATTGTTTTCAATGATAAATATAACTGTCCTCTGAAGGAAGTTCGAAAAGCATGCAAGTGATATTCGGGGCCTTAAACCAATAATTGTTTGTTTGTTTTTTAATAGGTTTTAATTTTGTTAAACAAACACATTCTGTTGGAGCTTTTCTAAAATGCTGCTTTATGTTCGTAACATTATTTAAAATAAGATAAAATTTAACTGAAGTCAACATCTCTGTTTGGTCTGAAGAAAGTTGAATCACAAATCAGTTTTTACCAATTTGTAATAAAAGTTTTTTTATTTTTTTTTGTAAGAAACTGTTGGTTTGATTTTTCTTAAATTTTTACTAGATATTAAAAACGTTATTTTGTGTTGGATGAACTTATTCTGAAAATACATTTGCAGTTTCAAAAGTAAACGGAAATGAAACACATAGGTATAAAATATTTTTTTTTCATGATATTTCTTTTTTATTATAAAGTTTGTACGTTGAAATTATGAGTGAAGTATTACATCATTTAAATGACCACCACGCGAATTGTTGACACATATTGGGCGGTATCTAAGCCATAACTTAATGAATATTAGTTTTTAAGTGCTCAAGAGTTAAAAGTATATCGCCACGACGACGACGAGAAATTACGCGGCCAGGAAATATCTCTTGCAATAAATCCATATTCGCTCGAGTTGTGTGTCATGTGTCATCGTCTTGTTGAAACAACATATTCTTCAAGTCGTATTCTTCAATAGCAGGCAGAAGAAGTCGGTTGTCATATGATCATAACACTCCGAATTCTCCGTCGTTTTCGAAGAAGTAAGGTCCAATCACACCTCCGGACCAAAGCAGGCACCAAACAGTGAATTTTTATGGATGTAATGGCCTCTTTTCAATTACTTGACCACAACCCCAAATACGACAATTTTGTTTTTGTTTTGTTTTTGTCGAGTTTATGTTTGAATATACGGGTCCAAAGTTACCACATAAAGAAAAAAGTAATCGAAAATTGGCCATCTTGGCATTGGGCCAGACGTGGCGGCTTCTTTCCCGAAATAATTTTTAAAACATTATGACAAACCTTTATCTTTATAATAAATTTGAATTCTTGGCCAAAAAATTATACAACATGCGTTTTATTTCTTCTCGTAAGCCACACGTCTAAAAAACCACCCTTCATATGTCATGTATTGCATTCGATTGCAATTTCCAACTTATTTATTTCGTTGTTCAAAACGAAATAAAACCAATTTGGCTTTATTTCGATTTATAAAAAGAAATAATGCCAAAAAAATAATGGAAACAATGCCGAATATTTTAAAATTCAAAAATGGTTGATTTATTGTCTAGAATAGCTACTTTTGCTAAAAAGTTTTTTTTTTTTTTTTAGCACGGCGTACTAACAGCTAGGTATGTAAGGGTGGGCATGCTGCCCCCCTGCAACCCCCCTGCTTGGAATCACTATAGGATTTGGGGTGGGTGCGAGTTTGGGTATATGCAAAGAGGGATACCAAAATAATGCCCAAGTGCAAAATCTAAAAACAAAATCCCCACACTTTTCAAAATCCACAAAATCGTTATCCCCAAGTACAAAATCTCCAAAAATAAAATCCCCATGGATCTAAATCCCCATGCCAATAATCCACAAACGAAATCCCCAAATCTATTTTTTTTAAATACGTCAATGCATGTTGGTTTTCATCATTTGAGTGAACTTTACTTCTTGTTCAAAACCCAATTTTCAATTTTAGGAAACATTTATTTCTATTTCAAATTAATTTTCAAAGTTCACTTTTTCACATACAACACACGCAAAAATGGTTGATTTTGACATTCCTTGGCTGTTTTTTGTTCAGTGTTTCCATTTCTTTGATTTTAGTGCTCAAATGCAAAAAGTACTTTGCATATACCCAAACTCGCACCCACCCCAAATCCTATAGTGATTCCAAGCAAGCGGGTTGCAGGGCGGCAGCATGCCCCCCTTACATACCTAGTTGTTAGTCCGCGCCCGCACCGTACTATCAATTCAAAACATTATTATTGGAAAAACTTGGAATTGGGATAAATAATGATTGGAAACCATTACCTTGGGAATGACAAAAATTGAGACATTACATTTTGCCAAAAATGGACATTGGGACACACGGATTGGGAATTTTGTCCTACGATCGGAAATGATAGATGTTACCACAATTGAGAAAATAAGCAGCGGTAAAAAACGTCAATTGGAAAAATCGAGTGTGAAAACATACAAGAAGTTAAAAATAAAAAACAAGGCTGTCAAAGGTTGAAAAAATTGAATTTTTTAAATTTATATCATATTATGAAACCCACTATGATAGATTATTTGTTTCATTTGTTTATTTAATACCATGAATTCAAAATGTATTTCTTATTTTTGAAAAACATAGATAGCATTAATTTCTTATGTTTTTGTTAAATAAAAAGATAAACACAACTTAACTTTGTTCTCAATTATTCCCAAAATCAAAATCCTTAAGCACAGATTCACCATATTTTGAGTATATCTAAGAAATTATGTTTGGCGCCAAACATAATTTTTCATGCATGCAGCATGCCCCCCCCCCCTTACATGCCTAGCTGTTAGTACGCCGCCGCCGTGCTATCAATTCAAAAAAAAATTTAAATCGAAACAACGCCAAATTGCTATTATTTCGTTTTCTAAAGCGAAATAAAGCCAAATTGAAAATTTGGCCTTATTTCGTTTTCAAAAATGAAAAGCTGCCAAATTTTTTGAATTTGGCTTTATTTCATTTGGCGTTATTTCACGTCACCGGTCGATTGAGTTAAAAAGCTTCGAAATTAAGGTTTTAAGCAGATTCACATATACAAAAATGTATGGTCTTAAAAGATAATGATTGTTTTTTTAGACCATTCATTTTTTTGGCCAAAAGCCTTGGTTTCTTTCAATATAAAAAAATATATTTTAGTATATGGCTCCACAAGGATACCCTCCATAAAAACGTTATTTTGTTTTCGAATTTTCTCAAGAACTAATAAAACGATTTAGGGTCAAATGGGGTAATTGTAAACGATTTTGCATTTTTTATTTTTTTTTTCACTTGTAATGTTTGTAACAGCTTAACCGCATGCAATGTCAAACACATTTGTTTATGCTACTTAAGTTTGGATTATATTATCTATCAAAGAGTAGTAATCTTAATGGCGTTTGTTTATTAGTTTTCATAAAATTTGATGTTTACATTTACCCCCCTAGTTTTTTAAGTAAACGAGAAAAATGGGGTAAATGAAAACGGTACCAGTCGTCCTACCATTGTGGAAAGGGGTAACCAAGTTCTCTCTCCTTATATATGTAGGTACCTACTAGACCAAGGAGATCATCCTTATCGCAAGGATAACCAACACGAGATCTTAAATAACGCACCTTGCTATAGTGTCCTCCATGTCTGACGAAAGTGCTGGTTTTCTGCCTCTAGATATAATGACAGTAGGATTTTTCCCTTCACCGATCCTCTGACGTGTATGATGGAGCTGAAGTTTTTGGTTGATATGTACGTGGAATCTTTTTGATATAAAATATTGTTAGATCAACACCAAAGCCATTGAAAATGAATGTTTACAATTACCCCAAATTGTTCACTTTTACCCCATTTCGGTGTTTACATTTACCCATGATAGGAACATAATGGGGTAATTGTAAACAGCCAATAACTTTTAAATTTTATTATACAGAGAAATAAAAACATATAGTATGCATTTATACTCATATTTCATTTTCTTAAAGATAAAATTTAACTTACTTCGATCGCCTTTGTTTGTCTTGCAACAATTTTAATTAGCACTGAAAAACTTAAAAACGCAGAAAAACGAAAGATTCATGGAAACGAACAAAACATAAATAACCCTTTGACAGATAAGGCCTTCAACTCTTAAATATGATTTAAATATAATGTCTTTTCAAATAATTACATGGCATGCTTCAAATTATAAACGGTTTTGAGAAAATTAAGTGTGTTTACAATTACCCCTATTTACAATTATTACCCCCCTTGACCCTAAATACTATTTTTATTTGGCTAGAAAAATGTATGCTAATTTCTGTTTTTTATTTTTATAAATATTTATTTTTTTCAAAATTGTCTCAAAAACGGGTCCAAATTTTTAAGAGAAATATAAAAGTTAAACGTTTATTTAAAAGTAGTAAATAAATTCGTACAGAAATAAACAATTTTATTTAAAAAAATTAATTATATACATTTTTTTGGGAAATTAAATTGTTGGTATATTTTGAAATTTAAAAAAATATGTGCTATTTTTCAACAGTCTCTTTGGATAATCGAGCAAATTCGTGCAACCCAGTTGCACATTTTATTTTGGTTTAGCTTTTTATTTTTTGAATTTTTATAAAAAAAATTACTAAAGTTTTAATCACTAAGTACGTTGTCTTTAATATTGCTGCACTTTACAATCTAATATGTATCAAAATTCGCAATTTAATTCAATGTTCTATATTGGTACTTCAATATTATGTACGTTTTGTACTCTGTTATTCAATTATTCTACACCACTTATTTTTAAACCTTCAAGGTATTATTTTCCCATATAACGAACATTACCAATACCTACCTCAACCATCATACTTATAGTAAAATAGTTGATATAAATAGTTCAAATTTCTTTTATTTCTATTTTATATAAAAGCTACAAAATCAAACAATTTATTTCTAAATAAATAACCCAATAAATCAAAATACAAAAATACAAAAATACCAATAAAAAGCAGGAAATAACATTTCAAATAAACTAAAACTAAACTAGAAAAATTCTTTTCACAGCACAAACTAATCAAATTAAATCCTCGACCATTATGAGCCACTTTATATCTTGTCTGGTAGCATTGGAATAGGATATAAATACGATAGAGCATTGAGGATTGAGGATAGGATACAATATCTATCTATGTATGTTAGGTTGAAGGTACAATGCGAAGCACTATCTATTTGGGTTTGTAGATGCATAAGTTTTGTATCTATACAGAAATATCTATCTATTTGATAGAGGACATAAGTAAAAGTATAGTGTATCTCGTTATCGATAGGTTTGGTTTTGAGTTTGAGTTTGAGCTTGGGTTTATATGGAACGCACTATCCGCCGACCATTAGCTATCATCCATAATCCATAATAACGGATTCATTCGGTTCAGTGGGTTGGAAAGCTGAAAAATGATACGATCTTTTCTCTTCTCTTCTCTTTTCTGCAGGTGCAGGTGAAATAATAATGAAAGCGCCATGGAACGAAGAAAACGGGCCATCGCACGGACCACACGGAGGTGGACAGACAGACGGATGGACTGGACGTTATAGTGGCTATAATATAGGTACCTATAATCAAATCAAAAGAGCCAACTTCTTACCCTCGTTTTGGTTGTTGGAACATCAGCACAGGTTTAAGCATCCTTTACTGGGTTGATGAGTGAACGGCGCGGCGCGGCGCGGCGGCGGGGGGCTATGACCATTTATCGTGTGCAGGTAGCTATACAACTGTATAGGGGAGTTGAAAAACCATCAGGACCATATCCAGAGTAGTAGCTTATGCCTTAGCTAGCTGATGGTCTATAATGTTATATTGGGCATTGCTGATGCTTTGGAGTGTGTATAGCACTTGTCAGCCATCATGACTTTTTGCTCGCTCATTGATGTTGGTTATACTTATGGGGGTCTCATGTTTCTGTACTCACTTTGCTCGCCTTCTGTGTTCCCTAACTTGATTTAACTTGGAATCAGGAACTTTTGTTTTTTGTTCTGTAGATATTCCTTTCCTTTCTCGTATATTGATAGTGCTTTTGTTTTTATATTAGAATTAATTTCACTTGAGTTAATAAATCTGTATTTAACGAAGTAGGTCTTAAATAAAAGGGTGTTTTTTCAAACATAGAACAAATTCAATTTGGATTTATAATTGATTTAAAATCAGTTTGTTGAGATTTAAAGCTTTTTTGTTTTCTCTTATTGGTAGTACAATGAAGTTTGCTGCACTTTTGTTCAGTCCAAACAGACTTAACAAACGTCAAGAAATAAATTTAGGTTCCAGTCAAATAATTCAAGACTTTACCTACTTTCCTGACACTTTCGCCTTCTTGTGATAGTGTCTATGGGTTCCTGACCCGTTTTCCTATATAGTTGTTCTGTTGGGTTTCAAAACCTTTAAGATGTTCAAAAGTCACCAGTTAAAAAAGATTGCAGTTTCTTAGTAATCGCTGCTGTTATTTTGTAGATGGTGCATCTTTGTAGAAGTGATGTGAAGTTTTAGAGAAACACTCGCACCTTTGTCTTCAAGCTGAGCGATCTATTTCTTCAAACTTTGGACAACATCCATAAAGCAGTCTATGATTTTCTAATCTGGTTAGCGATATCTTGTTCGATTCCACCTGGAAACGCTCTGCTTTATCAAATAGTTGTTGAGAAGTGTTTACTAGAGACGGTGACTGAGAGATTTCGGGGATGAACAATTTAGGTTCTCCCGTATTGATTTTATGTCCCAAGATTTTTGCTTCTCTCTCTCTACTTTTATTGTTATTTGATGGGGATCAATACTTCTATGAAAGGGCAAACATACACCGTCTGCGTAGTCTTCATGTTTGAAGTAAGTTGTCAGTTCCTCCGTTTCCTGTCAAGGATGCCAGAGCAGCCCTAACTGACTGCACTTTGGACCTTAAACTCTTCTGACGATTCCTACCACCATGTACGACGTGACTTTTTTTATTCCGAATACCCCTCCTCCTTAAGGTAAGCCATAGAAGCTACCTGATGACGTTATCAATAACCTTTTCAAAATCAATGATCATTAAGTGAAGAGGTGATTGATATTCGATGTTTTTTTGGCAAGGTGTTAGTCCACGATTTTTTCGAAAAACTGAAAAAAATCATTTTTGGGATTTGTGCATCAATTGATAGGTTCGAATCCTGCTTGTTTAGCGTCAAGTTTTCCTTAACAGAAAAAAACTTAGCTTAAAAATTCAATATTCATCTTTATGAAGAAAACCCCTATCTTAAAATCTTACACCCACTATGTTATTGCTAATCCTTTTTCGAGAATTCAAGAGGCAACTTACACGTCAAGACTCACCTTGATAATTGAAAACCCATCCCGAATGTAAATACTCAAATATCATTCTAAAAATCCGAAACCTACTTCTTAAAATTATAAGACACAAGTTTATAAGAAAGCATTCATCTTGAAAAATCGAGGACCATCTTAACAAGTCAAGATTAACCTCTGTATTTAAAAACTCAACCTTTAAGTTAATAGTTACTTTGAAAGTTCAAAAGCCGTCTTATTAAGTCTTTTAATAATTAAATATCATTAAATAAATTTCAGTACCACTCATAAATTGTCACACTTGCCCTAAAAATGCCAGGCCAACTTAGTACCCACTTTTTCAAGGCTCATCTTAACAATGCAAGACTCAGCCTAATAGTTGAACACCCAAGCACACTTTTGAATAATAAACGCTTTTGAATTTCAGACTCACCTTGATAGTTCAAAACCCGTCTTCCATTAAAAATTACTCCATTAAGTATGACTTTAAAAACTCTAGGCCCGACTTGAAAATTCAAAACCCACGCTTATAAGTAAACATATTATAAAAATTTAAGACTTGCCTTTAAAAGTCAAAGTTCATTTTAACAAATAAATATATCCATCTTGAAAAGCCACTTTTGAAAGCTACTTTTAAAATTCAATTCGATTTCGTAAATTCAGGGCTCACGCAGACTTTAAAAGGTTACATGAGACCGAATTCTCCTAATGCCACTCAAAGTAAATAATCGAAATATAATTCTGGGCTTTTAACAAGAAGGCATTTAAAAATCAAATCATCTAAACCTATTTTAAATTTAAAAGTGTCACAAATTGAAAATGGCTACTTGACCACATGCCTTAAATCTAATAGCGGTGTTCGTTTCGATACTTAAAAATTGACAAATTTAACAAAGTTTCAGATGAAATTTTTGAAAATATTGCCATTTTCCCAGTGACATTTTTTCTGAAACAAAATTATAAAGAGCGAGATAAGATGACGAAATACCAAAGTATGAGTCATCTGAAAAGAGGCAAGTGTCAAATGTTACAATATCAGATAAGATTAAAACATCAAGGCGGACATTTTTAACTTTCTTAAAAAAAAGGAAGAGCGAGATTAACTGGAAAATTGTCAAAATGGTAAGTGTCAAAATTTACCAATGTCAAAATAAGTGGCAAGTAAAAGAGGTAAGTGTCAATTTTTACAAAGTGTCATATTGGATTAGGAAAAATATTCACATTTGGCAAGTGACGGAAAACTGAGGCTGACATTTTCAATCTTCTTTTAAATAATATTTAAAACCGAGATAAAATGATGAAATGTCAAAATGATTCCTCTGAAAAGAGGCAAGTACCAAATCTTACAAAGTGTCAGATTCTTTGTCAATTGAATCATTTTAGACAGTTGCGACAGTGATATTTCTTTAAACTATTTTCAGTCTTATTCTATGTCAAAAACACCCTTTAAAAAGGTAGAAAAAGATTTAGAATACATTTTTGTCATTGTCTCAAGGAGAATGATACCTATTCGGCTCAGTGTATTCTCTTGATATTCTTTTTGTTAAGTGAAGTGGCAAGTTAACAATAAGTTTGTGGTTAAGGTATATCCATGGTTCATACTATTGTTATAAATATTAAACAAAAGATTGTTAAGGGACATCAGCAAAGATGTGTAATAAAGGTTCTACTTCATTAAGTTGCCTTAAGTTTAGTTTTAAGTGCAAAATATTTGTCTTTTTTTATAGGAAATTCTTTTTATCATAAAATAAAACACAATTGATTTCAATAAAACATAATTTCATTAAACATACCAAATAAGTATATAAATTAAATGATTAGATATTTTACAACATTAGCACTTAAAATCCTCAAAAAAAAAATATTTATGGCTAGTCTGGATAAAAATCATAATACGAATTGATATCAAAATACTTACTTGTATAATATACGAATCCCATCGTATTAAACATAACTTTTGTGTAAACATTGTTGTTTAATTAACCAAAAACTTGTTAGACCAGCCAACCTAACCTAAAACTACATAGTACGAGCATACTATAGCAACATTGAATTATTACATAATATTTAACACTGTGTACAATTGAATTTAATTGGAAAATGTAATAATTATTTAAAAAAAATTGAATAATTTAACATTTGCCCATAGATTACATTTGTACACTCAGCAACCTATTTATGGATATACATATATCTAGGTCTAGGAAGAGCTACGTATGTTCAAACACTGTGGTTAAATTGAAACAGATAATATTATTTTTCAAATAATGTAGGAGTATATACTTGTAGGATAAACCATTATAAATCTGAATATAATTCAATTATTACATTAGAAACCTTAATTTAACTTTTACTACATGTATATTTGAAAGTGGACTAAAATAGATTTGACCAAACAAATTTTATGAGTTGAACTTAATTAAGTTGAATTGTTTAAATTGTTTTCGTAACTCCATTTAGATATGAAATTTGATCCGTGAGTGCAATTTTCAAATTGTGAATTGTTTTAGATGTAAATGAACTTTGAGTTATCACTGAGCAATGTTGTGAATAGTGAATTTAAAAATGAATTATTTTATTTTTATATGAGTAATTGGTATATCCATCAAAAAACCCGTTGACTTTAGTCCGCCAGAAGTCTTCATTAAATTGATATAAAAATTAACCTGGCAGCTACAAATTTGTTTCCAAAAACTTTATTACTTCAAAAAAATTAAAAAATCCACAATTTGAAAATTTTTACGGGACTTTCTTAAAAATCAAAAAGTCTAGTCAAAGTAAAAAATAGGCGATTGTGGCTTTTACCTAGTTCGATAAGATTATAAATTTTCTCATTTCCTAAGTTGATATATTCAAAAACCATTTAAGGTACAAAATTGTGGTTCGGCAACAAATTTACAATGTCTGTGAAAAAAAATTAAATCAATTTTAAAAATTCTGGCTGCAACGAATACTTCCAAAATTAGAATTTGAATAAACAACAAATTTAGCGTTTAAGGGCGAAAAAATGATTGTTGATTTTTTTGTCGGAAACACTAACTGATAACTTAACATCCCGTCTGTCAATTTGTCTTGCTATAAAGTTTATAAGTTTTCGTGTTCGGATAAAAAAGTTGTCAGTTGAATTATTCTTAAAAATTTCAAAATTACCAACAACATTTTTCATATAATGAAAGTAGTTTCAAAATCTAGTTTGGTTAAATAGATTTTTTAGTCGAAAACAAATTTTTACTAATTTTAGTAGCATTTCTTAAATATTTTTTATTTCTTATATAAACAAATACAAATTGGATGAATGAAATTAATTTGAGAGATATCCAAATTTGCGTACTATTTTTTGTAGATTTTATTTGTTTTAAGAAAAAACGGATTGTTGGATTCTTATAAAAAAATTACTGAATATCGAAAACAATATTTTCTGTGAAATAAAATAAGTTTGAAGCCAATATTTATAATTTTTGAAAAGCTATTTGAATCGAAAGTACATTTTTAGCAAGTTGTAGTATTGTTTTTTTTTAAGTTTTTATTGTTTGTAAAAAAAAATGTCAACTCGATTTTTCTCAAAATGTTACTAAATGTTTACAACAATATTTTTTAAAAGATAAAAGTAGTCTAAAGCCAATATCTCAAAGTTTTGAAAAGATATTTGAGTCCAAAATCAATTTTTACCAACTTTTATTAATTTTTATTAGGTTTTTAATTTATTGTACAAAAACTGACAATAAGATTTTTCTTAAAATTTTTCCGAATGTTGAAAGTTCTTTTGAAGATAAATTCATTTTTTGTTCGTAAAATTTTCGTGGTAACAATTTTTTTTTCAGTTTTTGTGATTTATGAAAAAAAAAACCGTTAATTGTATTTTTTTCCAAAAATATACTTTTTTTTTTAAATTGCTATGGTAAAAAAAAACACCCACACAATTTTTTTGAGAGCCCTTTCTGCCTTATTATCTGTATAACAACATTTATTTGAAGTCGACATCTCTTCTGGTTCTTGAGCTATGGAGGACGAAAAAACGTCGCGAACGTACAGACGTACGGACTTACGAACGTACGTACACACACACGCACAGACATCTTTCTAAAAATCTTTTATTTCGACTCTAGGGACCGTGAAACGTCGAGAAATGTCAAAATTTTCAATTTGACAAATCGGACTAATTACAACAACTTCCTACGGGAAGTTAATAAATCGAAATATAGATTTAGGTATTAAGTTTTCAATTATTGTCCAAATCGTTGAAAAGGTAGGTTTGCTTTATATCTACATATGTACATATATATTTAAAACAAATTTATTTTTCAATTTAAATTTTTTATTTGGTTAAAATAAATTAATTTAAAAATAACTTTAAGTGCCTAACGTATAGACGTTGTTTGAAAGAATGAGTATTGTAGAGACTAGTACCTACTAACTTTATAAAGCTTAAGTTTAAAGTTTGACGACGCTATGTGTTCATTATTTCTTTGGCAGCCATCAAAAGTGAACGCTTTCAGTGAATTTGTAAATATTTACACATTTGGTGATCGTTATGTGTGATGCAATATCAAAAAGGTAGCTAAATTCTACTCTAGGGGAGTCTGCTCCTTTGTTTACAACAGTAAAATATTTGGTGGCAGAGTTTAAACAAGGTCGGACGAGGTGCCAAGTCGAACATCGCAGTGGTCATCCAAATTAGTCGAACACACCAGAAATGCTGAAGAAAATCCACAAAATGGTATTGGGTGACCTCGACTGAAAGTGTGCGAGCTAGCAGATATGATAGGCCTTTTAAAAAAATGGCTCGATGGTAAATGATAGATATAACTGAAGAATGTTTCGTTCTATTTTTAGTAATGGCGTAGTTTTTACTTGACAAATGTCAAAAGATGACAGCATCACAAGTGACAGCTGCCAAAATATTGGGCTATTTAAAATAAAATGTCCCTACATTAATTCATTCATAAACAGGGGTGGAATCGGCTAAGGTGATTGTTGATAAATGACAATCAAAATGATCGAATTTGATCTACGTAAGGTGATAGTCAAATTGATACCTAAAAAGCTGTCACAAAAAAATGTGATAGTCATTTTCAAACAAATATGTTTATTCCGAATAGAGCTACCAGACGCTTACATAAACGACTGGAAAATTTTCTTAGTTCACTTCGTTTCTTTAAAAAAAAACACATTCCTGTGACCGACAAAGCTTATGACATTCGAAAAAAGCAAGAAAAGTAAGAATTTTATTCAAAATCAGCCAATTTGATACTTTTATTTAGATATTTTATAAGAATCAATTTAAAATTTCACCAAGGCAACAACGAATTTTGACAATTTGAATCTGAAATTGTTTAATGGAATTGAATTGAGTTGAATCATCTTACACAGACGGAATGAAAATGATAGTCAATTTGACTATCAAAAAAATGATAGTCAACTATAACCTTAGCCGATTCCACCCCAGTATCAATTTCAGGTAATACTATAGACTCAAAACTTATGCTTAAACAAGCCACAACACAAGAAGAGCTACAATAAAGTAATTCTAAAGCATTAGAATACACGGTCTCATGTTGCTAAAACTATTAAGTTCTTCCTGGAAAATATCTTACCAGCGTATTTTCCAGAGGTGGAGCAATCGCATCATTGTCAGTTATAGTATGTAGTTTAACTCATGAAATAAGATCAAAAATTTGTTCTTTCGCTGGTTACCTCAAAAAACTAAACACCTCAACAGGAATTGAGACTTTCCATGAAAGATGAAACAAAATTAAAAGCAATGATAGCCAATGCTTAAGATGATTTATTTCTTATCATTTTTGTACAATAAAAGTTTAATTTTAATGAAAATAAAAGAGACAGAACACTTAGTCACCTTTTAAAATAAATGTAAAATACCTACATAGAATTCTGAACTAATGGAATTATTGGATCTTTTTATCTCCATCAGTAAATATGTCTGAAATGGAATTTTTTAAGGCCCAGAAAAGTTGCATTATCCAATTTTAAGAAAAATTTGTCTTAAATGGTTAGACCAAGATTCTTTTCCAATAACAGTTGTTCTAGATCCTTCCAAGTTAACTTCCAAATATCACTCGAAACTTAAACTGAAACCACAAACCTGTCTTTAGTGTTTAAAAATCAAAAACAAAAATGACAACAGATAAAACAACATATCCATCATGAATTGTCAAAAAACTGCCCGTCCTAATTTCAACACCCTTCCGAACACAAAGAAAGTGCTGTTACAGTTGGTTTCAGGGGCGAACGCAGGTAGGGGTTTTGGGCGTTAAAACCCCCTCCGAAATATCAGAATATGTGCAGTAATCAAATATCCATTATTGTCCAAAAAAAGAAAAACAGAAATGGTACAAAATTAATTTCCAACTCAAATTCTAAAACTATGTTAAACGAAAAATTTTAATAAATTTGCTACGGTGATAGAAATTGTGCACAAAACACAAACACGCTAAGTTAGAACAATAAATTTCTGTATTTTTTGGCAAAGAAAGACAAATATTTTTCTTGTTTTCATTCATACTAACAATTAAAATGTTTAGTATTTTTATTTTCAAACACTAAGGTAGAAGATGAAGGGTTTTTAACTTTTTGTATACCTAAAGCTAAATATTATTATTAACACAGAGATGCTCCCTTTCGCCATGTTTCTTATAGCTAAAAATGAAAAATTGAAAACAGAAAATGAACTTGTTGTACTCGTTTTTGAAACGATCTCACGGCCACTTATGATATTTAAATATCAAACCACCGAAAAATTGTTCGGTTCATTTATGTTACTTTTAACTGTAAATTAAAAAAAAATGTTTAACTTAACTTTTTTCACTTCTTGAATTGTGACAAGAATATTTTAAAATAAAAACAGCAACCCTGTTTGCCTTTGTCGCATTTTTTCCCTATTTTTCAAGAACAAGAATCAAACTAATAATGAAAGTTACGTGATGTCACCTTAATTCAATATTTTTAAACATTTGAATGCGTTTCTGCATTTAAACATACCTTAATATAAGACACAAAACAATATGGGACATATTCATAGTCATATTTTAAACCCGAGTGTATTTGAACTGGAGTCTAAATTTAACATATATGTAGGTTAGACACAGCTGCTATTCATAAAGAATTTTCCAGCTCTGTTTAGTTAGAAACAGGTTTTGTACTACAATTTTGAAAAATTTCACTTAAACCTATACAAAATAGCTTGTAGAGGGTAACAAAATAAATTGCGTTAGCTGGAGAGCCAAAATCTTTGAAACTTTTTAAACTATTTTGTTTGCTCTTTGTTGATAAATTTTAGAAGATCAATTATAAACTTGACAATTTTTTTTATCGAATCGATACCTTTCACACGAATGGTCTTCATCTTTTTCAAGGGGGTCCCATCGGGTTAAGGAGCTTTCGTTTTTTGTTAGTTGGTAGCATTCCAACATCCAGAAAAATATCAAAATATTGATATATGTATGCTTAAGTCTTTTGACGTTTTAATTTTTGTTTTTAAATGTTTAAATACAATATCTCGTAACTTAATTTTCTCAATCAATTTGTTTATTTTTGACGTTTAATAGATTTAGAAACAGCTTAAACATAGGTTCCGTCGTGTTTATTTTTAGACTCCAGATTATCGTTTTAAAATGGGTTTAAATTGTCTATGAATAACATAAACTGTAGTTTAATTTAGCAAAAACAAAATCAGAACTTATCAATGAACTATGAATATGACCCTATGTCTTCGGTCTAAAGTTTCGGAGCGCATTCAAAGTCATTACTTCTAGTATTTTCATGGTGAGAACAAAAGAGAACTGTGAAAATAGAAAAATCTCACCTCATCACGGCAACTAGAAAAAAAGGCATACAAACTTATACTATACTTATACATGCATAATGCATATAAAAATTAAGTTTTAACTTTGAAGTCAGAGTCAAACTGTTTTGCCAATCGTGAAAGCAAGTCATATATGTGTATATGTATATGTAATTTTTATTCATACATGTTTCTTAGTATCTATATAAAATAGTGTCAAAAAAGAAAAAAAAAACACTTGACATTTAAAATAAAAAAATAATATAATATATATTTTTTGAAACCCCCCCCCCCCCCCGAAATTTTTTTCTGCGTTCGCCCCTGGTTGGTTTCTTTAAATAAGAGCCATATGATAATTTTTTGTCATCCAATCTTATCATACCCCTTTATTCCAATACTAGAGCGAAACAACATCAATAAATGAAAATCAAACTTAACTCACAGCATCAGAAAACTCGTTTCCCTATAGGAAAACTAAGATCTAAATAGTCTTGTAAGTCGTTATAGTTCTTCATCAGATTTCAATCTTATGTTGGCGATTGAATGACCATTGATATGAAATCCAAAACCCATCCATATTCTGCTGTTTAAATATACAAAAGTACATTAAAAATCAACCCCCAAGTCATTAATTTCCTTTTATATCTCGTTAAATTCGTGTAGCCGCATAGAAATAGCCACATTTGCCATCATATCATTAGAAATCAGATCAACTTCAGCTGTCATTCCCATGTTCCTTATCCAATTCGGAGCACTCAATTCTAATTATCCGAAGTAGTTTGAGCAGCAAAAATTCGCCCTATGGGACAATTCAAAGATCGCATATCTCAAAAATACTCCATAGATGCATTGACTTAAATTGAACTATAAACTGAGGGGTGTAACATTGCAATCGCCCTCGTTTTGCTTTTTTTTGTTTTTGAATCAATGTACACAACATTCTCCCTCACCAAAAATAAAAACAATCCACAGGAGATCAATATCCCAGATTTGAATTCAAACATAGAAGAACATTTAGAACAATACCTCCGACATAGGGCAAAAGCAAATGAGCACAGGGGGGTAGAAAATCATGGTGGTGGCGAGAAACGGAAACGAGAACGATGGTTTCGAAATAATTATTTTAATCTGTCTCTGGGATTTATTGCAATTTATTATGTGAAAATCGTTCTCGTTATCTATTTGACCCGCGCCAACACCACCACCACCACCATCACCACACCTTTCGCTCCATGACGCTGCGCTGCTGCCATATCCACTGCCTCTGCTACCGCTGCAGATTTTGAATTTAGTACTCAGCTCTGCTTAGGGACCAAAAGTCCTCCTTCTCGTTTTCCCATATCCTTGGCGATTTGAATTGATTTTTACTTCCTTTTTTTCCTTTCGTAGCCGAAACCTCCCTTTTGGAAAGAGACTAAAGGAAGAGCTATACGAAAATGCTGAACTAATCTGCTAAAATGTATCTAGCTTGCATTTTCTGTTTTTTTGTTGTTGTATATTCAACAACGACGGCATCATCAGGATCCGTATCCGTAGGATCCTATCTTCAGGGGAATTAAAACTCATCACTTATACTTTCATGGTTTAACGGCTGCAGCAGTAGCATAGCAACCAGAGTAGGCTAACACATTTAACTCATACTCAACTCTTGAACGAGACCGAGTACTGAAACCGACTACAGAGACCGGGAGGAGAAAAAGGCTCTAAGGAGTAAATCGCAGGCAGATTTTCGTAAATAAACACTCGTGGCCACAATGCAAAATGATGTCGTGCCTCCCAAAACAGCAACAGCAAATATGGTGACGCGACTCGACGCGGTGCGGCGCCGACGACGGCGGCGTTGGCGCTGGATTTGGGGTTTGCGTCGACAACGAACGTTATGATGGTGCTGCAACTGCAATACAAATAGGGTGCACTTTGGGAAGCCCCAAACCAGAACCAGAACCAAAAACCCCCATCCTCATTATCCTGATGCGCTGCGCGAGGTATCAGACGCTTGCTGATGCGGTATTAACACAAAGCCATGCGAATGTACTACAATGAATCGGTGCTATGTGCAAATATTTTTACATCACGAAGCCATTTCGTTCGTTTGTCGTTTGTTTTCTATCGTCTGACGTCTGTCGTCGTCGTTGTTATAGTTGCGTTGTTGCGGTTGCTACTTGCTATAGCTGCTGCAATACGCTCGCTTTGGGAATTTCAGATGCGATGTTCAGTACAATGCACGTGCAACTAGATATACCTAACTTTAAGCTGCTGAATTTGCTTTTTGTAGGTACGAGTACAAATGCAAAGTAGATATTTGATGGCGGCTGTTTCAGTATGTCATTTGATTTCGATATAAATTTGAATAGGTGATTGTCTATATGTACGCTCTAGGTTTAATGTCTAACCATTCTAAATAGTTTTTAACCAACTTCATATAAATGCAAACGAAATCAAAACGATGTACATTATGGCAAACAAGAACATCAATACTTGAAAAAAGAAACTAAAAATTTAAAGTGGCATGCACATGCACAATGGACATACGAGTAAGAAACGAATTGTGTATTGACGCGAATGTTGACATTTCTTTAACTTCTGTTTTCACCAGCTACTGAAATAAGGCAGTTTCAAATTTGACGCTATAGTGAAGTTTTGTGGATTACGATTTGACATTTCTGACAATTCGGTGGTTAAGAATCAGGACATCTGTTTTTTAGACGACAAATGACAGGTGTCAAATTTAAAAAATCATCTAAATTAAATATCAAAATTGAAAACAAATTTTGTATTTTAAGAGCAAATTTGTTTCAATTCAGTACGTGGTGGTGTAATTTACTCAACTTCTTGAACCTACTGTATTTTGTGTTCATACTAAATGCATGCAAATATCATTTAATTTAAAACAATTTTGTTACATTTATATACCGTTAAATTTATTTGTCTACTCTGTGAAATAAATTAATTTGAGTGTTTCAATTGTATTCGTATATACCGTAGGTGTATGTATTGGTGCATGGTTAATAAAATGGTAAAGCAATGCGGTTTTTGAAAGTTGAATCTGTTCATGGAAAATTTAAAGTACACGTAACAAAACAATTCCTAGACATATTTAGCTTTTAACCCATTTAGTATATAATGTTTCTGTTTTAATTATTTTCTTTAATGTATTTTTCACAACAATAATAAATAAATACTCGTAGCTAGTTGAATATTTTTCAGATCATATTAAAATTTGTTGAGAGCTTATGTATTTTTAACTTCCCATAGGAAGTTATTGTAATGGGTCCGATTTGTCAAATTGTTAATTTTGACATTTCTCGACGTTTCAAGGTCCCTAGAGTCGAAATAAAAGATTTTCAGAAAGATGTCTGTGCGTGCGTGTGTACGTACGTCCGTACGTCAGTTTGTCCGTACGTTCGCGACGTTTTTTTTGTTGTCCATAGCTCAAGAACCAGAAGAGGTATCGACTTCAAATAAATTTTGTTATACAGATAATAAGGCAGAAAGATGCAGAAAGGGCTCTCAAGAAAATTGCGTGGGTGGTTTTTTTACCATAGCAGTTTAAAAAAAAGGTGAAAATTTTGGTTAACCCTTAATATCTTACGAATTTTATAAATCAAAAAAACTGAAAAAAAAATTTGTCACCTCGAAAATTTTACGAATACAAAATGATTTTATCTCCAAAACAATTTTGTGCAACGAAGAATAATGTTTTTGACATCTGGTAAAATTTCGAGAAAAATCGAATTGATAGTTTTTTTATAAAAAATAAAAACCTAAAAAAAAATGCTTAAAAGTTGGTAAAAATTGATTTTTGACTCAAATATCTTTTCAAAACTTTGAGATATTGGCTTAAAACTACTTTTATCTTTCAAAAAATATTGTTGTCAACATTCAGTAAAATTTTGAAAAAAATCGAATTGATAGTTTTCTTACAAAAAATAAAAACTTAAAAGAAAATTTAACAAAAGTTGGTAAAAATTGATTTTCGACTCAAATATCTTTTAAAAAATTTTGAGATTATGGCTTCCAACGAATTTTTACTTATAAGAATTATTGTTTTCAACATTCGGAAAAATTTTGAGAAAAATCGAATTGACAGTTTTTTTACAAAAAATAAAAACCTAAACAAAAAAATTAATAAAAGTTGGTAAAAATTGATTTTCGACTCAAATATCTTTTTAAAAATTTGAGATATTGGGTTTTAACTACTTTTATCTTTTGAAAAATAATGTTGTCAACATGCAGTAAAATTTTGAGAAAAATCGAATTGACAGTTTTTTTTACAAAAAGTAAAAACTTAAAAGAAAATTTAACAAAAGTTGGTAAAAATTGATTTTCGACGCAAATATGTTTTCAAAACTTTGAGATATTGGCTTTTATCTTTTAAAAAAAATTGTTTTCAACATTCAGTAAAATTTTGATAAAAATCTAATTGACAGTTTTTTTACAAAAATAAAACCTAACAAAAAAACAATACTAAAACTTGGTAAAAATTTACTTTCGACTCAAATAGCTTTTCAAAAATTAAAAATATTGTCTTCAAACTTATTGTTATTTTATTTCACAGAAAATATTGTTTTCGATATTCAGTAATTTGTTTACAAGAATCCAACAGTCCGTTTTTTCTTAAAACAAATAAAATCTACAAAAAATAGTACGCAAATTTGGTAAAAATTGATGTTCGGTTCTTGATATTGATATCTCTCAAATTAATTTAATTCATCTAATTAGTAAAAATTTAAGAAATGCTACTAAAATTGGTAAAAATTTGTTTTTCACTAAAAATCTATTTAACAAAACTAGATTTTCAAACTAAACTATTTCTTTATATGAAAAATATTGTTGGTAATTTTAAAATTTTTAAGAATAATTCAACTGACAACTTTTTTAACCCAACACGAAAACCTACAAACTTTGAAGCAAGACAAATCGACAGACGGGATGGGAAGTTTTCAGTGTGGGTCGCATCCCAGCCTCTTTTTTATTTATTTGTTTAAGATATTACATATTGTAGGAACTTGCCCCTCGTTTATATGCTTAGTTATTCGAAAATATAAAGAATGAATAAGCTATAAGTACATTTTCATAAAATTAACTAAAAATTTAACATAATATCAGCTAAATTTAATTTAAAATCTTAATATCAAAGGAAATAACTTGAACCTTATGTAGTGAAAACAGTATACACAAAAAACAATATTAGATTCCATAAATTAAATTTAAACCAGAGAATACAAAAGAAAATAAGAACCATCAGAGAACGCACAAGAATCAGAAGTATCTGTTATGTTATACAAAGGTAGCAAATACCAAACGCTTAAACTTGTTAACATTGTGAGTAGATCGCCATTGTCTTGAAAGGTCATTCCAAAGTTAGATGCCACGAATTAAAAATGATGATGAAGCTCTAGTACTTCTGTGTCTAGGTATAGAAATTCTATTACTAGAAGTATTCCTCAAAAACACAATTTTATTGAAAAGATATACCAGAATTGACTTAAAAACTATTTTATGGAGAGTAGTTAGAACTATCTTATCTGCAGAAAGTCTGGAAACGACATTCCCAGGAAAGATTTAGTAAAATTAGAAATATGTTCCCTCCTCTTTATAGAGTACACATACCTGATAACATCATTTAAGCATACCCTCAATCTTGTTAGCACTATACCAGTAGCACCTGAAACATTTCAGCACCATACAAAAAATGGGGAACCAGAAGAGCCTTGGCAAGCTTAATTTTGATACTTAAAGGAAAATAGTCATTAATATTATACAGTTTGCGCAAGATGAAATTAGTTCGACTTATTAGGTTGTTAACATGAGCTTCCCAAGATAAAGTTTCGTCAAGTATAAAACCCAAACTCTTGACCTTACTCTGGTAAGGAATAATGACATTGTCTAACACAACCGGATCCAACATGCTACTCACAGGTCTAAAGTAAAACGCTATGGCCTGCAACTTGTCCGGGTTTAATTTCAATTTGTTTTCTATAGCCCAAGAATGAACAGAACCAAGATCTGCATTAACAAAAGTAAGAAAAGAGGAAATTTCATCAATCGGACAGGAAAAAAGTAATTGAACATCATCTGCAAACAGATGAACAAATGAAAAAGATGTTGCAAGGTTAAGGTCATTTATAAATATGGAAAACAGAATTGGCCCTTAAGTGGATCCTTGGGGGACTCCTGAAGTAATCTCAATAAAATCAGACTTATTATCACCAATACAAACATATTGGGACCGTTGCGATAAATATGAAAATATCAAATTACACGCATTGTTACTGAAAGAAAAATATCGGTTAAGTTTGAAGCAAAGGCGAACATGGTTTACACTATCAAATGCCTTGCTAAAATCTAAAAGTAGCATAACAAAGAAATATGTTTTCGATCCATATTCACCTTAATTGTGTCGGTTAAATCAATAAGAGTTGTAGTTGTGCTATGAAACTTTCGAAAGCCAGATTGGTTGCAAAATAACAAGTTATTACAGGTGAGAAAATCATTGATTTGCGATATCATCAAAATCTCCAAGATTTTTGAAGTGGCTGGTAACAAGCTAATGGGTCTGAAGTCAGAAGGTTCTTGAGGGTTGGACTTTTTGCCTACTGGAATTATCTTTGCACATTTCCAAGGGATACGAAGGATACGAAGAAGTGGTAAGAACGGTGTTAATCACGTGTAACAATTGATGAGATATCAAGGGAAAAATGATCTTAATAAATTTTATTGGAATTTTGTCGAAGCCTGTAGCGTTTGATTTAATAGAATATAATGCATTGTAAAACTCATCAAGAGAAAAGGCATCTTCAATTTCAGATAAAAATTCAACATCACTTTCATTTTCATTACTTTGATTTTGGGAGAAATACGTATTAAGAATAGACGGATCAAGATTTCCAAAAACCATTTCCTTATTATTAAGCCCAATAGCATTAATTTTTTTCCAAAGATCCTTGCTTGATTGGATACATTAATGCTTTTAATGCTTTTATTTCACTTTTAACTTTATTTCTGTACCTACAATAAGTTTTCCATTTATTCTCAGAGGGACAACCACGAAACGCTCTAAAAGAAAGGTCCCTTAAATTAATAGCAATGGCAACACTAGGGGAAGTAAGTGGATTTACTTTTTTATTCGGTTTAATTACTTTTAGGGGTACAAAAGTTTCATACAAATATTCTAGGTGAGTGTTTAAAAAATTAACTTGATGAGTGGAATTATTCATACTATACAGGAGATTAAAGTCAATCTGTGAAAAACTGTTCCATAACTGATCAGTATTTATGGAACTAAAATCCCTTATTTTAATTTCGAGATCAACAATTTCTGGAATTATATCAAAAGAAGCAAAAATGAAAGCATGTTTAAAAATACCTGGTATGCAGAACTGATCTTTAAAATGTACCACATTAGGGTCATTAACAATCATAAAATCCAACAATGAAGTATTTGTGTTGACAATTGGATTGATTTTAATTAAACTGGAAATTTGTAATTATTTTGCTTGATAAATCTTCTTTTTAGATTGTTCAGTATTTGAAGAATCAGATGATAAACGACAATTTTGATGCTTCGAATACATTTTGCATTTTGATTGCAAAAAGTTCTAAATTGTCTAGTTTCAAAACTATAAGAAAAACGTTTCGATTTCAATCAATTTTACGGCTAAATTGATATTTCTTTATATTGAAAGAATTTCCTCATAATTTTGTTCAAAGGTGATTGGAAAGACAGTTTAGTTATTTCGGGTGGATACGCACTAATTTGTTTAATTACTTTTTAACAAAGATGTTTCTTGTGAATTGTTTGTTTTTTTAACTATTGGATTTTCCAATTGTTATCTTTTATGATTCATTTTTGTGCAAGTTTTTTGCAGCTAATAATATTTTTAAAGTTGTGTTTGTTTAAGTTTGAATTATATTAATAGGAAACATGCTACATACATTTCTGGCTAGAACGCATTAATTAATTCTGCTTCTCAAAGTTCTATTTTTTTTATTTGCATTATGTTTTACAAAATTCTACTTTCAAAGTCTAAGTTACGTAGAAGGATTATCCACCCCCATCTTTTGTCATATAAAAGGGTATATAAATCTCTTTCTAATTGTATAGGGTTGCCCAGCTAAAAGTTGTGATTTTAAGTTTTCACTAAGTTCAAAAAATCGGGTTTGGTACCCTAGCCCCAAAGCAAAATCCCCAATACGAACGAAATCCCAAAAAAAAAAATCCCCATTGAAAAATCCAGAATTCCCAAAATCAAAATCCTTAAGCACAGATTCACCATATTACCATAACAATTTAAAAAAAGGTGAAAATGTTGGTTAACTCTAAATATCTCACGAACCAATAACGCTAGAAACTTGAATTAAATTGTATATTATACATATATTGTAACGTGATACCAAACAAATATATTTTTTGAAAAAAATTCCAATAAACGGTTTTTATAAATCAAAAAAACTAAAAGAAAATATATTTCACCTCGAAAATTTTACGAACAAAAAATGATTTTATCTCCAAAACAATTTTGGACAACGTAAAATAACGTTTTCAAAATTTTGAGAAAATTCGAATTGACAGTTTTTTTTATAAAAAATAAAAACCCAAACAAAATTATTAAAAGTTGGTAAAAATTGATTTTCGACTCAAATATCTTTTCAAAACTTTGAGATATAGACTTTAAACTAATTTTATTATTTAAAAAATTTTGTTGGCAACATTCAGTAAAATTTTGAGAAAAATCGAATTGACAGTTTTTTTTATAAAAAATAAAAACGCAAAAAAAAACATTACTCAAAGTTGGTAAAAAATGATTTTCGACTAAATATCTTATCAAAAATTTGAGATTATGACTTCAAACTAATTTTATTCTATAATAAATATTGTTTTCAACATTCGGAAAAATTTTGGGAAAAATCGAATTTACAGTTTTTTTTACAGAAAATGAAAACCTAAAATAAGCATTACCTACTAAAAGTTGGTAAACATATAAACAAATATCTTATTACAACTTTTAGATATTGCCCTTAAACAACGTTTATCTTTCAAAAAATATTGTTGTAAACATTCGGTAAAATTTTGAAAAAAAAATAACGAATTGACAGTTTTTGTACAAAAATTAAAAACCTAAAAAACAATTTAACAAAAGTTGGTAAAAATGTTTTTCAAAGTAAATTTCAAATTTCAAAACTTTGAGACATTGGCTTCAAATTAATTTTATCTTATAAGAAATATTGTTTTCAACATTCAATAAAATTTTGAGAAAAATCGAATTGACAGTTTTTTTTACAAATAAAAAAACCTTAAAAAAAACAATACTAAAACTTGGTACTTGGTAACTTTCGACTTAAATAGCTTTTCAAAAATTACAAATATTGGCTTCAAACTTATTTAATTTCACAGAAAATATTGTTTTCGATATTCAGTAATTTTTTTTATAAAAATCCAACAATCTGTTTTTTTCATAAAAAAATAAAATCTACAAAAAATATAACGCAAATTTGGTAAAAATTGATACATATAGACAAACTTTTAAGCAAGACAAATCGACAGACGGGATGGGAGGTTATCAGTGTGGATCGCATCCCAGCCTCTTTTTTTTTTAATAAGATCAGTGTCGCTTTGAGGCCCTAACACTTCGTCGTTGTATCTCTTCCTCCACACTCCATCTTTGAAGACGGAACCAAAAATCACCCCAAGATTTTTTCTCTCGAAGCATCCTCAGACGTTCTCATATTTCTTTGACAGGGTCCTGGCCTCAGTGCCATATATGAGAACCAGGAGGATGAGCGTCTTATAGATGGTCACTTTAGATGCTCGAGAGTGAACTTTACTACTCAATTGTCTTCTAAGTCCAAAGAAGCAGCGATTTACAGAATTATTCTCTACATCAAAGTTATACTCGTAGCTGCCCATTGTAATATTTTGTCCAAGACGTCGTTGTTCAATGTTCTTTTTTGAAGAAAGATTTTGAAGAAGTCGCATGACAGTGCATCGCCTTGTCTAAAACCCTAAAAATTCCGAATATATTTTGGAGATGAGTTAATGCATACTCCTAACCAATTTATCGTCTGCTGCTTTGAATAATTCAGCACCGATGCCGTCAGCTCCAGCAGTTGTGTTGTACTATAATTTCGATATAGCTATCTTCACTTTGTCGAGGTCGAGTAGCCGGAATTATTATTGTTCTGCGTCTCCCTAGGTTGAATGGTGTTATCTCCATTACAGCGGAATTCGATTTATCATCGCCTTTATATAAATTCGAGCAGTAGTCTGTCCATATTCTCAGCATAGACTGCGGTGTCCTTGGGAAACAAATGTTTTTGCTCAAACCATTTTCTTAAAACTCTTCCTTATTGACCTTGAAATAAGGACCAACTTGATGAAAATTCCTTTTTGGTAAGTCGAGATTTGATTAAATCCTTGAAATCTATCTATTTTACAATACACTCTTGAGAACCTTAGAAAATTGTTTCGGATTTTCTTCCGTGCGTATCGTTTAAAGCTTCTTAGAAAAATAAAGTATAATGAAAAGATATACCTTTTCCTGGGACTTCTCAATATTTGTCAATCCCCCCAAATGAGGAATCTATTCTTATATCGAAACGTGCTCAAAAATATATGTATGTACTTAAAATAGAAAGTCATCCACTTGAGGTATTTTTCTAATATAAAATATAAACCTAGACATTTTAATATACATACATAATATGTGTTCTATCCGTATAAAATATAAAATTTTTAAACAATTTTTTTTTTTAAATTTTAAAGCAGGACCAGGATCACATATTCTCTGCGGGGAATAGACGAGTACCTACATTTTTTTCATTGTTCGTTTTATAACAATGTGGGAAGATACTAGGAAAGATAGGTACAAGTAGAAGAAAGCATGAAAGGAGGATTATGGTTTTGACTCAAATGTATAATGGTAAACATCCGCATCAGGATCAAGCTATAGGATATTCGAGGACTTTCCATCTAGACCATACGTGTACTATAAATATAACAAACCCTTGATTTTCTAGAGGAAGAGAAAAATATAATAGGGAAACCTATCCTAACGTAGTATCCTAACCTATATATTTATTATCTAAAGCAATTATGAGCACCATCAAAGCATAGTTGAACTTTTGTAAGATCCTAAGTGGAGATTTGTTTTTCTATAATCTTATAGAGAGATATTATACATATGTACATATATACGAGTACCAGTACACATCATAATCATTGAACATCCACTTTTAACAACTCTGTAGTTGTTTAGACATTAAGTCCTTTTTCACATGTCTTACACTTCAAAAATAGATAAATTTTGATTGCTTTTCATGAGAAAAAGGATTATATGAAATTGTTATGGTTGTTTTGAAGAATTATTTGACGTATAATAGTATTGAGCTTATATATGTATGTATGTTTTAAATACTCGATTTTGGAATTAAATGTTTGTTTTATTTAAAATTAGAGAGAAAGAAAGTACTTGTGATTAGTTTTTGGTTGTATTCCTTCCAAAATCTAGGAATAACTATTCTGTGAGTAAGTACTAAATATAAAATAATAAATATTTAAATAAGTACAAATGTATTTTTAGTTCTAAGGGATTATGGTTTTTGACATGCAGGAATAAAGAATTTCATAAATAACTGATGTGGTTTTGAGATCTATAAATGTGGCTTTATTTCTTAAGAATTTAATAAGTTTTAAATATGGAAGGTATATGTATATGTAAGTTCTCTTAAAATGACACATTTCATGATAAGTGCTTTGCCAATCTGTCATAAGTCATCAAGTACTTTTGTGTCTATATACATTTATTTTCATAATACTGAAAGAGTTTTATTTTAAATAGAGAATATTAAATAAAATTATCAAATTATTAAAATAGATGATGAAGAGATTTTCGATAGGAGAATTAATTTTGCATATAGCCTGTTAGTTGGGAAGCTGTCACCTTTGACATTTGACAAGTTAAAAATTCGCCATTACTATCTTCTACGTCGGTGTAATTGGGCCTTCCTTCAAAAATGAAATTGACGCAACTTTTACGGTGAATGGATTGCTTTATCGAGTTTTGATCATTGATTTTTACTTGCGACATAGAGGAGCTTGTATATTGCAAACATTAGATTCATAAGAAAATTCGAAAAAAAGTCTTACCGGAGATTTTATTGAGAGCAGTCGCTTGGGAATTCACAAAAAGTGGGAAATTAAGATCTTAAGCAGATTTGTTTTATGACTTTTTTATTTTTTTAAGGTAAGTAGGTAGAGATGGTAGTCACAAGCAGCCATTGCTGCACGACTCAATTAGAGCTTTAAACTGCCGTTTTGATACCATAAACTTGTTGGACCTATGTATTACACTGAAAAAACAAACGTGCATTAATATAAAAAACGGCGTTTATTAACTGCTTATTTATTGTCACAACAAACTTTTTCTTGTCAGAGTGAACGGTTTATTAAAAAAAATTTCAGCGTTTGATAATCGTTTGTTAACACTATTAACGGCCGTTTATTAAATAAAAAATAAAGCACTTTATCACCGTTTATTAAAATTAATAACTCTATTAATTGCCGCAAACATTTTAGTTATTAAAAATGATTAATCGTTTATTGCGACAATAAACAAGATGTTTGAAAAGGGATTGTTAAAGATTATATCCCAACCTTCATCCAATATCACAACCAATTCTCAAATTTACAATAAGTTTATTATTTTGTATAACCTTATTCACTGACACATACAAATTTGGCAATTGAAAAATAATAAACCGTTTATTGTTGCAATGAACAACATTATTAAGAGACGAATTGGAAAATTTACAAGCAGTTTATTATTTTTTATAACCTTATTCACTGACACAATACACTTTGGTAATTGGAAAATAGTGAACCATTTATTGTGGCTATGAACAACATTATTAAGAGGCAAATTGTTAAATATTATATCCCAACCTCCATCCTACATACATATAAAAAAAATGTACGCGGAAGATTGGGCAAAAATAAAATTGATTCCTTGACAAAAAAAAATTTAAATCTAAAAGATAACACTGCTCTCAAATTCAGCGGAACTAAACTTCATGACACGGAAAAGCATTATTTGTATGAAATTGTATGAGGTATATCGCTAAACTTCATATCATTTCATACGAATTCTTGTGAATCACAGTAACGCTGCAGTCAAAATAAGTAAAATGATCAGTGATGAGTTTTAGTTATATTTATAACTCGTTCTATAAGAGTAAAAGTTCTAGAGCTTAATATATCTATCTTTTATAATTGTTTTTAATTCTATAAAGGTAATAATTTTGGCTAAGTACTTTTATAAATAAATAAATACTGTTATGACGCATTACAAATCTACAACGAAAACACGAACAAATTACATGCATTCTGTCACTGCACCGAGCATTGTGTTCATATTAAAGAAAAAAAGATACATTTTATGACGGATGTTGTAAGACAAGACAAAACGTCATCATGGACAGCTATACCTTTGAGGTAGTTAAGGACTTTGTCTACCAAGGCGCCGCTATTAATTCAGACAACGACACCAGCGCTGAAATCAAATGAAGAATAACTTTTGCAAATCGCTGCTTCTTTGGACTTAAAAGACAATTGAGTGGTTTTTGGTCCAGTCTTCATAGATGGAGAGTGGAGGAGAAAATACAATAACGAACTGTACGGGCTACAGCAACACTTACCTGGTTAAAAGAATAAAAAGAAACGACTTAGGTGGCTGGGTCATGTAGACTGATCCCGAGGGAAGGCGCAATAGAGGAAGACCGCGAAATCAGGTGGCGCACGCTGGACCTCAACCAACTTGGCGTGCGAAACTGGTTGACAGCCAGCTAGGGACCGAGCTGGCTGGTGGCGCACGTTGGTTAAGGCATAGGACCCGGACTGTAGCACCTTTAACAAATAAATACTATGATTGTTGAGAGTTGTAAGTCACTAGGCCCTAGTTCTCAACGGATTTATGCGTCACCCAGTTTATTTATTTTTTTAAAGCCTTTTTGTTGGGTTCAGAAATTAAATCAGGTCTTTGGTTTTTATCTCGGAAAATCCATCGAGATCTTCAAGGAATGTCCTTCCTAACATTAACATTCTAGAACTGGCCAGGGCAGGACATCAACAGAGAAAGCGAATCACAGTTCATGTTGGTCTCCGCAGCTACGAAAGTGAGTATTGTGACCCCGGCTATATCATGCCTGGGTCTACATACAAATTCGATAGAATTTTTTTTATAGGTCCTGGATATGGTTGGATTCTGTCAGAAGAATTGAGAAGATTTTGCCCTTCATAGCTCCAAAAGGAAAATTTTACCATTTCCGCAAGTGAGCTTTGAAGGTCTTATCCTTGCCGGGCCAACTCATCAGCACGTTAATTTCTATCAATGCCATTATGACGTGGAAACCCAAATAAGAGCAACACGGTCCGATATTGTTTTACCAATATAGAAAATGTTGTGACCAAATTAATAGCCATAACAGCCATGTGGCTGTCAGTGCAGAAGCAGAAAGCCTCGTTTCTATTTTGGTTTGATTTCAGGATTTAGCATTCTTCTCTGATATCTAGTTTTTTAGCTTCAAATACACTGGTAAAATCAAGTAGCAAAAAGCCTTAGAGACCAAACACCACATTCCATCTTTAAACCGTCACTCAGTAAAAATAAATAAAATAAATAAAAATAAAAATATCGAAGTCTTTGTAAATATGCCATCATCCCAATTCTTTCTCTAAGGAAAGATGGCTTTAAAATCTTTACTGAGTTTCAAGGCAGGGGTGCTAGTAATCGGTATTTGTCCCAAAAATATCCATTGGAATTAGTTCGTTAGTGTTGCCATGCTTATAGGGTCTGGAAAACTAACAGTTCGATTTTTTAAGCCTTAGCGCACTGCACGATACTAAATATTTAATGTGTATGTCTACTGGTAGAAGGTGCAGAATAACATTTAAAGCATATGTTATTGGGCAGGATCGAAGGGCCCCTGTATTGCAGACACTAACTGTTCTTGGAACCTTCCTTAGTTTCTCGATTGTCTAGCGCAGCCCGCTAGACAATCGATCCATAAGACAAAATAGGACGTACATCGGCTATGTACGTCCACAAAATCAACTTCGATTGAAGACCAAACTCTTTTACAAACGTTTTACAAGCTTTAAAGGCCTTCTTAACCCATTCCTCAATGTTCACTTTTCAGTTTAGTTTGGGACCTAGAATGACTCCTGGATATTTCTGAAAAAATAAAATGAATTAAAATTCCATTTCTTTGTTCTTTCTTGAGATTCGGCCAACGAAAAAAAAGCATCCCCTTGAGACTTTGAGAAATATCAACAATTCGAATGTGATTTTTTTTAAGTTTGGCTTATTTCCGTAAACTAAACACAAATATTTCGTCAAACATATCACAAAATGGATAAATATAATAAAATATAGTGTGATTCTTTGTTACTGGGCTATCGAGCTTGAAAATAGAATAACAAAATCTTCTGGAACGGATAAAAACTTGATTCAAATTAAACACTTCTAAAAATTTTAAAACAATAATCTCAAAACCGCAATAAAAACTTTAAATAATATTTTTATTCTATATCTACCCTTAATCCACATAATAATATCGAATGGAAAATAAAAGCTATTTCCAATGCTCTTTTGTTAAGCTTTGAGTAAAATCTTAAACGATTTTTTTTTCAAAGCCTTATAAAAATTTACATTTCTTAAAAAATATTTCCATATCTCGAAAACCCAAAGGTGCAGTACTTCATATATGCGTATACTCCTAACCTAAACCTATTCACACTTTAAGCCCTTTCCAGTAGAGCAATATATTCATATTTTTTGATATACAGTATAAAATATGATAATAATATATTCACGATTGTAGAAAGTAATGTTTGCATTTCATATAGATACATAAAGTAACAGATAGGAGAACAAAAATCACTATATTTTTCTATTTCCAAAGATATTTTCTATATATTCTAACGTGCTTCACCATAAAAAAAGGGTCCTTTTCAATTTTTGAAGTCATATATCTAGTATCTAGTCTATATGGAATATACTAACTACATACATTACATACCTACCCTAGGTGCTTTGAGAATAATAGAATATTGGATAGAGGTTAAGGATAGGTTGGGTAGGGTAGGGTAGAGTATTGGTACTAACATTTGATGGTACAAAGATTTACTTTTTTCTTATTTTGGTTATCAACTACGAGTATACAATATAAAATTTTACCTATATACGTTCTAGTAATACCAAAAAGGTATCTATAAGTACGCTGCATACATGTGCAGATCCTCATCGAAGTAACTCCATCATTTTTACTATAATACTTATGGAAATATCCTTTCCTTTGTACTTTTTAGAATTTTTGTTATGAATTTTGTATTTCTATTTTGTTGGCTTATACTTTGAACTTTGAATTATTTAATGAACAAAGCAGCCAATTACATATTTTTTTGAATATTTGAATTTATGGTATTCACAATACAAAATAAATCGAAAGCTACATAATATTTTTTTTTTGAAAATGGTTGGAATTGTTACCTATTTCAAGTTCTCCCACAAATATACAGAGTTTTCCAATAAAAGGTTATATTTTGATATTTAAAGAAACGAATATATTTTATAAGAAACCAATAGACATTTATTTTATTATTGAGAGGAACGTATGCTATTAACAATGAAAAATAATATCAGCCAAATAGCCATCAGGACTTTGACTTTAGCATTATACCCTATTCATATAATTTTCCCTGACCAATTCGCACATTTAAGGATGCATGTCTTCGATAACTCCACGAATTTTATTTTTAAGCATTGGTATAGACCTCACGTAGCCTCAAAGTTGAAAGGTGGTATCGGTGGTCTATTGTCATCACCCCCCCCCCCTTCAAGAAATAAGACATTCAGGTGTTTTTGCAGTGTGTTGCTTCTTGTCAGTGCGCTCTGTACAAACAGTAAGGACGGAGGAAGAAATCTGATTACCAATACCAAAGGCATTCTAAAGAGATGGAAAATGAACTTTAATGAATTACTCAACGTTCAACTCACCGATGAAGTGACGATTCCATCATTTTAAGAAGACAATGTAATGCAGAAGCCACCAAGCATTCAAGAAGTCAAATATCCTGACAAGTGACTGAAGAACAACAAAGCCTCTGGGCCTGCTGGTATTCCAATAGATCTTATCAAAAAGGGAGGTGAATCATACCACCAAGAAATTTATACATACCTGAGAGATTCTAGAAGACTGTCGTAAAGATATTATGTGTTCCATACATAAGAAAGGAGATATCACTGATTGCAACAATTATAGGAGTATAACGTTGTTGAGTAGGTTAGGTTAAAGTGGCTGTCCATGATGGAATAGGACACACTTAGGCCACTTGTGATACCACATGAGTCTTGAGGCTTCCTCCTAAGCTCAATGAAACCAGTTTGAGTAACTTACGAAACGTGAGAGGCTGATTATGCTAATATGATTTAGATCGTTTAGATCGTTATTGAAGAATTCTCCTAGGTAATTCTTGCGTTTTTGAGCTAGAGCAGAGCATGAATAGAGAAGGTGAAGAACTGTTTCCTCCTCTTCCTCGTCCATACAGCTTTTGCAAAAGTCATTTGAGAATACGCCTAGCCGCCTAGCCGCAAGCACCTTAATCGCTTTAAATCTAGTGTTGGCCAGATGTTTTTTGTGACCTGACACGTGGTGATGTTGTTCCACCTGGTGTTTGCCTTCTTCATAGCGTCTTACATTAGCAACAGTTTACAAGTAGCGATTGGTATGCCAGTACGTGCCAAACGTGGTAAGATGGGCTGCACTGTACCGTTCCTGGCGAGTTCATCTGCCTTACACTTACCTATGGCCCGGCACTCAGCAAAGGTGAATATTAAACTATTGTGCCAACTCCATTAGAGATGATCGACAGTTATGGACAGTTATAGATTTTGTAGAGACAGAGTCCAGGGATTTGATATCACGTTTTCCTTAAGCCAGGACAAGACTTCTTTTACCGCCAAAAGTTCCGCCTGGAACACGCTACAATGATTGGGAAGGGTGGAATGAGAGACCTAATTTTAGTCGTTCAGAGTACACACCTCCACCAACCCCTTCTTTGACTCGTCTTCCAGGAATGCCCTATCCTCCCAGAAAGATCTGGAAGGTGTAGAAATCTGGAAATTTTTGTCGAATTGCAGTTGGGCGAGGGTGTAGTCTGCGTCCTTTGGAAGTGATTCTAAATACCAAAGAGTTACGGAGTGGCCAATGTTGTTGTTAATCCACTGCGACGAAGCTTTGAAGCGAATAGCAGCTATTTGTTTGCTTAATATATTAAGAGGTGTTAGGTAGAGTATGGTGTCTAGTGCCGCAGATGGGGTCGTGCGAAGCGATCCTCTTATACATAGGCAAGCTGAACGTTTGGACTTTATTTAATTTGTCGCGGTTTATAGCTTTCTCTAAAGCAGTCCACCATACTGCCCCACCGTACATTAAAATCGGTCTAATTACCGATGTGTATGGCCAATGCGTGATTCTGGGTTGTAAGCCCCATTCATTACCAATAGCTTTTTTGCAAGAAAAGAGAGCTACAGTAGCTTTTTTGACTCTTTCCTGTACGTTGCGTTTCCAATTTAGTTTTTTTTATCTAAGACAAGACCCAGGTATTTAGCCTCGTCTGAGAATTTTAATTGGATTGCTTTAATATGGGGAGAGTTGACAAATTGAATTTCGTATCTCCTCGAAAATAAGACTAAACCAGTTTTGTGTGGGTTAACACCCAGTCCACACCGATCAGCCCAAAGTATTAGTAAGAGTTCTTTTAAGGTGTTAAGATGCTTTCCTGAAACCGCTATAGCAACGTCATCCGCATAGCCGATCACTCTGAAACCCTCCGCATCCAGACTAGTTAGAATTTCATCCACAACTAGGACCAGGGCCCAGGGCCCCGCAATTATTTGGCCCCCAAATCCACCAACTCAAAATGAATGAATCTATACAAGAATTATATAGAAAACGAAATAAGGTTAGTAGACAATAACAGAAACTAAGAAAATGTCAAAGCTGAAGTTCCTCATTTTAACAGAAATTGCACAATATTAGAAAGAATTCATAAAACAATAACGATTGACGTTGCTGCCAATCTGCTTTGTTAACTATGTTCTTTCATAAATGATATAAGGGAGAATTTTGATAAATTTGAAGCTTGTGCCAAAATTCAGAATCCGGATGCTAATTATAAGGACTTATTGCAACGAAAAATAGTACGAAGTTGGCGTGCCACATATTTTGATGGTCTTGCGCCATCCGTCCAGCTAAGTTTAAAATACCAACTTTTTTCCAATTATTGACACTATTACTTTGCAATTAAAAATACGATCCAACTGCTATCAAGAAATTAATGCAATTGCAATATTTGACTTAAGTGGAATTGCAAAATTCTTGCGAACAGTTTTCAAAAAAATACCATAAATAAATAAATGCAGAAGAACTTGAGGTAGAATGCTTGGACATCGTACAATATTTAAAAGAATTCAATAAAGATGTAAATGAAGATCTTATTACAATATCAAAATTGTACAGTCTAATTACAGTGGATGAAATTGGGAACACATTTCCAAATGTAGAAACTGGCTGTAGAATTTTTGTATCTTTGATGGTTTCAAACTGCAGTGGAGAGCTTTCATTTTCGAAATTGAGACGGATAAAAAAATAACTTCGAAGCACAATGCTACAAGATAGACTAAACAGCTTGCCAATTTTATCAATTGAAAATGAATTACTGCAGGTTATTAGATTTGATGACTTAATTCATGATTTTATAACTGACAAAGTCAGAAAAGTATGCCTTCAATAATACTTTATTGTATACTTAAACTTACATATACATTATCTAAAAAAAAAACAAATCAAAACAAATAATATAAAGAAATAAACACATAAAAATATTAGAAATCCACAAAAAAAAAACAATACAAATTATCAAAATCAGTCAACTATTGAAGGTAAATTAAAAAAAAGTATAAAAGTATAAAAAAAATATCTGTTTTATGATTTTTTTAGTTCTTTTTAAAAAGTAAAAATATTACAAAAAAAACACAAATAATTAATTTTAAAATGATTTTTAACCTAAAGAATTAAACAAAAGTTATATTATACCTACTTTTTTTGGCCCCCAAATTCTATTGAGCCCAAGGGCCCCAAAAGTCTAAAGACGCCCCTGCCTGCCCGTACTCACATATAGATCCGAGACTTGGATGTTCATTCAAAGATACCTTAACCTCTTACTATCTGTTGCGAGAAAATTCTTGCCTAAAAAAGTTGGGCCCATTTATGAGGAAAGACAATTCAAGAGGAGGTATAACATGATTTATACGAAATATACCGTGAAACTGATATAGCAACATAGATAACGCTTGGAGGACTCCGGTGAACGCATAAGTGAAGCCCAATGGAAAGTCCTTTACGGTATGATTTATGGTAGAAGACAGTGAAGAAGACTATTATTCCGCTAGAAGGATGGCGTAGACCAGGACGCCCATATCCTTTGTTGCCGTATTGGATGACGTAGGGCAACAACAGCAACCGACGTACGGGGAAAGCATGTTAAACGAGGCCCAGAACAGATCCCGGTATGGGAAAGGATGACAGAGTCATTGTTCAGACTGACGAAGTATTAAAATCTAACCCCCATAACCCATTTGGAAAGCTGCCATTATTTCACAATTGATAAGTACATTTTCCAAAGATGGCAGCTTCAAACGAGACAGCTGTACAAATAGAGGACTGTTCAAAACTGAAATCTCTAATAACTTTTTGTATGATCAAAATCTTTCTTTATATACAAATATCACTGGTAGCGTTCCGCTCAATTAAATATCCTTAAGATCTTCAGTCAAACATTCAAAGAAATCCTTTCAACACGCCTTAAAATATGATATAAAGTTAAGATAAACAGACATTCATATCGATCTTGGGAAATCCCCCTTTTAAAAGTAAGTTTTGGTTGTCATGTAACTCTTATTAAGTAAAATATGCATTTCTATGTTCAACTTCATTACCCTTGATTTTGCAACTAAATTACATTCTTTTCTTAATGTTTTGACAGCTTATCAAATTTCAAGTTTCCAACAAGGCAGTTATGTCAAATCCAACCAATAAGTTTGGCAGTTAGAGATTTTTTGAAGGACTTGCTATGCATGGGCAGCATTGCCCTAAAAAATGTTAAAAAACTGACGTACTTATTTGCGAAATTATCCTATTAGCTTAGATCTACCAAGTTCCGCAATCCAAGCTCTCATAAAAAAGATAAAACCATAAGAACATTTTCCTCAAAAAAAAATACTAAAATATTTATAAATCGTGTTAATCATTCTGACACTTAACATAAATTTATGCAACCGCATATACTTTTCCCAAAAAAGCAATTCACCTTTTAATCTGACTTAATGTTTATAACTTCATTCAGAAATAAAAAGGAACACCACCAAAAAATCCTAATTAACAATTTGGCGTTTTATTTGAATGTGGGTAACTTACCTACGAATCCTCTTGAAAACAGACTGCAATTCAGAAAACCCAAACTATATGGACCATGATGCCATAAGCCAAGCCAAGCCAAGCTACTTTTACCCCTAAACCCTATACACTACATAACCCCCCATAACCCATCACATCACCCCGAACCACATTGTTTTAATGGGCTTGCCACATTTCGTTTCTGTGGAAACTCGTAATGTTTATTATACCCGGTGTTACGCTATGACCACATACATTATAGATATAAAAAAGGGATTTAAAAACATAAGGTAAGAGTGAGGGTAATGAGATGACTAACCACACCTGGACTTCTATATTATAGTCCTTTGCGAAGAGGAAAGATATGGCAAAAGGTGGGTATATGATGGGGGGATAACATGCAACACTTCCTCTCACTTACTGAATTTGAAGGTAAGGGCACATCTTAATGCACTTTTATAGAGGTAATATAGTTCATATACGTATGTGCAGAACTAAATATATCGCACCTTCGTCCTGACATTTGGTGAGGTTTTTGTGGGAATTAAATTAAAACCATTAAATTGTTTAAAAATTCCTTTTTATAAATTATGTATATGTCAAATGGAAATGGCCAAAAATTATATTATAATTCACTGATGAAGTGCTATAAGATCTGGATGAAAACCATTATAAAGGACCAATTAAGTCTTCTATTACTTTCGGCAGTTCCTACTTAATATTTTAACTGGGAGGTCCTTTCAGTGGCACATCGCACTTTAAATCCTTTTTGGGGGTGTTGTGTAGGTTGGTGGAGGTAGTGTGCCATCAACAAACAAGGACCTTGAAAATAAATGATTTTCTTATATTTTCAGAGGATAATAAGATAAACAGAAATACACATACATACATATATTTCTATAAGCTACTATACTACTTGTCAAAATATTTTCATTTCTTGGGAAAACAACAACAACAACAACAAAAATATCTAATTAAAACACAAAGTAAACATAACTAAAAACAAACTGCCGCACTTCCCATAATCATTCTTCCTTTTCGTCCTTGTTCTCGTCCTGCATCGTCATTTTCGATGGCAACTCCATCACTTTCCTTGAATTTTGAAATGTTTTCAAAAACTAAAAGAAAGAGTAGGTATTGTAAGGTAATGGCACATCGTACATCTGTGAAAATAATGAAAATTTCTCATCACAAATTGCTGCTTTTGCTTGTTCTTGTTTCTTGGACATGTCAGCATGATTTTGCAATTAAATATATACGAATACGAATGATGCCATTTGATAAAATAAAGGATCTATCTTATACTTATATATGTATGTATACTTGTGATATAAGGAAGGAGTTTGTATGTTTTGGACCTCTTGAGATGTTCCATCATTTATTTATAGCTCTCCTTCATTTTCTGATGGACTGCAAGGAAAACAAAAATAAAACTCACAAAAATCTCATACCTTTTTTTAAATTGAAGATATCCTCAAAATGTCAAGGATTTAACACCCTGCTGTCGATGTCTTGGAAGGAAGAAAAATAAAATAGATTCGATGACAAAGCGGTCTTGTTATTTTTCAGTCAATTTTCTTTTCCTTTATTTTGACTTAAAAATAAAAATTTAAGGTTCAACTGAAAACACTTAGTTTGGGTAAATTCTTTGGCGTGGGTTCAAATGTTTATTAAGTTCTTGAAAAGAAATTTTGTGAGAACACGGAGCGGTTAAGCTTTCTAAGACTGCCTCAGTTGATTTTTAAAGAAGCGTGTCTAACTATCTGCTATGAGTGAGCTAAGAAAATAGAGGATGAGTGAGGACGAATGAGGACGAATGAGGACGAGTGAGGATGAGTGAAGATAAGTCAGGATGAGTGAAGATGAATGAGGATGAATGGGGATGAGTGAGGATGAGTGAGGATGAGTCAGGGTGAGTGGGGATGAGTGAGGATGAGTGAGGATGAGTGAGGATGAGTGAGGATGAGTGAGGATGAGTGAGGTTGAGTGAGGATGAGTGAGGATGAGTGAGGATGCGTGAGGATGAGTGAGGATGAGTGAGGATGAGTGAGGATGAATGAGGATGAGTGAAGATGAGTGAGGATGAGTGAGGATGAGTGAGGATGAGTGAGGATGAGTGAGGATGAGTGAGGATGAGTGAGGATGAGTGAGGATGAGTGAGGATGAGTGAGGATGAGTGAGGATGAGTGAAGATGAGTGAGGATGAGTGAGGATGAGTGAGGATGAGTGAGGATGAGTGAGGATGAGTGAGGATGAGTGAAGATGAGTGAGGATGAGTGAGGATGAGTGAGGATGAGTGAGGATGAGTGAGGATGAGTGAGGATGAGTGAGGATGAGTGAGGATGAGTGAGGATGAGTGAGGATGAGTGAGGATGAGTGAGGATGAGTGAAGATGAGTGAGGATGAGTGAGGATGAGTGAGGATGAGTGAGGATGAGTGAGGATGAGTGAGGATGAGTGAGGATGAGTGAGGATGAGTGAGGATGAGTGAGGATGAGTGAGGATGCGTGAGGATGAGTGAGGATGAGTGAGGATGAGTGAGATTAGTAAGCATGATTGAGAATGAGTAGAAAGACTGAGGATTTTCTGAAAATCAAAAAAGAGGCTACTAGGAGGTCCACACAGAAAAAATTGTGAGTGAAGGAACTTCTAAAAATATGAAGTTTCTACTTTCTACTTTTTTTAACTTCCCATAGGAAGTTATTGTTATGGGTCCGATTTGTCGAATTGAAAATTTTGAAATTTTTCAACGTTTAAAGGTCCCTAGAGTAGAAATAAAAGATTTTTAGAAAGATGTCTGTGCGTGCGTGTGTAGTGTGTACGTATGTACGTTCGTACGTCCGTACGCGACGTTTTTTCGTCGTCGATAGCTCAAGAACCAGTAGAGATATCAATTTCAAATAGATTTTGTTATATAGATAATAATGCAGAAAAATGCAGAAAGGGCTCTCAAGAAAATTGCGTGGGTGTTTTTTTTTGTTACCATAGCAGTTTAAAAAAAAGGTGAACATTTTGGTTAACCCTAAATATCTTACGAACCAATAACGCTAGAGACTTGAATTAAATTTTATATTATAAATTGTAACGCGATTCCAAATATATATATTTTTGGAAAAAATTTCAATAAACAGTTTTTTTATAATTAAAAAAAAAACTGAAAAAAAATTGTCACCTCGAAAATTTTACGAATACAAAATGATTGCATCTCCAAAACATTTTTATGCAACGAAGAATAACGTTTTTAACATCTGATAAGATTTTGAGAAAACTCGCATCTACAATTATTTTTATAAAAAATAAAAACCTAAAAAAACATTACTCAAAGTTGGTAAAAATTGAATTTCGACTCAAATATCTTTTCAAAACTTTGAGATTATGGCTTCCAACTTATTTTATCTGATTAGAAATATTGTTTTCAACATTCGGTACAATTTTGAGAAAAATCGAATTGACAGTTTTTTTTTAACAAAAAATAAAAACCTAAACAAAAAACAATACTAAAACTTGGTAAAAATTTATTTTCGACTCAAATAACTTTTCAAAAATTAAAAATATTGGCTTCAAACTTATTTTATTTCACAGAAAATATTGTTTTCGACATTCATTCATTTTTGTAAAAAAAATCCAAATGTCTATTTTCTCATAAAAAAATAAAATCTACAAAAAATAGTACGCAGATTTGATGAAAATTGATGCTCTTTTCTCGATATCTCTCAAATTAATTTCATTCATCCAATTTGTAGGTATTTGTTTTTATAAGAAATAAAAAAATTTAAGAAATGCTACTAAAATTGGTAAAAATTTGTTTCGCCTAAAAATCTATTTAAAAAAACTAGATTTTGAAATCAAACTATTTCATTATATGAAAAATATTGTTGGTAATTTTAAAATTTTTAAGAATATTTCAACTGACAACTTTTTTAACAAAACACGAAAACCTACAAACTTTTAAGCAAGACAAATCAACAGAGGGGATGGGAAGTTATCAGTGTGGGTTGCATCCCAGCCTCTTTTTCTGTGGCATTTTTAACGGAATTTTGTTACGTATTTTGGATTTTTGAAATAAATGTCAGACTCAATATTTGTAGTTTTTGTAAGGAAAAACTGCCGAGTGGATTTATAGTAAAAATTGTGCCAAGTAGAAACAAAAATGCTTTTTATAAAATTAAATAAGTTTAAATTCATATTTACACTTGTTTTCAAGATATTCAAAATACGATATAAAAAAAAACGTTTAAAGTTTTTTTTGTTAAGATTGAGAAAGGGTCTTTTCAATTTCACTTTTAGAGTTATTTTCTTTGATTTTTATTAAGACAAATTCTTACAACTTAGTGTACAAATAAGTTTTAAACACTTGAAAGACTTGAAATTGCAGTGACCTAAAACCGAGAATATCCCAAAGAGAGAGAATAAGATCATTAAATTGTCGCTTCGAGAAGAAAAACATATTAAAATTATATCTGCATCCGTTTGTTCTCTGTGCTCGCGTGCCTCGTTCGCTTATCTATATAGCAATCGTCTTTTAAGTTCCAATAAATAAAAAGGACACATTTCAACCTCACATAATTTATACCTAACTAATACATACATACACCACCCACTTACACACACCCACATAACATAACAGCCATGCAGCCGATGTAATCAAATTCTCATTTTTTTCTGCCATAAAAGGGGACTTTTCATTTCTCAAATTTACAAATAGCATGAGTCACCCACAAAGTCGGAAGTATCCATATACTCGATAATACCTACGTTACATACAGCGCAGCCCCACATACCTACAGTAACTTCCTCCTGATCCTTCGGTATGTCCTTTTTCCCCCCAAAAAAAAAAAAAGAAAATATATATTTGTGCTTCTTATCCAAATGGATTAACAACACACGTCCTCCAGCTCAGCCCAGTCTCCCAATCTGCCCCCTCCAAAACAAAAAGTACGGCCAAGCCAATATGTATGCCATGTTCAACATCTCCACAATTTAATACGCGATGCTAGTAAAATTACCAACAGATTGGATTCTGGGGGGCTGAATTGAAGGTACATATCAGGTTAGGGAAGTAGGTTGTAGAAGGATACGTATGTATATATCCTATATCATGCACTTTTGCTATAAAAAGGACATAAAATGAACAAAGTGTACGCTCGCTAACTCTCCTGTGCTATGAATGGTCTGCTAGAGCTAACGCTAACGCTAGCGCAGAGCAGCGCAGTGGTGCGGTGTGTTTTTTGATCCCCATTTTACAGATGGCAATTTCGATTATGAAGCAATGTAGTATAGGTACCTATTATTTTTAGTCCTTTTTTCCATTTTGCCACACCACTGTAAAATATTGCAGTTCCTTATAAATTGAGTACAGTAGAATGAACGTTGAGTAAAATATAAAATCAAAAATGAGAGGTGGCTTTGGCTCGTTTCCACCATTTTTTAAATATACATACATATATGTATATATATAATTTTATCAAAAAATATAAAATATGGACGGACATTTTTGTTGGCTCATTTTTTCCTATGTGTTTTAATCCTGTTTTATTTTTCTATATCACAATCACAATCACATATTTTAAGCCTTGGCCATAAAGCGTGTTGTTTTATATGTACAATATTTGCTATCATCGTTATTGACTGGAAATTTTTTAAATCGAATATTTTATATTGAAATATGACCTGTTAAATTAAATGTGAATGAAAAGGAGAGGGTGTTTTGTACACGAGTAGAGAAATAATAAAAAAAAACAACTTTAATCAATTGATTAAGTGAAAAGGGTTTTTGAGATAGGTTACAGTGTCAGCAAAATGGAAATAAATTTGCATAAAATTCGACCACAATTTTCAATTTTAGTCATGTTTCATGCTGTGCGTTGCGTAGGATGGAAGAATGTTCGTGTTGAAGTGTTGGTATATTTTTTGCCTCATAAAATGGTGAAATTTTAAGGAAATACGAGTACGAGTAGCTATACTTTTGAAAATGAATTGAAAAGAAATCTTAAGGAAAATGTATGGTTATTTGTAGTGATTTTCCTTTTAAAATTAACATAAAATCTGAGCAAATCATTTGAGGATAAAAAAGCTTTTATTTCTATTAGGTCTATAGGTGTATCGTTTTTTAAAAATAATAAACTACCTATAAAACGAATGTTTTGGACCTTTTCAAAATTGATTGATTGAGTTTATTGCACCATCACCATTATAAATTATTTTAATAGTAAATTATTATTAATTAAATTAAGTATATAAATTATGTACCACAATAGTCCGTTGATAACAATAACTATTCATGCGTGCGAGTAATGTTTTTAAGACTGGAGGGGATCTACAGTTTTATGCCGAACGGATATAATTTGAGAAAGCACTTTTCATGAAAGAATTACTCATGGAAGATTTGTCAATTCCTCGCAATTCCCATGACAGCACAACGCACGTATTAATTAATTAAAATAAATTAAAATAAAATATATTTTTCTACTGCTTTCACCACTGTCCAAGATATGGATTTTTGTTAAAAATCAAAAAACACTGATAACTTCCCATCCCGTCTGTAGGTTTGTAGGTTTTCGTGTTTTGTTAAAAAAGTAATCAGTTAAATTATTCTAAAAAATTTAAAAATTACCAACAACATTTTGCATATATGATAAAAGAGTTTGATTTCAAAATCTGTTTTGGTTAACGAGATTTTTATTCGAAAACGAATTTTTACAAATTTTAGTAGCATTTTCTTAAAAGTTTTTATTTCTAATATAAACAAATACAAACTGGATAATTGAAATTAATTAGAAGCCAATATTTTCTATTAATCACGAGATATCGAGAACCGAACATCAATTTTTACCAATTTTGCGTACTATTTTTTATAGATTTTAATTTTGTATAAAAAAAATGACTGTTAGATTTTTATAAAAAAAAATATACTGAATGTTAAAAACAATATTTTTTATAAAATAAAATTAATTTAAAGCCTATACGATTATCTTAAATTTTTGGAAAGATATTTGAGTCGAAATTCTTTTTTACCAACTTTTTTTGTAGGTTTTTATTTTTTGTAAAAAATTTTTAATTTGATTTTTCTCAAAATTTTACTGAATGTTGAAAAAAATATTTCTCATAAGATAAAATAAGTTGGAAGCCATAACCTCAAATTTTTGAAAAGACATTTGAGTCGAAATTCAATTTTTACCAACTTTGAGTATTGTTTTTTTTTTAGGTTTTGATTTTTTTATACAAAAAACTATCAATTAGATTTTTCTCAAAATTTTACCTGATATCAAAAACGTTATTCTTCGTTGCACAAAATTGTTTTGGAGATAAAAGCATTTTTTATTCGTAAAATTTTCGAGGTGACACATTTTTTTTTTTTCAGTTTTTTTGATTTATAAAAAAAACCGTTAGTTGAATTTTTCCAAAAATATATTTGTTTAGTATTACGTTATAATATAAAATTTTATTCAAGTCTCTAGCGTTTTTGGTTCGTGAGATATTTAGGGTTAACCAAAATGTTCACCTTTAAAATTGGTATGGTTAAAAAACCACCCACTCAATTTTTTGAGAGTCCTTTCTGCGTTATTATCCGTATAACACAATTTATTTGAAGTCGATATCTCTACTGGTTCTTAAGCTATGACCACCAAAAAAAACTTTCCGAACGTACGAACGTTCTTTTGTCTGCAGGCTAAAAAAGGAACAAAAATCTTTTCTCAGTATCAGGAGTCAGTCAATTTGAAAAGTTGCAGTTCCATCGATTGGGCAATTTTTTTAGTTGGAAATAATTTTAAGTTTAAATATTCAACTAACCAATCGAAAGAACCGTTGTATTATACTGGAATTTCAATATTTATTGACCAAAAAAGTGACTTATAGTTTTGAAAATGGTCAAGATAGTTTCAAAATGTGGACTTATAGCGAAACAAAAATTATTTTTCTGGTTATAGAGTGAGTTAAAAACTGACTAAGACAGGCTGGTTTGCAGAATTTTATTAAAACAGAAAACATTCGGATAAACAAGTTACCAAATTCGGAAAGACTATGACCAAAGACCCTATGACCTTGCCTATCACCATATAAAGTATGACCATTGTTTACGGGACAACCTATAAAAAGCTTTTTGAGACTATTCAATACTCAGTTTTAACATTCATAGTATTTCACAAAGTTTTCGAAGATCTTCATAAGTTATTAGGTTTCACCTGCCTTACATAAATTAAAAAAAAAAGTTGAACCATTCTTATTGAAACGGCTTTAAACAGAAAACTATAAAACGTTGAAAACGGTTATTTTTAAAATTTCAGCAGATACAGTTAAAATAGAAGTTAGAATTTAAAATCAACAGTTAAAATTTCCTTCAAAATGTATATTTGAAAACCATGAAAACATCAAAGTCAAAGTTTATCAAAATTTCTGAAAACTAAGCAAGATTTGTTCTTTGAAAAATCATCAGAGAATTTATTTTTAAAAATTATATTGCGTTTTACCTTAGCTTTATAACACCGTTTTTGGTTATCTTTGACATTTTTAAGAAAAACATAGTATTTTAAAAAGATGGTGTTATCGAAAAATTTTAAGGCGAGATGTGAGTTCACGACAACTTAACCCCTTTTTAAAAGTATTGTTTTTTCTTGGGACAGAAAAATAAACTAATTTTTTCAACCATTGTGATATACAACTTTTTAACACTTTAACAAAAAAGTCTCGGTACTGTGTAAAATAATATCAGTTAAGATAATTCACTTTTTAAATATTTAAACAAAAAAATTTACATTTTTCAATTTAGAATCTTCTAAATTAATGAACTTTATCTAACTTAACACAACGAATCAGACCCTAGATGACAATAAAGTCAATCCCTCATGTGATAAATGTCTGAAGATACTTTGGTAAATCAATTGACTAAGATTAATGTACTAAAAATTCACGCTACCATTTTGTCGTTGCAGACACGTGTGTCTTTTTTGTCTAGCCACCCCATATTTGAGGCATCACAAAACAAGAAAAAAAATATAAACAAGTAAACAGCTTAAAATATAATTAAAATTAAAAATTAATGACGTCACATGCCACATTATTGCTTTTTGGTCCAGCTAAATTATATCCACATCTACACAAAACCGAAAACCCACATTAATGCATACAGTTCTCTAATTGGAATCAACCTTGCAGTATTTTTGTTTGCCTTTGTGTTATCCCCAGACAGGATGTCTACTCTGTATTAATTCACTGAAAGAAAGTTTATAATCTGACAGTTAGTGTTTTAAATGCTATACCTAAGCTTCATTCATCAACTTTGACTAAATTTTTAATTAGTTACAATATTTTAACTTCCCTTAGGAAGTTATTGTAATGGGTCCGATTTGTCAAATTGAAAATTTTGACATTTCTCGACGTTTCAAGGTCCCTAGAGTCGAAATAAAAGATTTTTAGAAAGATGTCTGTGCATGCGTGTGTACGTGCGTTCGTACGTTCATACGTCCGTATGTCCGTACGTTTGCGATGTTTTTTTCGTCGTCCATAGCTCAAGAACCAGAAGAGATGTCGACTTCAAATAAATTTTGTTATATAGATAATAAGGCAAAAAGATGCAGAAAGGGCTCTCAAGTGGGTGGGTGGTTTTTTTACCATAGCAGTTTAAAAAAAAGGTGAAAATTTCAGTTAAACCTAAAGATCTCATAAACCAATGACGCTAGAGACTTGAATTAAATTTCATATTAAAGATTGTAACGTGATACAAAACAAATATATTTTTGGAAAAAATCTAAATAACGGTTTTTTTTATAAATCAAAGAAACTAAAAAAAAAATATGATTTCATCTCCAAAACAATTGTGTGCAACGAAAAATAATGTTTTTGATATCTGATAAAATTTTGGGAAAAATCTAATTAACAGTTTTTTTCATAAAAAATAAAAACCTAAAAAAACATTACTTAAAGTTGGTAAAAATTGAATTTCGACTCAAATATCTTTTCAACAACTCGAAATTAAGACTTCAAACTTATTTTATATAATAAGAAATATTGTTTTCAACATTCTGAAAAATGTTGAGAAAAATCAAATTGACAGTTTATTTTACAAAAAATAAAAACCCAAACAAAAATTAATAAAAGTTGGTAAAAATTGATTTTCGACTCAAATATCTTTTCAAAAATTTTAGATAATGGCTTCTAACTAATTTTAACTTATAAGAAATATTGTTTTCAACATCCAAAAAAAATTTGAGAAAAATCGAATTAACAGTTTTTTTTTACAAAAAATAAAAACCTAAACAAAAAAATTAATAAAAGTTGGTAAAAATTGATTTTCGATGCAAATATCCTTTCAAAACCTTGAGATATTAGCTTTGAATTACTTTAATCTTTTAAAAATTATTGTTGTCAACATTCAGTAAAATTTTGAGAAAAATCGAATTGACAGTTGTTTTACAAAAAATAAAAGCTTAAAACAAAATTTAACAAAAGTTGGTAAAAATTGATTTTCGACTCAAATATCTTTTCAAAAAATTGAGATTATGGCTTCCAACTTTTAAATTATAAGAAATATTGTTTTCAACATTCGATAAAATTTTGAGAAAAATCTAATTGACAGTTTAAGAAAAAAAAAACCTAAAACCTAAACCTGGTAAAAATTTACTTTCGACTCAAATAGCTTTTCAAAAATTACAAATATTGGCTTCAAACTTATTTTATTTCACAGAAAATACTATTGTTTTCGATATTCAGTAATTTTTTTATAAAAATCTCACAGTCCGTTTTTTCATAAAAAAATAAAATCTACAAAAATAGTACGCAAATTAGATAAAAATTGATACATATAGACAAACTTTTAAGCAAGACAAATCGACAGACGGGATGGGCAGTTATCAGTGTGGGTCGCATCCTAGCCTCTTTTTGAACTTAATTTTGTGTCAGAAATGATGTTCAAATATCAAATTTCCACGATCTCCTTTTTAGCAAAAAAAAGACACAAGAATAACAGACTCTTTTCCCAAAAAAACCTTTATCCAACACCCGCCTACCAGACTATGTTAAACTTACTGCAAAGATGTATCTAAAGCTGCGTCCTTATTTCAGCACCCACATTCGCCAATATCTTACAGTTTTGATGTATTTTGGGAAATCTTTTTATAGCAACCTGGAGCTTGGGGGCTTGAATAATTCATTCGGTGTTGAGCATTTCTTTTTTTTTGTTCTTTCAATTTGTTAAGCTTTCCATGAGGGTTGCTTTTTTATTTTGCTCGCTGTTCATATGGATAGGATAAACTTATACATGTAGATACTTTCCCTTTTCTTGGTGAAAAAGAAATATAATTTTAAGACTTCTCTTGGTAGGTGAATATGGACCAGGATCAAGAATCGAATCCAAGAAGAAATTTTTGTTTACAAGGTTAACTTTCTTGGTTCGGTAGTTTTCGAAGAAAATACAAAATTAAGGGAAATAAAAGGAAACATTGAGCATAATGGGGGTATAAGAAAACAGAAATATGAGGCCGTTGAACCTTATTAATTATGTAAGCAATTGTACAAATCTATAAGAATAAGTAGAAGGAATTGAGTTTTACAACAAAATGATAGATTTTGTTTTTCGATAGAATGAGCACTTAAATTGAGGGAGCCAAATACATTTAAGACGTATCATTTAAAATTAAAAGGAAAAATTGGGCTTGACCAGAAATTGCCTTCATTCACTTGAAATAAAAACAATAAAAAAGAGAAAGTAAAGACATATTGATTTACACTGCCACAACCTTCATGGATATTCGGCTTTCTATGTTCTTTAAGATTTACAGCCAAATCAGGAAAATGAAAAACTCTCACCAGATTTGTAATTTTTACATACGAAATACCCTTTTAAAATGTATTTAAATGTTGTATATAAGCGTTTTTAAACCCTTCGATACAAGGCTCTCGGTGAAAAATCCAAACTTTAACAAATTTAAGTTTTACTACAGAAAGCCCGGAATACGAAAGAATATTAATTTCAAAACATGTTTTTTTTTAAAGAAATAGTTATAGATGAGGTCACAAATTAGCTGTCAATAAAGCACTTAAACTGCTGCCAAAAGTTGAAAAAAAGAGGCTGGGATGCGACCCACACAGAAAACTTCCCATCCCGTCTGTCGATTTGTCTTGCTTCAAAGTTTGTAGGTTTTCGTGTTGGGTTAAAAAAGTTGTCAGTTGAATTATTCTTAAAAATTTTTAAATTACCAACAATATTTTTCATATAAAGAAATAGTTTAGTTTGAAAATCTAGTTTTGTTAAATAGATTTTTAGTGAAAAACAAATTTTTACCAATTTTAGTAGCATTTCTTAAATTTTTACTAATTAGATGAATTAAATTAATTTGAGAGATATCAAGAACCGAACATCAATTTTTACCAAATTTGCGTACTATTTCTTGTAGATTTTATTTTTTTATGAAAAAATGGACTGTTGGATTTTTATAAAAAACCACTGAATATCGAAAACAATATTTTCTGTGAAATAAAAAAGTTTGAAGACAATATTTTTAACTTTTGAAAAGCTATTTGAGTCGAAAGTAAATTTTTACCAAGTTTTAGTATTGTTTTTTTGTTAGGTTTTATTTTTTGTAAAAAAACTGTCAATTAGATTTTTATCAAAATTTTACTGAATGTTGAAAACAATTTTTTTTAAAGATAAAAGCCAATATCTCAAAGTTATGAAAAGATATTTGCGTCGAAAATCAATGTTTACCAACTTTTGTTAAATTTTCTTTTAAGTTTTTATTTTTTGTAAAAAAAACTGTCAATTCGATTTTTCTAAAAATGTTACTGCATGTTGACAACATTATTTTTCAAAAGATAAAAGTAGTTAAAACCCAATATCTCAAATTTTTAAAAAGATATTTGAGTCGAAAATCAATTTTGACCAACTTTTATTAATTTTTTGTTTAGGTTTTTATTTTTTGTAAAAAAAACTGTCAATTCGATTTTTCTCAAAATTTTTCCAAATGTTGAAAACAATAATTCTTATAAGTAAAAATTCGTTGGAAGCCATAATCTCAAAATTTTTGAAAAGATATTTGAGTCGAAAATCAATTTTTTACCAACTTTGAGTAATGTTTTTTTTAGGTTTTTATTTTTTATAAAAAAAAATATAAATTCGATTTTTCTCAAAATTTTACCAGATGTCAAAAACATTATTCTTCGTTGCACAAAATTGTTAACTTCCCATAGGAAGTTATTGTAATGGGTCCGATTTGACAAATTGAAAATTTTGACATTTCTCGACGTTTCAAGGTCCCTAGAGTCGAAATAAAAGATTTTTAGAAAGATGTCTGTGCGTGCGTGTGTACGTACGTCCGTACGTCCGTACGTCCGTACGTCCGTACGTTCGCGACGTTTTTTTCGTCGTCCATAGCTCAAGAACCAGAAGAGATATCGACATCAAATAAATTTTGTTATACAGATAATAAGGCAGAAAGATGCAGAAAGGGCTCTCAAGAAAATTGCGTGGGTGGTTTTTTTACCATAGCAGTTTAAAAAAAAGGTGAAAATTTTGGTTAACCCCAAATATCTCATGAACCAATGACGTTAGAGACTTGAATTAAATTTTGTATTATATATTGTAACGTGATACAAAACAATTATATTTTTGGAAAAAAATTCAATTAACGGTTTTTTTTATAAATCAAAAAAACTGAAAAAAAAATTTGTCACTTCGAAAATTTTACGACTAAAATATGATTTCATCTCCAAAACAATTTTGTGCAACGAAGAATAATGTTTTTTGACATCTGATAAAATTTTGAGAAAAATCGAATTGACAGTTTTTTTACAAAAAATAATAACCTAAAAAAAAATAAAAAAAAAGTTGGTAAAAATTGAGTTTTGACTCAAATATCTTTTCAAGACTTTGAGATATTGGCTTTAAACTACTTTTATCTTTCAAAAAATATTGTTTTCAACATTCAGTAATATTTTGAAAAAAATAGAATTGACAGTTTTTTTACAAAAAATTAAAAACCGAAAAAAAAATTTAACAAAAGTTGGTAAAAATTGATTTTCGAATTAAATATCTTTTCAAAAATTTGAGATAATGGCTTCTAACTAATTTTAACTTATAAGAAATATTGTTTCAACATTAGGAAAAATTTTGAGAACAATCGAATTGACAGTTTTTTTACAAAAAATAAAAACCTAAACAAAAAAATTAATAAAAGTTGGTAAAAATTGATTTTCGGCTCAAATAGCTTTTCAAAAATTAAAAATATTGGCTTCAAACTTATTTTATTTCACAGAAAATATTGTTTTTTATATTCAGTAATTTTTTTATAAAAATCCAACAGTCCGTTTTTTCATAAAAAAAAAATAAAATCTACAAAAAATAGAACGCAAATTTGGTAAGAATTGATACATTTAGACAAACTTTTAAGCAAGACAAATCGATAGACGGGATGGGAAGTTATCAGTGTGGGTCGCATCCCAGCCTCTTTTTTTGGAGATAAAATCATTTTGTATTCGTAAAATTTTCGAGGTGACAATTTTTTTTTTCAGTTTTTTTGGTTTATAAAAAAAACTGTAAACTGGATTTTTTTCAAAAAATATACTTGTTTGGTATCACGTTATAATATATTATATCAAATTTAATTCAAGTCTCTAGCATTTTTGGTTCGTAAGATATTAAGGGTTAACCAAAATGTTCACCTTTTTTTTAAACTGCTATGGTAAAAAAACCACCCACGCAATTTTCTTGAGAGCCCTTTCTGCATCTTTCTGCCTTATTATCTGTATAACAAAATTTATTTGAAGTCGATACCTCTTCTGGTTCTTGAGCTATGGACAACGAAAAAAACGTCGCGAAAGTACGGACATACGGACGTACGGACGTACGGTCGTACGTACACACGCACGCACAGACATCTTTCTAAAAATGTTTTATTTCGACTCTAGGGACCTTGAAACGTCGAGAAATGTCAAAATTTTCAATTTGACAAATCGGACCCATTACAATAACTTCCTATGGGAGGTTAAAAACCTCAGTATATGGGTTTTTCAATAAGGGTAGGCAGATGTTGTGTGTAGATGTTTGCTGCGTGGCACATAGCGACGTCCTGTTGGAACCACATGTCGTCTAGGTCCATATAGTTCAATTTGGACCATAAAAAATGAGTTATCATCGTAATGTAGCGCTCGCTGTTGACGGTGACCGCCTCACTAACGTCGCGTCGTTTTCAAAAAAGTACGGAACAATTACGCCCCCCGGCCGCCGCGCTGGCCCAAAATCTACACCAAACGGTAAGTTTTTGAGGTTGCATTATCACCTGGTGAACCTCGCATGGATTGGTGTAGTCCCATGGATGAATTTGCTTGTTAACACAGCCATTCATCCAAAGGTGCGCCTCTTGACTAAAGATGATTTTTCGGCCAAAATCGGGGTCCCAAACGATTCGAAGCCCAGTCAGCGAACAAACGGTGTTCTCTATGGTCATGAACTTTGAGCTTCTGGGTCACTTGGATGATAAAGTTTTTTCACTTGTACTGCCTCTTGCGGGGAATTGTCATGAGTGTTTTCTCAAATAAGCCGTTCGGATTTGGTTTAAAACTGTAGGTCCCTCCATCTCACACACACAAGAATGGTTGAGAGTTGTAAGTCACTTGGCCCCTGAACGGACTGTTGCGCCACCTAATTTATTTATTTTTAAACACTGGGTTTAATCCAGAAAGTAATTTAAAGTTTATTTATTTATTCCATCAATGGACTATAGTCTGCTGATTACATTTAATATGATAAATAAGCTTACAAGATAATAATAGATATTAAAAATTAGCTTTGATACAAAACAATTAATTGATTAAGTAACGGTATGATTATACAGATTTACATATGATAAGTTAAAAAGTCTAATACTTGTCGTTTAAATTGATCCCTACTCACTATAATGTCGACTTCATTGCAGACGGAATTAAACAATGTCAAGGAACGCGAGATAGGCTCATTTAAGCCATAGTTGGTCCTATGATTAGACACATAAAAAAGGACACGTCTGTTCCGAAGTAATCTTTCCGGGACATAGAACTTTATTAGAGACGATAATTCAATTGAATCGATACGATTACATAAAATATCTTTAATAAATACTATGCTTTGAGTATTTTTTCTAACTTCAAGCGTTTTCAAATCGATAAGTGCACATCTTGAAATATAGTTCGGCATATCATCGGTCCAATTTAGATTTCGAAGTGCGAATCTGGTAAATCTTTTCTGAATTCGTTCTATTCTTTGTACACCAATCGCATAAAATGGACTCCAAATTATATAACAATATTCAAGATAGGGAAGAACTAATAAGGTTTTAAGTGTATATACGTCTCTAAATTCTTTCGAGTTTCGTCTTATAAAACCAAGCATTGAATTACCTTTGGATACAACAAAATCTATGTGCGCTCTGAAATCCAATTTTGAATCTACAAACACACCAAGATCCTTCACCAATTCGACCCTTGAAAGTGGTTTATGATTGAAGTTATATGAATAATTTATAGCATTAATTGACCTAGTTGCACTAAAAATCTTGCATTTTAAAGAATTTAACTCTAGGTGATTGTATTCGCACCAGTTTAAGAAAAGATCAATTTCCATCTGAAAACTTAAACAAACAGTTAAAGAGCGAATGGGATAAAAAATTTTTACATCGTCAGCATACATTAAGCATTTAGATTTATGAAAGGTTAAGGGTAAGTCATTAATAAAAATGAGGAAGAGCAATGGACCAAGGTGACTTCCCTGAGGAAGACCTGAGTCAACACTAATAGGAATAGAGTAATACCCAGATATGTTAACGATTTGACTTCTATCAGATAGGTATGACTCTAACCATAAAAGAAAATATCTATCACAACCTAACAACTTAAGTTTTTGGAGTAGTAAACCGTGGTGGACTCGGTCAAAAGCTTTAATAAAATCAGTATAGAGTACATCTACTTGGAATCCCTTTTCGATTTCATTTAAACAACAATTAGTGAAAAGAACGAGATTTGTGGCCGATGAGCGACCTTTAATAAAGCCATGTTGACTAGGCGATAAAAACTGTTTCACGGATGCATAGAATTTATCAGTAATAATTTTTTCAAAAAGTTTTGGAATAGCTGAAATTTTCGAGATTGGCCTATAATTTTTAATTAATTGTTTGGGGCCACTTTCATAAATAGGGTTGATAAATGATATTTTCCACTCGTCCACAAACTCTCCTGACAAGAGTGATTTGTTATATAGGAGTGTGAGAGGAAAACAGATAGATGAGGAGCATTTTGATAAGAGAAGGGCGGAATTTTATCATAGCCTGCTTTTTTAGAAACATCTAATTCACATAAACCCTCAAAGACTTTATTCACCGATAAATGCGGAAGAACAAAATTTATAACGGCATTGAAATTTGAATACTTAGAATTGAGATCCTCGATTATATCTTTATTGTAAGATGATTTAAAAAAATTAGCAAAAAGGTCGGTAGAAGATTGTAAATCATTAGATTTTTCATTTCCATATTCCATACACTGTGGAAAATGAGACACATTTTTGCGTTTCGAATTTATAAAAATCCAAAAAGATTTACTATTTTTTCTAATATTTGATTCAGTAGAATAAAATAAATAAATAAAAATAATGCATCAAGCAATTTAAAGTTTTTTAAAATTCAATGCTTTTCGCTATTATTGGGGGGTGTCTTTTAACTGTTTGTTGTGATCTTCAAAAAAGATTAAAATATGGTATTTGTTTTTGATATGGAATATGAATATGTCAAAATACACATTTTGAAAAAAAGTAGTTATTTTTAAAATGGTTAAGCTTATGAAATAAAGGCTAAGACAAATAGTATGCTTTGGTAAAGGTGTTTAGACGATTTTAGCTATAGAAAAGGAGATAGCCACGAACAACGATTTGGCGAACTTTGGGGTTTCATAACTTACGACTGCAGAAACGAAACTTTATGAGACTTCTTACACAATGTTTAGAATGCTAAAAGGATTGTATACAAACATTTCTAGCTTACTATATCATACTTTGAGGAGACATTTATTGCAATGAACTATATAGGGATGTTCAGAAAGGACTTTTTAAAAATAATTATTTGGATTATTTTTTTTACTATAGACATTTTAATAAAAAAACGTGAATATTTTCAAGAAAAAAAGTAAATATTTTGGTCTTGAATATTCCACTTAAAAAAAGATATAGACTTTAATTTTTAGTCTACAGGCTTTTTGCAGTAAGCGATTTCACTTCAGTTTTAAAAAGGCGGGTATTCGTCAAGAAAAATCAACGGATGTTTATTATAACATAAAGGGAAAAGTATGCCATTAACACTGTAAAATGATAACCGCCTAATGACTGCCGCCTAACGGTTGCAGCAACATATTCTTTTTAACGAAATTTGTCCATGACCAATTACTACATTTGTTGTTGTAAGTCCTTCATAACTCACGAATTCAAGCTTTAAGAGGTCTTAAAGGAGCATTACTAGACTGTATACCTCTTATAGCCCCAAAAAATAAAGACCAAAGGTGCTTAATCACAACATCTCTTTGAGCAATTGTTATCACCTCTTCAAGAAATAACGCGGTTTAGAGAAACTTACTGCAAAACTAGAAACTGCAAAATTTTAATTCGTTTTTGAAGCGTGTCTTGTTTTATTTCTAGTAATGGCTTAGTTTTTGCTTTTTAAATGTCAAAAGATGACAATTGTTCAATTAGGGGGCTATTCAAAATGTCATCTCCTATTGAGAAATAATTATTTTTCAGAACTAAAATGTTTTTGACACCTGATACATTTTTAGGGAAAATTAAAAATACAGTTTTTGTTGCAAAAAATAGAAATTGGTAAAAATTGATTTTCAGCTCGAATATCATGACAAAAAATAAAAAGTTTGACTTCTAATAACATATGTTTTAATTGCTAAAATATTGAATTTTCAATCAAAATATTTGGTCTTAATTTATAATTGCGAAGGCACTTAAGGCTCAAAGTACAGTTCACAAAGGTACTAACAACAATGGAACTATACAGGCTAAAGTAACATGTTTCACGAGTTCCAGCTTGATCATCCTTTTTGATTTGCTTTTGCTGAATTAGCAATTTAATTAGTCTAACCATACCACATCTGTCTACCGATTCATCATATACATATTATTACTCTTGAAATCTATCTAACTTATATAGAAGAAAGTCATATTGCACAACAATCACGTTCTCACAATAATAATAATTCTATTCTCGAAACAACAACGAACATAATATTGTTAAATCACCGTCTGCCCACACCCCCATCACCATCACTATTATCCACACCATCATTTTGCAGAAATTGATATCAGCACTAAATGCGGAGATGCCATATCCCTGTCTTATGTCCCATGTTCCATACATAATACATATCCCATATCGCCATGCAAAAGAGACTTCTAAACGCGATTGTAATTTGTCATCATCAATTATGCAGATATTATACAACATTTCGTATAGCAATTGGGCCGCTTACACTCTTAATAACATCTGTTCAACACGATATGTCTTCTTATACTCATCATATAGAACTCTTACAGTCGAAGTTGGTTATAACGAAGTCCTCGGGCTCGGGTCTGGAGTCATAATATTTAGTTTAAATATTTTCAATTTCCAGGGTGGTTAAATTTTGAGGGCCGATGTTGATTTTACATAACACATTATTAAATTATTTTCGAAATTCTGTTCATTTCTTTTTATTATGATAATATTTGGTTCAATTATGTATGGAACGAAATTTTGGCTCCCAATGGGAGTTTCAAATTGCTGAAACCATTCAAAATATCGATACATATATCGCACTATAAAATGGTACAATGATATATCCTCTGTTTATGATAGAGATAGAAGTGGGCAATAGAAGCCGGAAATAATACGAAGAAATCCCCCGCAAACAGAATATTTTGGCTCGATAAATGAAAATACCCACAAGAACGATGTCACGCCTCATAAAACAAGACCTAAGGCTTGGCGCTTACCTTGGAGGTACTGGGAAACCCCTGACTGAGCCTCTGTGCAAGATAAGAGCGACAAGATAAAAATGTTGCTTCAAAAACACGCAAACGGAGGACACAAAAATATTCATTTCAGAGATGAGAACAGTTTAACTGAAATTTAACCGTCAAAACGACAGGATTTACGCTCATAGCTCCAAGAAAGCTGTTGAAAAGGTTGGAAAAGGTCAGTATCCAGCTTCAGTGATGGTTTGGGGGGGAGAGTCGTATGACAGTTTACAAATTTGCATTTTTGTGAGCAGGGAGTGAAAACACGTGCTTCCAACTATCAAAGTGAAGTTTTATAAAAGGCTGTGAAGCCTTTAAGTAACACCTTAATTCCGGGCAAGCGCTGGATTCGTCTCACAAGGCAAAACCCACCTAACTTTGGCTTAAGGACAATATACCAGGGTTTATGACGCTAAATATTAGCGCTCGGGCAACCCGGATCATTGAAATATTGAGTCTCTTAAAGCTGACTTGGTTAAGACAGCAGCTTCGCTAACCCTGGAAGTTGTACGTGCAGCGATAGTTGAATGGCCGGATCGCTCAAGAAAGTGTTTCACTTTGAAAAAAGTGGTGGCCACTTTGAATAATTTTCTTCAAATTTATAATGTCAATTTAATACAAAATAAATATCTTGAAAAAAAAAAGTGGTAACTGGTTAATAATTTGAATAAGACGGACAGAACATGAGTGACAGAACTTATGGTAGGGCTAAGAAGAGTCAAATAAAGACTCCTATTCAAAGAGAATTTCCAGAAACTAAGTAAAATTCTAAAATGATTTAAAGCGAATAAGAACTATGTTGTATTTCAGCTAAAACACCGTTTTTGGTTATCTTTAATATTTTTTAAAATATAGGAATATTTGAAAAACCTCATGCGATTGAAAAATTAAAGGGCAAGATTAGAATTCAGGACAACTTAAGCATTGCTTTGTTTATGGAATAGCCGTCAAATTTGTGTAGGTAATATTTCTTTAGAAACTATAACATCATCAACCGAGTTTGACTGTCTTCCTAAATAATATTGCTGATGCTGACACTTGCAAATGTTAAACGGTATACACGAATTAAACTATTCAACAAACAACATCTAAGTTCTCATCATCAGAGTACGATTACGTAATTTAATTTTATCAACGAAATTAGAGAGTTGCATGTAGACGGAGTGGATTGTGTATAATGTTTAATGAAATTATTACAATTTAAAGCATCTTAGACACATGATCCAACCAAATGTTTGAAGATTTATTTCTTTATTAAAACAGTAGCTTAATTTTATAGGAATTAAATTTTGTAACATAATGCTCCCACAATGATGACAACGACCAGAGATGACGATGACTACGACGCGACCGACACGTCCTATCATCTGATGTGACAGACAAATGGTATTTTGATGTTAGAAGGGATTAGAGGGGGAAAATTCATAAAGAGTTTCTTAATTTTATGACTTTTGAACTATCCCAACTATAACATAATGCTGCCATCTGGACTAATGTGTTAATTATTAGGTCACATAAGACTTCAGTTTGTTTTCTTGTTGACTTTTCCAATTGATTAAAAATTAAATAGAACCATTTTTGTTCTTTAAGCAGTTCTTTCATTCATCATCAGTGCTGTCGTATAGTATTTAAATTGGCATTTCACATTGACAAATTGAATGAATAATGAGTTTTCTCAATTAAAAAAAAGTTACCACAGTTTTGTGTTAATTTTTAAATGTATTTTTTTAACCTTTCAAGACTTTGTATTACTTCTACTCAAGTACCATTCACCTTTAATAATTGATTTTACTTTATCATTAAAAAATGTCAGGAATTTTCTGTTTCTAAACTTATAATTATAAAATATGAGTCAACTGCACTACTTTTCTTTCTTCATAAAGAAACAATAAACAATTTGTGTAAAAACTATACACGAAATGAAAATGACCTCTTCTTGGTCCTCTTAAAAGAATATCCTTATCATTCATTGTTCGATATAACTTTCTCTAGGGAGACAGAGAAGAGAAAATTCATAAAACAGATAAAAAAAAAGTTTTCCATCATTATTATTATTATTGTCATCAACTTCTTCAATTTTAATTAAATCTCTGAATACTTCCGATTGTGACCTAATTTTCTGAAGATGAAATTTCATTATGATGGATTGGAGTTGAAAATTCAAACTCAGCATCTAAGGATAACAATAATTCAAAATATCCCTTCAGAGACCGAATGAGAGAGAGAGAGAGAGTGGGAGATAATGAGTGAAAGAGACACATCCATCATAACCAATGAATGGATATAAAAAGTCCTTAAAACTCAATTTGAACAGAACTGAAATCGAACTACTTATCCGTTGAGGCAGACATCAGCCATATCAGGAACTGAAGCTGAAATATTCAGGAAATAAAACATAGATATCGCTTAGTATGATGTAAAATTTTGCATTTGACATAATTTCATAATATTTAAATAGGTTGTAAGTAACAGGGAATATCCTGGGGAATGTAAAATGAAAGATGAGATCATTGTGAATTCTCGCATGGCACGAAAATAGCGTTCTAATTGTACTTCCTAAAATTTTCAAGTCGAATTAAAATGTCAAATCAAGATACGAGTAGAACGAGAACTAGAATCTGAATTAATGACAAATGAGAATGAAAGGTGCAGGCTCAGAACACTGCAGAAATTGCAAATTCACACATGAAAAACAATTTTCTAGCGAGCCGATGATATGTCACCACTTTCCAATTTCTACCTTTGGAGATACCTAGACATCAGAGAATAGACACAATGCACAATTTCATTGAAAAGATATGAGAAACAGTCACAACCAGAAGTAAAAAATCACAGCTCTACGAAATTATTTATGTTATATGTAAGTGTATATGGTAACTAGTAAGCTTTATTTTGACAACTGTCACTTTTGAAACTGTAATCTTTTAACATTTGCTAAGTTAAAACTACGCCCTTAATATAAATTCTCATTTTTTAAAATATCATAACATCCTAAACTTTTTTTAAGGACGAGACACGGAATTTGTCAATTGATATACATTTTGATAGTTTGTTTGCTATACTTGAATTGGAGACCTATCAAACTTCACAAACTATGAAAAAGAAAATTTTACAACTTGATATCTTATTAACTTCCCATAGGAAGTTATTGTAATGGGTCCGATTTGTCGAATTGAAAATTTTGACATTTCTCGACGTTTCAAGGTCCCTAGAGTCGAAATAAAAGATTTTTAGAAAGATGTCTGTACGTGCGTGTGTATTTACGTTCGGACGTTCGTTCGCGAAGTTTTTTTCGTCGTCCATAGCTCAAGAACCAGAAAAGATATCGACTTCAAATAAATGTTTTTATACAGATAATAATGCAGAAAGATGCAGAAAGGGCTCTCAAGAAAATTGAGTGGGTGGTTTTTTTTTACCATAGCAGTTCAAAAAGAGGCTGGGATGCGACCCACACATAACTTCCCATCGCGTCTGCCGATTTGTCTTGCTTAAAAGTTTGTTGGTTTTCGTGTTTTGTTATTTTTAGTCGTTAACCATTGTTTACTAATTTTAGTAGCATTTCTTAAAAGTTTTTATTTCTTATATAAACAAATACAAATTTGATCAATGAAATTAATTTAAAATCAATGTTTTTTATTATTCACGAGATATCAAGAACTGAATATCAATTTTTACCAATTTGGCGTACTATTTTTTGTAGATTTTATTTTTTTTATGAAAAAACTGACTGTTGGATTTTTATAAAAAATGTACTGAACGTCGAAAACAATATTTTCTGTGAGATAAAATTATCTCCAAAACAATTTTGTGTCACGAACAATAACGTTTTTAACATCTGGTAAAATTTTGAGAAAAATCGAATTGACATTTTTTTTACAAAAAAATAAAAACCTAAACAAAATATTAATTTAAGTTCGTAAAAATTGATTTTTGATTCAAATAACTTTTCAAAACTTTGAGACATTCACTTTAAACTAATTTTATTTTTTAAAAAATATTGTTGTTGACATTCAATAAAATATTGAGAAAAATCGAATTGACAGTTGTTTTTACAAAAAATAAAAACCTAAAAAAAAATTTATAAAAGTTGGTAAAATTTGATTTTCGACTTAAATATCTTTTCAAAAATTTTAGATATAGGATTAAAATTAACTTTATTTTATGAAAAATATTGTTTTCAACATTCAGTAATTTTTTTATAAAAATCTAACAGTCAGTTTTTTCATAAAAAATTAAAATCTCCAAAAAATAGTACGCAAAATTAGTAAACATTGATGGTCGGTTCTCGATATCTCGTTAATAATAAAAAAAAACATTGACTTCAAATTAATTTCATTCATCTAATTTGTATTTGTTTTTATAAAAAATAAAAACTTTTAAGAAATGCTACTAAAATTGGTAAAAAACGGTTAACGACTAAAAATCTCGCCAACAAAAACAGACTTTGAAATCAAACTATTTCATCATATCCAAAATATTGTTGGTTATTTTTATTTTTTTTAGAATAATTTAACTGATACACTCTTTTAACAAAACAAGAAAATCCACAAACTTTTAAGCAAGACAAATCGACAGACGGGATGGGAAGTTATCGGTGTGGGTCACACCCCAGCCTCTTTTTTGAAAATCTTTTTAAAATGAAGAAACACATGGCACCCTCTAAAAAATAATTCGACAGCTGTCAATTCATTGGTTTGAATATTGAGTTTTTAAATGGGAAACACAATGCAAATAAAAGCTAGATTTAAAACTGCCGTCGGTAAAAAGTCGGTAATCATAACCTTCAAAGAAACGAAAACGTTTATAAATTTCATATTCACAGTTGTCAAATTTAAAATAGATATCACTCTGTCAGTAAAATATGAAATTTTGGTATTGTAAAAAATAAACAACGTTTTCACTTCAAAACTAGTACCCAAGATTAAAAAAAAAAACTTGACAATAGGTACTAGTCTGTATAACTTTTAATGGGGACCCACAATTTTCTGCCAATACATATCAAATATTATAGTTGTTCTTATGTTTTTGTTCTAATAATTTTGTTTGCAACTGTGTTTATAGTCATTCAAAACACAATCGACAACAACTTTCTTCTTCCCTTATACCATATAAAGGTGGCTTCAACATTCGTTTATGTGCTGCTAATTGGCATTCAATTGAATATCATGCTTGAAATGATGGATGATTGAATTGATGAATAGCATTGTTCGTCGATTTTGATGAATTCATCATCAAAGTTCCATCTGTTGTTCTCTGAATTGATGGATCTATGGATAGATATAAATATACAGGCAAAACTCTGGCAAGGCACAAATTGATTACGTTTCGATGATTAGAAATTGATAAGAAATTTAGAATGGCAATTAGATTTGATTGGAAAATTTTGGTTTTTGAGATTTTTGACAAAGCTATTGTTGGTTTAGGTAAGTTTCAATAGAAGTTTGACATAAGAATTCTTAACAAACAAAGCATATCCTTTAAAATTAATATCTTTATTTTGATGTACATAAGTAAGTAATAGAAAGGTATTTGTTTTGTTAAACCAGAGCAAATTGACGAGAAAAACAATGAGCTATTGTTTTATGAATGTTTTGACATTGATAGTTCGGCCGATGGGTGTGAACACACCCACAGTGAAAGTTCGAAGTTATCAAATCATTGCTTTAAGGCTTTGTTTACAGTGAAAATTCGAAGCTGTCGAATTTTTAATCGGAAAACTTGTTATGAATTTTTATTAAATAGAAAACTCCGTTCAGCTCAAAACTAAGTTCACTGACAACAGTAAAACTAACAAAGAATAGAAAACGAGCTTGTTTTGTCAAACAAGAGCAAATCAACAAGCAATACACCGAAGTATTATTTTTATGAATGTTTTGCCGTTGACAGTTCGGCCATTATATTAAGGGTGTGTCCAAAGTGAAAGTTTGAAGTTATCAAATCAATGATTTAAGCTTTAAAGCTATGTTCTAAGTTGTCAAATTACAATTGGCAAACTTGTTATGCAGTTTCATTCAATAAACAAATATCATCCTTTTTTTAAGTTCAGTGACAACTGCAAAACTCCCAAATAATAAAAATATATACATGTGCCCCATCGAGCTTGTTTGTCAAACAAGATCTAATCAACAAGCAAAGCAACACACTGAAGTGTTACTTTTATGCATTTATTGACATTGATAGTCCGACCGATAGATAAAGGACATGTTCAAAGTGAAAGTTCGAAGCTGTCAAATCACAATCGGAAATTTTTTTATGAAATTTCATTAAATAGAAAAAAAATATTAATTTAATATACATATGTATGTAAATGTGACCAAACGAGTTTTTTTGTCAAATAAGAACAAACTGAAGACCACAACGAAGTACTGTTCTTATGCATGCTTTGACGTTGACAGTTCAGCCATTTATTTAAGGGTGTGTTCACAGTGAGAGCTTGAAGTTGTCAAATATTGTTTTTAGAAAAAACTTATACTTTTTTTCAAGTTCAGTGACAACTGCAAAACTTGTGTACCCCACGAACTCTTAAGTTTGAAAACCCTCGTTTTGCAATCGCTCCCCTTTATTCTCAATCTAAGGAGTTATCTGCATCTGCAGATCTCATTAGGGGACAACAAAACAAATGATACATATTTTCCAACCTCCTGAACATTGAAAGTGTGTGATTTGATCATCCAAGAATGGTTTGAGACAAAATTCTTTAACTGTAAAGTGTGATAAAAGTTATTTTACAAACACTTATCTCCCAAACAATAGCCAAATCTTAACAATTTCTCAAAAGACCTATTAAATTATGGTAAATTGTTGTTGCTGTTTTTCCTTCATGCCGAAAATTTCCCTAAAAGTGCTCCCGACGCGATACTGATGATGTTGGGGCTGGATAGGGAGATGCAATAGGGTTGGAAGTTTAGCCCTAGCTCTGGATGTGTCTAGTTGCTGCTTTCGAGAACGAAGAAGAACAATGCTTTTCTTCTAACAGAACAATTAATTTGCGTAAAAGTATTTTATTTTGTAACCTTTCTTGTTAATTTGAACGTTTTTGTTCCCTAGGTTTTTATAACACTTCCCTTCAGCCTTTTGTGTAGGTACCTATACCCAAGCCCGAAGACCATCGCAGGACAAAACCATCAGCTTTACGATCAGTATCATAGTAAATATGAAGCGATATAGCATCTAGGAACAATTGTTTCACTGTGAATATAATTCATATCGCTTTCGGAGAAGAAGGAACATTTAAAAGCTTTATCGTAATCCTTTGTGTAATGTCAGCCAGCCAGCCAGCCAGCCAGCGGCAGCAACAGTTTGCATTTGTTCTCTGTCGTTGTCGTCGTCGTCGTACCTACTCATATTCCATCGACTGCGACGACAATGTCCTAGTCAAAGCTATGTATGTTCTCGTCGTCGTCATCATCGTCGTTCTTTTCTTCTGTTCGAGTTTATAACCAAACGAAGAAATTCTAGAAAGGATCTCCTGGACTCTGTTGGCTTCTATTGTTCCTTCGAGGACAAAAGTATTTATGTTGAATTACTTGTGGGGATGTCCCTTTATTTTGTAAAAGACCGACTACGACGACCGACGAACGACGATAACAAACCAAAAGCTTTATATCATTTCTTTCTTATCTAACTTCTTTTTTTTTTTTAATTTGTATTTACAATCTATAGAAAAGAAAAGAAACAATTGAAATGATGAACGCATCCTGAGGAAAAGCGTTCCAGTTTTGTAGGGAATCTTTAATTTTAAAGTTAAAGTCAAACTTTGCATTTAATTGTTTCTTTTATATTTGTCGAGATTGGAAGCAGCAGTAGGAGTATGGATAGGGATAGGGATACCATCTGTTAAAGTCATCGTGTTGGTTGGTCGTTGGTTCGTCCTTTCGTGATATAGCAGGGCAAATGCGCGCTGGCCATCATCCTCATCATCATCATTGGACAAAAACGTGCAACAATATGGAATCCCTTCTAGGCCATAAATATTACCAAGTGAAAGGAATGAAATATATGATGTCCAAGTCGGTTGGCTTCCCGTATTATTTATATGGCTTAAAGCATTTTTTCGCTATTTGGTTCGCTCTACACTACTTCCATGTTGTTGTAGAAAGTGCGGGTGTGGTAAAAGAAAAAATATTCAATTGAACTCTATGAACTCTGATAGAATTCTATTCCTTTTTGCGTTTTCACCCAAAGCCCGAGGGATCCATAAATATCATGTTTTTTGTGTTATTTTTCAAGTGATAGGAAACACATTCCTTGATTAATCAAGAGAAAATATGGGTTTTTCCTCTTATGTACGTTGTTGTTATCAGAAATGTGCTTTTTCACCTAAAAATGAGTTGAAGGTTTGAGAAAGAAAGTCTTAAATTAAAAATGAGTCTAGAGTTTACATTTTTTATATAAACTTTTATAGAGTCTCGTTAAGCGGCCCATAGAAAACACACAACAATAAAATGTTGAAAGGTTACTTATATTTGCGGTCATTGCTTTTCGCTGTTTCCAGATTTTGTATCGTCCTTGCAAACTAATTTATAGTTTTGTTATACGAACAGCCTACAAAACATCATTTCATAATATAATAAATACAATAATTAACAACAATTAATATTTAATTTCTTGAATTCCAGAATTCGCATAGGAACATTTTATCAAGGGTGTGTTCGAAAACTCATAAAGCTAAGGGTGAGGGAACAATTTATTGCCACTGAATTAAATTTATAATTATGGATAAACTTCACACACTTTTAATTTGATTTAAAAACTAAATTAAAAAGAGTACTTATCGAAAAACATCTTTTAACCAAAATTCTTGATTAAAGCATTGTGAAATAAATAGATACTTTCCTATATTTTTTTATTATGTATGTATATAAAATTTACAAATTTACAGGGGTTCAACCCCTGCCTGTGCCATTTTAAGTTTTTTTTTCACGGAATTGACAAATCCTCCAAGAGTAATTCTTGTCATGAAAAGTGCTTTCTCCGATTATCCTCCATCTCTGATAACATTACTCGCACAAAGAAATGATTGAGAGTTGTAAATCACTAGGCCCTAGTTTTCAAAGGACTGGTGCGTCACCTAATTTATTTATTTTATAAATTTAATAAAAAAGAGTAATCGCAAAAATTACTACATAGTCGGGGGATTAATTTTGACATTTCTACCATAATACAAATGTCAAAAAATCACTCTAAGTCCACCCGTCTTATTATAAGTCTTTCAATCAGTTCTGTAATCGAAATAAATGTTTATATTTTCAGAAAATAAAAAAACTTACAATATATAAAAAACATGTTTATTTTTAAAAAACTATATAAATCTTCCAATTTAAGACCATGTCGGCACTTGAGATTCTCTTAGTTAGGATTGCATTGTTTTTGAACTGGCCAATGAAATGAATCAATTTGATTGGTCAGCGATCTGAATGCAAAAATGTGTTTAATTTTTGCATGATTTTACCCACACTTTCCCACATACAGGCCTCTGCAGCTTGTAGTAAAACCGAAATGTCAGCCTAGGTTTACCATGTTTGTAATGTTTGCTTCAATTTTATTAAGTAAAATATATTGGCAACCATATTGAAAAAGTATTTGACAGCTGATATTTTAAGGAGTGTCAAGATTGGCAACAGATTCAACTTGCATTTCAACCAGGAAATTTAATAGCAAAGAGTTTTTCTTGATTTTGTTTGTTAATAATGTTTAAAAAAAAATGACAAACAAAAACCTGTTTCTTTAATTTATTTGAATAGTACCAGTCTCGGAGCAAAAGCTCTCATATCCAATGTTGAAAATATGTACATACTGCACATACGGGACAATATTTGTTCCTTAGGTATAACCGAGTGTTTTGGAGATGAGAAGAAATTTTCTTATACGGATATACCCTTAAGTTTTGAAAATGTATCCTGTGCAATATATGTATCATGTATCATCGCAATTAACACACGGCAATTAGCATATCCAATTTTGAACAAAGGTAAACACAACTAACAGAACACAAACCAAATAAATAACAATAACACAACAAATGTCAAATGAACACTGAACTGAAATTCTGTTGAAATGTCAAATTGAAATGACATTAACTCAAGGTTTTTCATGTCCAAGTTGGATACTAACCAGCCGTGTCGAAAGCTTTGGAGTAATCTACGCTCGATTGGAATCGTTAAAAAAGAGACTATTCGAAATTTTCCTGATCCCAATCAACTTAACGATACCTTTGTTTTGAAAGAAGTTCAACAACTCAATTTTGTTCCCAACAGTGAAGTCTCAAGTGAACCATCAACGGTATTTCTGTTTGAAGTTATATCTGAATATGATGTCCTTGAGAGCATTCGTTCTATCAAATCAGATGCTTTTGGTGAAGATGGTGTGCCAATTTGCTTTTTAAAAATGATTTTACCTCACGTTTCCAATGCTTTGACACACTTAATTAATTTTTGCATATCCTCTTCATCTTTTCCTGGAAAAAAGCAAAGGTCATTCCTGTTGCCAAAAAGTCGAATTCTAGCTCTTGCTTGGACTTTCGGCCCATAAGTATTCTTCCATGTCTGTCAAAAGTCTTTGAGAAAATTCTGATCTCTCAGATATCTGATCACTTAAATAGATTCAATTTGCTGTCACAATTCCAGTCTGGGTTCCGTGCACATCATAGCTGTCAAACTGCTATGATAAAGGTTCTTGATGATATTCGGATTCAATATGACCGTGACAATTTAACCATTCTCTGTTTACTAGATTTCTCAAAGGCTTTTGACAGAGTTAACCATAATATACTGTGCGAAAAACTGAAGCACTACTTTGGGTTTCACGATACAGCTGTCCGTCTTATAAAAGATTATCTTTGTAACCGAAGCCAAAGAGTGCATTTTGGACAATTACAATCAGAGTCTTTGAACTTGCTAATGGGTGTACCGCAAGGTTCTATTTTAGGACCAGTATTGTTCTGTATTTACATAAATGACCTTCCAAAAGCTTGTTCGAATGTACTGCTACATCTATACGCAGATGATGTACAAATGTATATATCCCGTCCACTTGGCTTGCAAGAAGATTTGATATGTAGATTAAATGAGGATCTCACTGCAATATCCAATTGGTCACTCAAAAATGGTCTTACGCTTAATCCAAAAAAAGACCCAACTCATCGCGATATCCAAAAAGCAGTTTGATACGTCACTTCTGCCCCCAATTTTTCTACTTCAATCTCAGCTTGACCTTTTTGACAGTGTAACCAGTCTTGTTATTAAGGTGAATAAATCGCTTTCAGCTGAAAACCACACAAATTATATAGTCAGTAGAATTTACGCTGGACTCCGAAAGCTCTGGTTATTTTCTTCCCTAACCCCTGTTAATACTAAACTCAGGCTCATAAAAACTTTGCTTTTGCCTTTAATAACCTATGGTTATACAGTGTATTGTAAACCTGATTCGCATTCCCAACACAAGCTCCTTGTCGCATTTAATGACATGATTAGATATGTGTATGGACTTTGGAGACATGAGAACATATCCCATTATCATCGACTTGTCCTTGGATGTTTCCTTCAGCAATATCTTGATGCTAGGTGCTGTATATTCTTACACAAAATTATTCAAAGTAAAACACCTTTATACATTTATGAAAAACTTACATTTGCTCAATCCCTCAGAACTTTAAAGATTTTGGTACCGTATTATAACTATTTGAACTCATCGCGGCTCTACATGATCTATGCAACGAAGCTATATAACTCTCTCTTCCAGTGGCTATTAAGAAAATTATAAGTGTTTCAAATTTCAGAAATGCAATTACTTCTGAATTTGGCTAAACTCTTCAATGCTTTTTTAAATAAATTATAGGTAAGGAAAATTAAACAGGTTCTTTTCTACATAATACATTTACATAATTTAAATAAAATTTAAGAGAATTTATTTATACCCATACATTACAATTTGCGTACTTTATACACATACAGTCTTATTTAATAGAATTCGCTAAACAGATGAATAGTTATACAGTGAATAAGGATTTATGTAGGCTCTATGTAACGTTGCGAAAATTCCTTATTATAAAAAATTCTGCTATAAATTTTAGTTACAATGCTTATATCAAAAAAAAGTACCAAAATGTCCATAAAATCAGCTTGTTGTCATAACAACTAAAATATAACAAAATAATTCCAATTATTTGTATGATATTCTCTTTCGAAAATCTATATTTTTTTTAAATTCTTCGTTTCTTCGGCTCACGAGCTAAACTGGAGAGGCATTATTGTTTTTATTTTAATTTCAAAATGACATTTACGAAATAATAATAACAATAATTTCCTTATGTAGGCTCTATTCAACCTCAAAACGCGTTTAGCTTATTATGGGACTATGCAACCTTGCATTTTTGCGTTTAGAGGCATTATAGAGATTACATAACTTTATGTAGGCTCTATACAGCGTTTTTAAATAAGACTGATAATATTTAGGTTTTTTTATATAACATATTAAAATAATTGTTTCTTATCCAACTGTTAAGTACTATAAAAGAAAAAGTCTTACTGTACATTTTTATTTAATAAATTGAATTGAATTTGAATTTTCCTTAAGAGTCTGTTCATGTTTTCTAACTTTCGTTAGTTTTTGCAAGCTTCAACCAAATTTACATTAAACAAAGAATCTTCGTGGTTTAAGAAATATGTATGTCTTTTATCAGCGTTTTTCTTATAACCGTGTTTTTTATAAGCGACAAATACTGTAATTAAATGGTTAACACTTTTGTTCGTGTTAAGTTTTGGTATTAAGGTGAACAAAAATTAGCGAAAAAAAAAATTCCCCAAACTATCTAAGCCAAGAGAATTTTCTATTAATAATCTCTGCCTGTAGATCACTTTTTGAACATGTTTGAAGGTGAACGTGAAAAAATTTACTTCTTTTCGTGTTTATTTGACAAATGCCATATTGGATGACATTTCATCAATTTATAAAAATGACATGACAACTTTTGCCTTTAAGATTTTTCGGAGCAATCTTTTTCAAAATCTTATACTTTTTGACAAAATGTATAAAAATATATAGTGAAAATAATATCGCATGTCATAATATTTTCCTTGTATCTCTTTTTTATCGTATGATATTTTTCTTGCATGACATTTTACTCATGTATCTTTAACATCCAAAATAAAAAAAGATACTTTAAGTATTGAACCACAATAAAATTTTCCATTTCAATGCCGGAATTTTCTGTAGTTGAAAATCCGTTTTGCTTATCCTTTCAGATTTTGGGGTGATAAGATTTATTTCGACTTGTCTCTCAACTGCCACAAGCAATATATAAAAATATATCAAGAATGTAAAAAAGATTTCAAATATGTATCTGCAGCTATAGTTTAGCACTGCCTGGGCGGGCGTATATGTCTGAGAATCTTGGCAGACCTTTCCCAAGCTTATACTATGTATAGTATGTTGGATTTTAAGGGATTCTCAAAAGTCTTTCGGAATAACAACAACAACAATCTAAGCCAGAAAAATCAATTCAGCTCTTGGTACAAGTATCAGTATATTCTACATATACAATACATATATATTTTTATATATCTAAATGTTAATGCCACGAAAGGGAATTTCTTTTATGCTGAGACAGCACTTGACACATAGAAGAAAAAGAAAAGAAGAAGAAATTTGTTTTCAAGACGATGAAGATATGCAGATGCATTATATTGCTTCGGATTTCAAATCCAGAACTTGCCTTTTTCCCTTTAAGGGCTTCAGGGAGCCTGAATGTATCTTTGGTTGGGTGAAATTTATTGGAATTCTTCTCCATCTTTTGGTAAGAGAAAATTGGCTCACTTCTGGAGCTAGTTTCGCATAACCATCATCGCCTCAAATGTATACTGATGGTGGTGTAGGGAAAAAGTCTAACAACATCTTAGGCCAGCTGACGCAGCTGCAGGATAAAGGCGAATCGTGGAAACAGCATCATGATATGTTTAAATTGAACATATCCTCTTTAGCGGAAGGATATTCGATTTCCAAACTCGATTCTCATCACATGTGAAACCAGTCAACCGAATCGACTTACATTCACATCTTTTCACACCAACTCTGCCAACACAGCCCTTCTTCCATATTCAACTTCTCTGTGGAATGAAGAAGATTGTTCGATGATAGGATAACAAGGCAAACGTTCCCTCTAAAACGTTTTATTTCAGAGAAGTGTCTAATAAGTTTCGTCGTGTTTAATTAAGGCACAGATGTGACGAATTCGGAGGGAATTCTCATTGAATGATTTCGAAAGCTTTTACTCTAAATGCTTCAATTACTTTTTAAAATACAAAATGTTAGCTACATATACATACATATGTGCGGTAGTGATTTCTTTAATTTGCATGATTGTTTTCTATGGAATACACAAATTTATTTATTCATTCACTTTTGACAGCCCTTATGTCATATTGAATCTAACTCCAACTCAAACTGGTGTGAAAGTTTAACTTTTGAGACTTTTTTCTAATATGACTCTCTTAAAAGGTTCGCACAACATGTGTGTGTAGAATTATAGATAGTGTTATAGTGTTTTTGTTTTTTTGTATGTCGTATACAAAAACGAATTTAGAATTTTCTGCTAGACTAAGTACTCATTCAATAAAGCGTTTCAAAAACACACACTTATCTTTAAAAGGATTGTTTTCAATTTTCAGAGATTTATTTTTTTTTATCAGCAACTACTCCACACTCATAACATTTCCAGTGAAATGTTTTTTTTTTTTTAAAGTTCAATGATTTTAAATTGGCTGCTGAAATGCTTAAATGATGATTATGATATTAAAAGAGCTTACAATGTTTTTTAATATTAAATTCAAGTATAAAACACATAAATAATGGTAATTGATCTTATAACTGGCTGAACACAATGAAGCAGTTGCAATTACTGTCAAAATATGAAATACAAACAGAAAAAAGAGGTTGGGATGCGACCCACACTGATAACTTCCCATCCCGTCTGTCGATTTGTCTTGCTTAAAAGTTTGTCTATATGTATCAATGTTTACCAAATTTGCGTACTATTTTTTGTAGATTTTATTTTTGTATGAAAAAACGGACTGTTGGATTTTTATATCGAATAATATATGAATATCGAAAACAATATTTTCTGTGAAATAAAATAAGTTTGAAGCCAATATTTGTAATTTTTGAAAAGCATAATCTCAAAGTTTTGGAAAGATATTTGAGTCAAAAATCAATTTTTACCAACTTTTATTAATTTTTTTTAGTTTTTTATTTTTTTTTTAAACTGTCAATTCGATTTTTCTCAACATTTTTCAGAATGTTGAAAACAATATTTCTTATAAGATAAAAAAGTTTTAAGCCTTAATCTCAAGGTTTAGAAAAGATATTTTCGTCGAAATTCAATTTTTACCAACTATGAGCAATTTTTTTTAGGATTTTATTTTTTATAAAAAAAACTGTCAATTAGATTTTTCTCAAAATTTTATCAGATGTCAAAAACATAATTCTTCGTTGCACAAAATTGTTTTGGAGATGAAATCATATTTTAGTCGTAAGATTTTCGAGGTGACACATATTTTTTTCAGTTTTCTTGATTTATAAAAAAAACCGTTAATTGGATTTTTTTCCAAAAATATAACTGTTTTGTATTACGTTACAATATATATTATAAAATTTAATTCAAGTCTCTAGCATCATTGGTTCATGAGATATTTGGGTTTAACCAAAATTTTCACCTTTTTTTAAACTGCTATGGTAAAAAAAACCACCCACGCAATTTTCTTGAGAGCCCTTTCTGCATCTTTCTGCCTTATTATCTGTATAACAAAATTTATTTGAAGTCGATATCTCTTCTGGTTCTTGAGCTATGGACGACGAAAAAAAAGTCGCGAATGTACGAACGTACGTACACACGCACGCACAGACATCTTTCTAAAAATCTTTTATTTCGGCTCTAGGGACCTTGAAACGTTGAGAAATGTCAAAATTTTCAATTTGACAAATCGGACACATTACAATAACTTCCTATGGGAAGTTAAAAATACGTAAAACGTTTTAAAATTGTCAATACATATTTCTGATATTCAAACTGATATTCAAACTTATTTCAAACCACTCTTTTCAACATAGGATCATCAACTACACTAAGATTATTTCAAATTGAAAAAATTGCTCAAGGGAGATTTAATTATAAAAGAAGACTGAATTGATAACATGTGTTAAGTCATTTCGTCCAACAGACCAAGACCATAACACCTAAATCTAAAATGTCATTAAGCCCAAAATTGGTCACGAATCCCAGAAAGTTAAAAAAATCGCCAAAAAACCCAAAGAGAAACTTTCGTAATGCCCAAATAAATTTGAAATAAAAGAACGCCCACATTGTTAGTTGCCATTATGCCCAAAAGAATTTTTAATTTATAATTTGGTTTTTATGACATAGGGGTTGGGCTTTAAAATATTTATTTTGGGCATTACGATGATTATGATTTCTATCATTTCTTATGTCTTATCACCCAACCACATATAACCAAAATCACATTAAGCTCAAAAGTAGAAAGGGGCGATAAAATTTTAAACTTAAATTGTGGTAGGGCCCAAAATAAACAAAAAAAATTGTCAGAATCCCCAAGGGTTAAAATACATGACATCTTTAGGGCGATATGTTAGTTAGCGATTTGGGCGTTATGATATTTAAAAATTGATTTGGGCAATATGACATTGATTTTGGGCTTTGTGACATTTTCTTCTAAAAAAAGTTATTTGGCGATACAGTTTTTTTTTGATAAGAAAGCCAAACTAAACTCAGTTCATTTTGATTAAACAATTTCCAATAGAAATTGTTAGAATAATGATAACCATGGTAAAATTTTTAAGTGGTTCCAATAATATACCGAAATAAAAGTACATAATTTATTTTACAACAAGCTATGGGCAAAAATCCAAGTTCAAACTTAAAATGCGAATATCTCGCTTAATATGCGTCCTAGAGGGTCGAAGGTCCGCTCCCAAAGGGCAATTTTTGAACTCCAATATTTCTCGATCTAGACCACCTAGAGGGCTGAAATTTCAGGATTGTCATCTAGGAATCATTCGCTTTCCATTGCTGTGTATATCTTTGAATAAGACCAATTTTACAACAAGTTATGGGCAAAAATCCATGTTCAAACTTAAAATGCGAATATCTCGGTTAATATGCGTTCCAGAGGGTCGAAAGTCGGCTCTCAAAGGGCAATTTTTGTACTCCATTATTTATCGATCTAGACCACCTAGAGGGCTGACATTTCAGTATTGTCATCTAGGAATCATTCGCTTTCCATTGCTGTGCCTATCTTTGAATAAGACCAATTTTACAACAAGTTATGGGCAAAAATCCAAGTTCAAACTTAAAATGCGAATATCTCGCTTAACATGCGTTCTAGAGGGTTGAAAGTCGGCTCCCTAAGGGCAATTTTGAACTCCAATATTTCTCGTTCTAGACCACCTAGAGGGTTGAAATTGCAGGATTGTCATCTAGGAATCATTCCCTTTCCATTGCTGTGCCTACCTTTGAATAAGACCAATTTTACAACAAGTTATGGGTAAAAATCCAAGTTCAAACTTAAAATGCGAATATCTCGCTTAATATGCGTCCTAGAGGGTCGAAAGTCCGCTCCCAAAGGGCAATTTTTGAACTCCAATATTTCTCGATCTAGACCACCTAGAGGGTTGAAATTGCAGGATTGTCATCTAGGAATCATTCCCTTTCCATTGCTGTGCCTACCTTTGAATAAGACCAATTTTACAACAAGTTATGGGCAAAAATCCAAGTTCAAACTTAAAATGCGAATATCTCGCTTAACATGCGTTCTAGAGGGTTGAAAGTCGGCTCCCTAAGGGCAATTTTGAACTCCAATATTTCTCGTTCTAGACCACCTAGAGGGTTGAAATTGCAGGATTGTCATCTAGGAATCATTCCCTTTCCATTGCTGTGCCTACCTTTGAATAAGACCAATTTTACAACAAGTTATGGGTAAAAATCCAAGTTCAAACTTAAAATGCGAATATCTCGCTTAATATGCGTCCTAGAGGGTCGAAAGTCCGCTCCCAAAGGGCAATTTTTGAACTCGAATATTTCTCGATCTAGACCACCTAGATGGCTGAAATTTCAGGATTGTCATCTAGGAATGATTCCCTTTCCATTTGAATAAGACCAATTTAACAACAAGTTATGGGCAAAAATCCATGTTCAAACTTAAAATGCGAATATCTCGCTTAATTTGCATGGCAGAGGTTCAAAAGTCGGCACCTAGAGGGCAATTTTTGAACTCTATTATTTCTCGATCTAGACCACCTAGAGGGCTGAAGTTTCAGGATTGTCATCTAGGAATCATTCGCTTTCCATTGCTGTGCCTATCTTTGAATAAGACCAATTTTACAACAAGTTATGGGCAAAGATCCATGTTCAAACTTAAAATGCGAATATCTCGGTTAATATGCGTCCCAGAGGGTCGAAAGTCGGCTCTCAAAGGGCAATTTTTGTACTCCATTATTTATCGATCTAGACCACCTAGAGGGCTGACATTTCAGTATTGTCATCTAGGAATCATTCGCTTTCCATTGCTGTGCCTATCTTTGAATAAGACCAATTTTACAACAAGTTATGGGCAAAAATCCAAGTTCAAACTTAAAATGCGAATATCTCGCTTGATATGCGTCCTAGAGGGTCGAAAGTCGGCTCCCAAAGGGCAATTTTTGAAATTGGATTTAAAGTAAGGCAATGATAACAACTTTAATAATTTGGTGTTGACAATTTTGTCGGAAGGTTCAAAATTTGACCAAAAAATCACCATCTCGGAAGATACCAATTTATGACAAGACAATCCACAATTGTTCGATTGATCATCAATCACCCATAAAGTTGAAACATTTTGTAGGGTTTATGACATAGCTGCATGTTCGGACGTCACTTCTTTTCTTTTGTAATGAAGAAAAAGACAAATGTATCGTCAATGTTGGCAGGTAAAGAGCAGTGTTTACGGACTTTTTTTAGCAGAACTCAACAATATCGACAATAATTCATGTGTAACGGGTGCTTTTTTTATGTGTGGTTTTCAATCTGGGAATACTTTTTTCAGAGTTGTTTTTTTTGACAGCTGTCACTTTATTCATGTTCAATTAATCAACATGTAATAAAAGACTTAAACTCTATGCATGAGAGCGACCAATGATCAACGAATGAATGAATAGATGTGGTTTTAAACAATTTATAGACCTAAGTGCTGCGCAAATTGTAAAGAAAAGGTAAAATTATAGTTTTAGTAAATCTTTAAGTAATAAAATGAGCTTTTTCATTGCCAAAGTGAGAGAAATTTAAGAAAACAAATTGTTCGTCGTTAATTGTAATGGGATTGCAACGAACTGTCAAACACAATTCGCGTTCCACAAATGATTTTCACTTCATCGACTAAAATGCTCGCGTACGTCTTAACATACAAATTTCATTCTAGTCTTTGTTGCGCATCTGTAATGACGAATAAAAACAAGCCATGTAAAAGAAATGTCATAATAGACGAATATTCCTTTATTCCATGGTCGCTGGTCGTTCTCATGTGAAACATTTGGTGGGTGCATTCTCTAGACTCAAGACTTAAGTTTTATACGTCCAATTGATGTTCTTAACAGGGTAGACCATGCTAGAATTTTCAAAAAATTGTTTTTTTATTTTTTTTTATTTTAACCCCTCAACGCTTAAAAAAGTGGGTTCGAAAGAGGAACACGTCTAGAATATTTTTGATGTGTTTGCTTAATTCCCCATAGCATAAATTGTATCGTTATAGTTATTATAAAAGTCTAAAGTTTAATCCTGCTCTTAATCGCTTTTCCTCTTTCAGTCTCTTCAAATACTCATAAAGTGATTAATTTGGAATAAAACCTAAAACTGCTTCACTAAAAATTTGGTAGCTCCTCAAGCTTTCTACATATACATACATATGTACGTTTTTAAAATGTCGTTGAACTTTTACTTGCAAAATGTTACATCAATAAAAAGTTGTTTTATTACATCCCTCCACTCAATTAAAAGAAAAAGGATAAACATTGGATTCGCATACATTTTCACCAAACATCTCATGTAAAACATTTTTAATATCTTTTCATAAAGAAAACAATTTTTAGAATCATAAATTTTCAATAACTTTAAGTCTATTAAAAATAAATTACCCCAGATCTTCAACTTTGATGTATATAAAATTCTACAATCTACCATATCCCTCAGAGATTCAAGTGCATACCTATAGATGTATTATGTTTCATTAAAATGAAAGCTCAAAGAGTTATAAACTTATTTCAAAGGATAGGATACAAAAGATAACAAGTATCTTTCCAAGTTGGTTGGTTGTACTGGAGTACAAGTATATCTCTGTAAGCCCAGATAGTAGTTGAAATAACTTTCCCTTTAGGTACAAGTACGAGTATACCTGCCACAAAAATTTAATTTACAAACGATGATGCAGCCAACAAGCATCCATCAGAGATGCAAAACTCAAAACCCAAACGAACCCAACTCAACCAAACTAAACCAACTAACCAACCAACCATTTAACCACTTTTTTATGCTTAGAATTCCGAGTTCCAGGTTTAACTATGGTTACTATATACTCTTGTCTTGTGTATCTTAGCTTTAGCTCTGAGATATGATTACCGTCTGTCGGTGGCAGGTGGCGCACGGTGCGTTGTGTTTGTGTCTATCGATGTCGACTCAAACTCAACTTGGCTTGAATCAACTCTCATCTCAACTCGAAGTTAACGTCGGAACAGTCACTATCCACTAGTATAGGTATAGGTACCTTTTTACTAATTGAAAAAGTTTACTCTTCCGCATTCTTTTCACATTAAGTGTTGCACTTAAAATATGTAAAAGCACAAACATTTTTCACACAGTAACAGCAACAACAACTACACAAAATCATATCACAAAAGAGAGGAAAGGACGAATATTTTGTGTTGGCTGATGGCTCTCTAAGTTTTTACATATTTAAGTTACTCTTGCACTCAACATTGTGGTTATAGAGTACAGGTTGGATATAGGGTCCTTATGGAGAGCAAAAACAAAGCAAAAAGTACAACTTTTTATGGACAATAATTTATTCAACAGCGTTCAACAATTTGGAAGGAAAACTTGCACGTTCTTTTAACATTTCCTTCGATGTTTTCCCAACCCCTCGCCCCTTTTTGTCTGCTGGCTGAGGAGATGCCTATAGGGACAACAGCTAAGCTCAAGAGATGATACAAAACGACAAGTTTTTAAAGGACATGTTGATACCCTAGTGGATCACAACAGCAGCTAATTAGATCTTATTTAGGTTACTCAAAAGGATATTATAGTGAATAAAGCAACAGCAGCATTGCCATCACTGTGTGGGCTATGGTGTATTAATTAGGGAAACTTTGTTAAGCGCGAACAGAAATACAATGTGAAATCTTATCTTACAGGGTGGGTCAAGAGTTTCTTTCTAAATTGAAAAATAAAGTCATCAGTTTTCTGTTTTAAATTTGTGTTTTCTTTACTTTGGTCTGAGCTTATTTTAAGTGGTTTGTAGAGGGCAGCGCCTAGTGGCTTACAACTCTCAACCATTCCTGTGAGCGAATAGTCCCAGGGATTGAGGGGATCTACAGTTTTATGTCAAATCCAAACGGCTAATTTGAGAAAGCACTTTTCATGACAAGAATAACTACTTTAGTAGGATTTGACAGAACCTCGCAAGAGGCAGTAGCCATGAAAGTTGGCACAATCAAAGATTGAACCCAAAACCTCTGCGTACTAACCATCACGCCACGGGTACAAAGAGTTTATAGTCTTTGATTTAATGTGCGAAATCCACCCTCTAAGCACTTGATAAAGGCATTGGTTGCATGATTTCATCAAGAAAGAAGCTATAGTAGATCTTTCTTGAGCTGGAAGATCTCATACCGAAGTGAATGTGGAACACATTATTAGAAGTGTTGTAGATTCTAGAAACATCGCCACGAATGGCGTTCTCCTCCAACAGTTTATTACGAATAGTTCTGAGAACCGAATTGCTTCTGTTTCCATACAAAATCAAATTAGGGAAGAATTAAATCCAGGAGCTCCTCAAGAACTTATTTTGGTAGGCAGTTCGTTTAATAAACAAAATGGCCGTACATAGGGTACTGAGAACCTATGGTTGATTCAGAACAGTGCACTAGTGTGGTGTAACTTCAAAAATTTTGTTTGATCATATTATCTTCTTCGAAGACGATGCCTTCAATACTGAGTGATGTATTTTGATGTCTAAGGCCCAGGTTTCGCTCGCCAGAGTCCAGGTAGCTATAGTTAAAGGGTTTTTATTGACAACTCGTAGTTCTTACGTTACAATATTTAATTTATACCATTGTATAGACAATTTAAGGTTCTATACAATGGTATGGACTTGCCTCCTCGTCGGAGGTAAGTCTTATTTTGAGTTCGTCGTCTCTTTCACTGATTTTCAGTTGCGGCTTGTTAACTGCTCTTATCGGAAACATCATCGTTGTTCTTTTAATTTCTCTGGACCTTCAACGCTTTCATTGGTTATCGACGTCTTGCGTTGGTTATCAAAAGCTTTTGCTGATATTCACGGCAATCAACATTTAACAACCTTCGCTGTCTAAGATATTACGGTTTTCACAGGCTAGGGTACTTCACAACTCTTTACCTCTGGTGGAAGGTAGTCTATGAAAAACTACCTTTTTTTCTGCAGCCTTCTTCCTACGGACTTCGTTGTTGCTCGATTAAGCTTTTAGCACTTCTGGTCTACTGACAGATGTTCCATGTAAGAGATAGACAGGCAGCATTCTTGTAATAGGTTGAAAAAGGCTATGATTTGTATGGTGATGAAAAAGGCGAATGAGAGGGACCAGTCTGACGTTCTTTGGATACCTGCTTAAAGCTGGTGTAGAAAGAGAGAACATCTGTGACTTCGCGTCGTTTTTGGATGGTTTGCAGATTAAAAAGTTTTAAATGATCGTCATAAGGTAGTAAGAAGAAGACCGCGGAGTGTATATCAAAGAAATCTGCGTTGAACAGATTCAATTCTTTAAGAGTGAGAGGTCTGATGCGGAGACCAGGTTTGACCAACGTATTCAAGTAGAGGTTTAACAAAGGTGGTGTTTAGGGATTAAGTGACATAGAGGTTCGAGAATTCTTTAGACACATGTTCGATGAAGTCAAAGGATCAGTTTGTCTTGTTAATAATATAATCAAAATGATTCACAAATTCCTCCTAGGTTGCGAATAGAACAGACAGAATGAATGGTACCATCGTGCAGACTGTAAATTCGGTAGGGAAGATGTGATCACTATCACTTACGGGTGCTATTAATTGGCGTTTAGCTACATTGAATTCTAAGAAATTTTTTTCGCACTAAATCTGAAATGAATCAAGATCATTTTGCAGTAAGAAAGAATCACGTGGAGTAGAAATAACTTTTGTTATTTTCATGTCATCAGTGCTAATAGAGACATTTGAATTATCAATTACATTAATAAAGTCATTGATGGTTAAGGTAAATAACAAAGGACCAAGGTGGGTCCCTTGAGGGACTCCTGAGTTTGCATTAAATAGATCGAAACAAAGTTTAAGATAAATAATTTGGTGACTGATTTTATCATCATTTGAAACAGAGTTGCGGGTTCATGAAGAGTTTGATCAGTTAGGCCTTCAGAATAACAAGGAGATACATTTTAGGAGAGAAATATTTATACATTGTATTGGGTAGCAACACTTGAGCTCATTGAAAGGTACTCTAAAAGGGCCCGTCTCTATGAGCATGAAGCTGGACTTCATTTGAGGGACATAATATTCTATATCTAACACAAAAAAAAATAACATAAGTCATGCTTTGCGAATTTAAAATAAATTTGAAAAACAATTACATTTTTATAAAAGTTATTATGCCATTAAATAAGGAAGCTACTTTTGATCCACTCTGTAACACCCTCACTGCTCACTTCACTCTCATGTTCACACTTTGATACATTTAATCCAACATTTGTTCAGTTCGACCATTGCACTACTTGGTTGGTTGTTATTTGTTCTTGCAAAACGGTTTTAACAATAAACCCAAAGTACACAAAAATATAGTAGGTATATAAAAGTATAACCATTCAAGTCACTTTATATATAGATATTTTTAACATAGATGGATTGAGTTAACCTCAAAACGAATTTGTTTGCTATTTAATCAATCAGTGGGAAAACACTGTTTTATTCAATATTTGTTTCGAACAAATAACTGAAATGTTTTTTTGAATAATTCTGAATTGAATGTACTCGAATGTATGTACGAGTATGTATGAATGTATGAAGGTATTTCAATTCGATTTCAGGACTTTCTCCATTATTGACAGATTTTGTTATGTCGTTTTTATTTTTGTTGTTTTTTTTTTGGCTGTTATGTTTTTCCTGTGGAATTTCAAATAACATTTTCCTGCCTGTCATACAAGAATCTATACATTTTCTCGTGCAGGTACGGCAGGACAGTGAGACTTCCTTAAAACGGTTCTACCGAGTGCAAAGTTTTGAATGTGAAGTCTCAAGCGTAGAGCATGAAGTATGAAGTGTGGACTGTGAAGTATACAATGTTTTGTGGGCCGTGAAATGTGGATTGTGCAGAATGGAATGTAAAGTATGGATCGTGCAATGTGGATTGTGTAGTGTGAAGTTTCAAGTTTGATTGAGGTGTGATGTGTGGAGTGTGAAGTGTGGGCTGTGCAGCATTGACCATAAAATGTGGATTGTGCAGTGTGGAGCGTGAGTGTTGAGTGAGATGTAAGAAGTATGGTATGTGAAGTATTAAGTGTGTATTATAAAATGAAGAAAGTGGATTATGGAGTGTGAAGTGAAGTACGAAGAGAAGTATATTACCCTGGTTAAGAGAGGAGATCGAGGAATCGAATCGAATTGAGATTTCGATCCAGGTATATGTGTATATGGCGGCACTGAATCGAGGAATTGAATTGAAATGGAATCGAAATGACATTTAACTTTTATTTGTGTGCTACGTGAATAACTTTCAAATTTTATAACAATGCTCTCAACACAAAGCCACGAGACAAATTAAATTCATCTTAGAACAAACAAGAGCAAAAAAACTTATTGCACGCACACAAGCAAAACCTCACACATTAATAACTCGATTCCCCGATTCAGGTTTACAAACAAATTTTCGATTCGATTCACCTCGTTCTGTGGGATTGGATCGAGTAATCCTATTTCCATCCGATCCAGGTCTATACGGCGCTAAATCCTGATTCAATTCGGATTCAATTGTCCTTGTAATCGCGGTATATGTAAAGTGTAGAATGTGGAGTGTAGAATGTGGAATGTAGATTATGACATTTGACATGATGTGTGGCGGGTAAATTTGGGAGTATAAAGTGAATAAAGTGGGAACTTTAAGTTTAAAGTGTGAAGCATTGACTGTGAAATATGGGGTAAGACGTGTGGAGTGTGATATGTGAATGAAGCTTAAAATTTGGATTTTGCAGTAAATGCGAAGTATGAAGTGATGTCCATGAAACATGGATTGTGAAGTGTGGGCTGTGAAATTTAAAGTTTGTTGTGTAAATTGTGCCGTATGGATTATGAAACATAAATTATGTAGGGGTAAACGTGAAGCTTAAACTGAAAGTGCGCAGTGAATAATAATATGAGGAGTGCAAATATTGTATTATGGGGTGATTAAAGTATAAAGTGCTAGTTTTAAGGTGTAAAGAGTGAAAAACTAAGTGTGGAATTAAGTTTAAAATAGAAAATGTGGAATGCGAGGATTGAGGAACCTAGACTATGAATAGTTAAGATAAAATGTGTGGAGAACTGTAGTTTGACTATGAAATGTAAAATTCGAAGTACAGAGTGAACATCCGATTTAGAGTAGTTTTGATGTACGAATATACTTCTATTTGGTTATAGAGATATCCAGACATGTTTATTTAAAATGAAACTAAGCCATCAGATTTGGAAATATCTTTATGTACCTGTGTTATGTTTGTGTATGTAAGTTTGCGTGTGCATAAAGTGTATATATAATGTACATATGTATAGATAAGTTTGTTGAAAATTTGAATCTCTATCCTATTTTCGAGTTTATACGGAAATTGATCGAAAGCCCCCGGGGTATAATAATATGTTTGGAGAGTGTGACGAATATTGTATTCTTATCGTAAATTGTGTCGACTGTTGTTGTGAATGTTTTGAATGAAACATCATGTCAATGCGGCAAGAGAAAAAATATTGTGTATATAAAATTTGAAACATTTGAAATATGTAAAAATATACATACATACTGACTGTAGGTTTTGAATAAACAATCAAGTTCAATTTTATTTGTATTGCTCTTTATTTTATATTGATGTTTGATTATATGTATGTGATGTATAGCTTAAGCATAAGCATGTTTTGTTTTTGAAATTTAATACCAACCAATTGGTCTATGTTACCACATAAGAATTTAATCCATTTGTTTTGTTTGTTTACCAATGGACTATGAATCTATTGACTCAGAAGCGAATAGAAAAATTAAATGCATCAACAATGGATACAAAAATTAATCTTTAACAGGTCAACGATGGAAAACAAGTTAGGGATAGAAAAGTTGTTAAAGATTCCAAAACGCAAACCATCTTTTTTGTGCAGAAGTTAACGCAAAAGTTGTCACTCAGTGCAAAAATTGTTCCACAAAAACACTTTTAGATGTGTAGCGCTCTATATCTTTGTTGGACGTTCATTTAATTCACAAACATCAAAAACAAAACATTTGACATTTGTCGCCATTTTGAAAAGTATCTATCTTCCGTTAGAATGCTTACGTTTGACACGAATGACCTGTAACACAACTTAGTTACTTGCTTACTTACTTAAGGTGGTGCTACAGTCCTGTTTGAACTAGGATATCACCTAACAAACTTCTCCATCTACCTCGGTCCCTAGCTAGATGTCTTCAGTTTCGCACTCCAAGTTGAGTGAGGTGACTTTCCACTTGTGCGCGCCATTTGATCTGATCCGCGGTCTTCCTCTACTGCGCTGTCCTGTGGTGGTGGATTCGAAGACTTTCCGAGCCGGAGCATTGGTTTCCATGCGCTCTATGTGACCCAGCCATCTTAGTCGTTGGACTTTTACCCTTCTGGCTAAGTCTACGTCGCTGTACAGCCCGTACAGCTCGTCGTTCCATCTTCTTCTCCACTCCTCTTCTATGCATACGGGATCACACGAAGAACTTTTCTCTCAAAACGACCCAAGGTGCTTTCATCCGCTTTTGTCATAGTCCATGCTTGTGCACCGTATAGCAGGACGGGGATGATGAGGGTCTTATATAGCGACACTTTGGTCCCACGAGAGAGGACTTTGCTACTCAATTGCTTTCCAAGCCAAAACAAACTGCGGTAAGCAAGAGTTATTCTTTGTTTGATTACAGTATTGGTGTTGTTTTCTAAGTTCATAACGGAGCCTTGGTAGACAAAGTCCTTATATACCTCAAAGTTACGTTTGTCAATGGTGACGTTTTGACCGAGACGTTGTTGTTGTAGTGTACTTTTTTTTGCCCTCATTAACCGCTAAACCCATTTTTGTCGCCTCTGCCTTAATATTCACAAAAGCTCCATTGACATAGTAATTGGACAGACTTATTGAAATATAGTGCTTCTAGTGTTGACGTGGGAACTCTGCACTATACTTTCAAGGATGATTTTTAAGAAATCGCATTTTTTACAGAATTTTAGGGCGACCACATTCCGCATTATTAGCGTTGGTGTCGCAAAGTGGAGAAATTCACGGGAGCGAGAGAAAAATATTATTTTTATTCCCTTAAGCAGCAGAAAATAATATGTTCCTCTATCTTTCGTGAAAACACCAATTATGCGGAATGTGGTCGCTCTAAAAATGTCTGCTCTTGATAATACTTTTGTTTTAATATACAAAGGCTTTACATAACACCTTGTAATATTTCCCCCAATATCTCATTCCATATGGAGTAATTCTCCAATTCCATACAAATTTTGGAGAGTTATTTCATTATGGCTTAGAGAGCATTGTTTCAATTAGAAATTATTTCAAGAAGCTGAAACTTAAGTAACTGTGATGGTAGAAGTTTCTAGACCATTATTATCCTTAAGATTTTGCTCAAAATTGAGAAATGAAAATGGTTTAAGAATAGAAGAGAAAAAGGGAAAAAAGGAGGTATCAATGCACTGCACTTCGCAATGATTGATACATTTTGAGCCTGGTAAAGCATTCTACATTCGTGATGTGCTGCTAAAAAAAGAATATCTGTATTTGAAAGTACGACCGAAGTTGTATCCAAGGGTAAAAAACACCTTATTCATCTCTCACTCTCAATTATACCTTAATTTTGTTCATCTTTATTCAAATATAAAAAAATCTTAAAAGCTATACTTGAGTTCGTTAAATTACCAGTTCGTTGAACATTCTTAGAATCATCATAAAGTCAACTCCACATCATTTTTCACCCAATTTGCTATTTATATGACTTTCGTATACACACAGTTCAACTTTAAGAGCATTTCATGGGAGCACATAGAAAAATGGATTCCTATCTGAATAAATTTAAAAAAAGACACATACATTTTGCAAGGACTTTTCTATACCTCCTCAAAAAAGGTTCAAAGGATGAAAAAAGAAACATTCCTATAACAATATATTTCCTGGGTAATCTCCACATTCGATTGTGTATACGTAGTCATAGTGCTGGCGTGTTCCAATAAACCTTATGTTGAGACAGTTCTAGTCGACACTTCTCCAGAAATTGAATATTTATTCTAGGTCGTGAAGATTTTTCGTTCTATATCATATGTATGAAATATACTCGTATATATACCAGCCCTGTTTTATGGCGCAGCGCGGTCTGACACATTTTTGCCAACATGCATAGAATATTTCTTTTTTTTCTTTTTATAGGAAGGTATAGGTTCCTATTTCCTATACTCATTGAGAGTACTTCGTGAGATTATTTGGACGTATGTTTTCCTATTTTGGAAATATTGTTCTGATAAAGTGGTGTGGTGTATAATCCTAATGTACATATATGAAGATGATATGGATTGTATATAAATTGCAATAAATAAAACATTCGTCCTTGTTCTTGAGTATGAATTTATAAGGCTTCTTCAAAACATACGAAGCTCTATAGTCTATATATACGAGTATTATATCATAATGAAGCCGATATTATACATATGTACAGTAGGCACTCGATGACAGTGACAATGACATGACACAACGTATGGTATAAGAAATTTATTTGGCAGGCGTGTCAGGCGGAAGACTCAATGTGTGTGTCCTTAATTAAAAATTAACCATTTTTGCGTGGGGGATGTAAAAAAGGACAATAGTCAGCTGATTCCTGAAACCTACTATATTGCTACCCTTGATGAAATGACTTAAGAATACAATATAAATAAACATCTCAGTCGGAATGTTCATAGCCGCAATCTGAAAGAAACGATAAGGCGCTTTAATACAAACAATTATTTGAAATCTGTCTGTGACCCCCATTTTGTCCAATTATTATTCTTTTTAGACCTCAACTTAATTAAATATAACAGTACTTAGGTCAACTTTAGTTACCAAACAAGTTTATAGTCTTAAATGTCAATAATTTACTATTAAAGATATTTTACTCAGTTTCGTTAAGTTTTGTATGATTTCGTTATGTTAAGCAAAGACCTCAATGGCTCTGAATTTATGTCAGATTTGAAATCTAGCTATTTCAACTTAAAACAGACTATGTTTTTTTTCTATCACCACAGCACACATATCAAAAAAATACGAGTTTATTGGCCAGGTTGTCAAAAGGCAGTAGTGTCACAAATGTCAGATTAAGGATGACTAAGTGAACACGCGTTGATAGCTGAACGAGAACATAGTATTACAAAATTAATCGAGATGACACAAACTAGATTTTATTTTATTTGTCAGTGACTGCCAAAAACATTTTTTTAACAATCCCTGACAATAGCTAGCACAACAGTCCGTTGAGAACTAGGGCCTAATGAGTGCGAGTAATATTGTCAGGGATGGAGGGGATCTACAGAATAAAGCAATTTTCGTGACAAGAATTACTCTTGGAAGATTTGCCAATTTCTCGCAAGAGACAGTACCCGTGAAAAAAAAAACTTCAGATGGCACATGCAGGGATCGAACCCAAGACCTTTTTCCCCACAAGTAAGGAACTGTGTATAGTTATTTAATTTTGAGTGCACAGTGTGCAAATGTTCCTCGACTCGTCATCTCCATCCTCCTGGCCGTCACTAGAGTAATGGGCCAACTTTCCGCAAGCTCTGCAGGACATTCATCCTTCTCTTGATTGGAAATATAAATCTCTTCTTTTTGATTTTAACGTCGATCTTTTCTTTTCTCCTTGAGGCAGAATTTAAATTTCTAGTATCAGCCTCAAGTTTAGCTTTGTACGGCGAATCAGTTATAACAGCTGTTTTTCCTCTGCCTTTAGACACTCCTTTTTTTCCTGGTGCTTTTGCAATGGGGATGATTTGAGATGAAGAATAATTTTTAAAAGAAGATGTTGAAGGTTGAGCATCCATAGAAATTAAATTCTGGTGATAGACAGTGATTGAATTATTTGCATTCAAAGGTAACATCAAAGGATCACTTGCAATGAATAAATTTGATATAAATTGAGCTTGTGGACTAAGATCAACTAAAGCTGTTTTATCTAAATGCGATACATTCTATTCACTTGGCATGTTTATTGTTTCGAATGTTAAAAAGTCATGATCTTTGAAAACATCTGGAATATAAGGCCATAATCTAGTTTTTTAAAACCATTTATAGCCACTGACATTGTAGCCGCTTTCAGGTAAGCTTGATAGTGAGTTACTGTCCTTCCAGGATGTTGCCTTACATCCAAAGGTTGCAGCCCTTGCTGTGGCAATAACTTCGATGCTTTTAACGGCTAACATTTCCATCTCGGAGCAACAAAACGGCACCCTTTTTCGTTGCTTGTGACCACTCAATATATTTTGTAAGCCATTTCCAAAACAAATCCTTCGTTATCCATTCCTTCTCATTACATTCAGCTCACAGATTAGGTGGTGCTTTATCCATCAGCTCTATTATCATTCTCTTATATTTATATATTTATATTTCCATTGTGAGAAACTGTCTCGGTTTGCTGATGACATAGATGCAACTTGTTTCCGCCCTTTAGTCGCTAAAACATTCCCAAGACTCGTTGCGACTGTTGTGATCCCTGTGTCATCTACATTGAATATTCTATCAGATAAAAATCCGTGTTTATTTATGAATCACTCTAACAGCTGGAAAAAAAGCTTGACAGAAACACCGTTAAAAAACATCGTTCGAGGTACAGGCGTTTGCTTCTGATTTTCTCAATGCAACAGTAGTGTTTAGTTTCAAGAAATTATCAGCCCAATCTTTTCTAGCCATTCGTGTCTCTGTGTCGAAGTTGTACGCTATTTTATTTTTTTTTTAGTGAGCTCAAATGCCAACGCGTTTCTTTAATGGAAAACCCAAACAAGCGACCCTCTATATCCTTGAGATAATTGCTTAACTCTTGTTCCTGGAAAATTGAGAATACGGGTTTACATCCACCAGTTTTTCTATTGGAAGTGGAACTCCGGGTTTTAATTCGGTATTTTTTTAAATCCTTTGCAAAGTGCTGCTGGAAATTTCATAATTTTCCGAAGCTGCCTTACAGCTCATTTTGTTTATTTTTACAGCTTCAACAGCTTCGATTATGTAGTCTTTCAGGTCCGCGGTGGTGTAACACGTGGCAATCTCTTGGGATCTACTACACACTTTTACGAACAGCGGCTATGTTTTCGGCAGATCTTCCGTTTCGTAGACTTACGGGTACTGGCTGACATGTCACATCTTATTGAATATGTCTGTATGACAGTTTGAAATTTGATTACTTTTTCTCCAACAAATTTAAATTTTTGACGGATGTAAATTTTTGTTACTTACTTAGGATTATTTATTTGACAATTATGGTAATGCCTTAAAAAAAGAGTACTATACAAAAAATGTTCGAAAATCTGACGAAAATGAATGGCATGGACCAATACACAATTTTAGATGAATATAAAAAAGAAAAGTAATCATTCAAAATATCAAAGTCAAATGACGTACACTTGGGTGTGTTCAAAATCTACCTTTCTTCGTAACTTCGTAACGATCGTTCACAATTTCCCTCAAGTAAATAATGCTTGTAAGCACTACTTCACATTGAAAACAAAATTGGACGGAATTGGATAAAAACAGCAAACGATATGGTTGCATTTCATGATATTCTTATAGTCATTAATTTTATAAGACCACTTCTTTCAGGGTCCCTCAGATGATTTATCGTGCATCTATCCAGTTTCAGGGAAACTTTTCTTAGGAACCAGTCACATGAGATTGAGTTTTCTTTACATTAAATATAAAATACCAAGAAATTTGTGAACAGGAAATTTGTTCAGATTTAATTTCGAATAATATTTCCATCATTTTCAGCTATGTACATATAGTCGAACACTCATGTGAAATGTCAAAATTCATGACCTTTCGCAATTTTCCGAAGCTGCCTTACAGCTCATTTTGTTTATTTTTACAGCTTCAACAGCTTCGATTATGTAGTCTTTCAGGTCCGCGGTGGTGTAACACGTGGCAATCTCTTGGGATCTACTACACACTTTTACGAACAGCGGCTATGTTTTCGGCAGATCTTCCGTTTCGTAGACTTACGGGTACTGGCTGACATGTCACATCTTATTGAATATGTCTGTATGACAGTTTGAAATTTGATTACTTTTTCTCCAACAAATTTAAATTTTTGACGGATGTAAATTTTTGTTACTTACTTAGGATTATTTATTTGACAATTATGGTAATGCCTTAAAAAAAGAGTACTATACAAAAAATGTTCGAAAATCTGACGAAAATGAATGGCATGGACCAATACACAATTTTAGATGAATATAAAAAAGAAAAGTAATCATTCAAAATATCAAAGTCAAATGACGTACACTTGGGTGTGTTCAAAATCTACCTTTCTTCGTAACTTCGTAACGATCGTTCACAATTTCCCTCAAGTAAATAATGCTTGTAAGCACTACTTCACATTGAAAACAAAATTGGACGGAATTGAATAAAAACAGCAAACGATATGGTTGCATTTCATGATATTCTTACAGTCATTAATTTTATAAGACCACTTCTTTCAGGGTCCCTCAGATGATTTATCGTGCATCTATCCAGTTTCAGGGAAACTTTTCTTAGGAACCAGTCACATGAGATTGAGTTTTCTTTACATTAAATATAAAATACCAAGAAATTTGTGAACAGGAAATTTGTTCAGATTTAATTTCGAATAATATTTCCATCATTTTCAGCTATGTACATATAGTCGAACACTCATGTGAAATGTCAAAATTCATGACCTTTCGCAATTTTCCGAAGCTGCCTTACAGCTCATTTTGTTTATTTTTACAGCTTCAACAGCTTCGATTATGTAGTCTTTCAGGTCCGCGGTGGTGTAACACGTGGCAATCTCTTGGGATCTACTACACACTTTTACGAACAGCGGCTATGTTTTCGGCAGATCTTCCGTTTCGTAGACTTACGGGTACTGGCTGACATGTCACATCTTATTGAATATGTCTGTATGACAGTTTGAAATTTGATTACTTTTTCTCCAACAAATTTAAATTTTTGACGGATGTAAATTTTTGTTACTTACTTAGGATTATTTATTTGACAATTATGGTAATGCCTTAAAAAAAGAGTACTATACAAAAAATGTTCGAAAATCTGACGAAAATGAATGGCATGGACCAATACACAATTTTAGATGAATATAAAAAAGAAAAGTAATCATTCAAAATATCAAAGTCAAATGACGTACACTTGGGTGTGTTCAAAATCTACCTTTCTTCGTAACTTCGTAACGATCGTTCACAATTTCCCTCAAGTAAATAATGCTTGTAAGCACTACTTCACATTGAAAACAAAATTGGACGGAATTGGATAAAAACAGCAAACGATATGGTTGCATTTCATGATATTCTTATAGTCATTAATTTTATAAGACCACTTCTTTCAGGGTCCCTCAGATGATTTATCGTGCATCTATCCAGTTTCAGGGAAACTTTTCTTAGGAACCAGTCACATGAGATTGAGTTTTCTTTACATTAAATATAAAATACCAAGAAATTTGTGAACAGGAAATTTGTTCAGATTTAATTTCGAATAATATTTCCATCATTTTCAGCTATGTACATATAGTCGAACACTCATGTGAAATGTCAAAATTCATGACCTTTCGCAATTCACGAAATCCATGTGCTTAAATTAAATGTCATAATTCGTGACCTTTCGAAATTCAAAGTGCACAATTCGTGCTTCATGTGGAAAGCATTTTATGCTTTCTACACTCCACTTTTCATTAAAAACAAAAAAGCAGTATCAAAGTGAAAATGACAAACGCCAGTGATTCGTAAGCGCCTATAAAAATTGACTCAAACCGCTACTGGTTAAGCCGGTTGTATCATAAACGATATGTTCATAATATGTACGAGTATATTCATAGTGAGGAGTGAAACGATGTGAAAAATTCTGACATTTTTAAAAAGGATAACATTTCAACCGTGAAACATCACATATCATATCCTAATGCTCATTGCCTTAAGCATCAGGCAATATCAAGTCGTAAATGGAGTGAGACTATTATCCAGTATTTTTATTTTTTAGCCCGAACTCTCCACAAAAGTTAAAGCACCGCCGATATTATTAGAAGACCCAGAACCAGGAGACATTCATTGTTCGGAAGGGAATTTTTTTAAAACGCTGCTTTTTAGTGGATAAAAAATTATTGTATGAATACTCGGAATTTTCAGTGAAGCGGAAGGCTTATTATATACGTTTCATTGCTAATTTATGCATTCCTTGCTTGTTTTTATAGAACTTATGTACGCTATGTACTTGTACATCATTTCGATAAGAGTGAAAGAAGAGTAGGTGGGATTTCAGCGTTGTTTTTTAGATGGTTTTGTTTTTGCGTGCCATATCAACGTCTCTGGTTTTAGATGGCAAAATACACATCGCAGCGTGTGTTCTGAGTTCTAAATTTTGAGTTCTGACAGCATGCTCATCAAATCAAAATACTATGGTATACAGTATACACCTATAACTATAAACGTTCATACGTATGTAGACATATTCGGCGGGATATTTTAGCATACGAAGAGAAGAGTTTAGGAAACATTTCGACGAGAGGAATTGCGAGATATATTTTAGATGATGGATATGGTTATTATTAGGCCTTCATATCATAATATAGAGGTAGGTAGGTATAGGCACTCACTTATTATTTAACAAACAATGGAATCACTCAGAATGGAAAATTAAGGGGGAGCTGACATGTTGAAAGTTAATATTCAAGTGAAAAATGTCAAAAGGCGTCGCGTCGTCGTGCTTCATGTTTTTTTTGTACATCTAATTTTTAATAAGTTGAAATGGAAAATAATAAAGAAAAAATGTTAATCAGTGATGGAAGTCATCTTTTACATGATGTCAAGGAAGTACATTCTATATTTGATTTCAACTTGAAGCAGACATGAAGTTTAAGGTTACGTTAAGCTACACATGCTTGAGGTTGGTTAATACATTAAAGGGATGAGTTTTGGTTAGCTGACTTAAATTATTAATGAAATTAAGTGACTTTTTACAAGAGACATGAATAACGAATTTCGAAATTCGAATAAAGAATAACGAATTTTGAATGTATATTCGTTGTCAGCTGTTCGTATGTGAAACGTATTTTTTGTTGTAATTCCGTATTCTTATGTGACAGTTAGAAACTATATTTATAGGGCTATCCAATAAGAGGTTTCATTTTGATATAAAGAAAGAAGATAGGATGCGACTTAGGGTGTCAGTTTTGGTAGGGTTTGATTTTTTTTATAGAAAAGTGCTAATTGATATTTTTTTTTTAATTTACCGAAAGTTAACAATAATATTTTTTATGAGATGAAATAAGATTTAAAATCAATATATTCTTAGTTCGAAAAGTATTTTTTAATGTTTTTTTTTTTTGTAAAACAAGTGTCAATTAGATTTTTCTCAAAAATTATACCCGATGTCAAAACGTTACTTTTCTTTTCAAAAAATTATTTTGGAAGATAAAATTATTTGTATTCGTAAGACATTTGACTTGACAAATATTTGTGTTTAATTTTTATTTTATAGTAAAAATGTTAGTTACATTTTTCTCAAGTTCGTACAAATTTAATATCACTTAGCAATGTAACGATATTGTTTTTGAACGTGTATTTTCAATTTGGCAATACTTTTTTTTCGGAATTGGTCTTTTTAGAAGTTGTCATTTGATTTATGCTCATTGTGGTTTGCTACTTTATATTAAATAGACTTACTCCAGAACACAAAGTTTGCAAAGTGTACACATTTATACCAAAATAATAGTTTAGTTTGTTCGTACGCATCTTATTGAAGGAAATATTTTGATGAAAAACTTCTCGCGTTAAAACATATGTATATTCTGGGTATTTCTTTGCGTGAAAAATATATCCCACGGTCAGCATTCAAAATATTGAGGCATTCTTCTAACGAAAGAAAATTTGCGTTAAAATGGATCCTTTGGACATTTTTAATATTTCGATACTATCGGTTCGCAATGTTATCGGTAGTAAGTCGTTCAAAACAGCTAGATCATACCACTTTTTTATCGAGCTATCTATCTATCCACTATCAAAAATTATTTTAAGAGTTCGTTTTTGAAGGTTTAGGTCTGATCGAAACATTACCTTGATATCTTTAGAAAAATATCTTTAGACATTTTCTAGTTCTTCTTAGTGCACATATAACCGTATATTTCATTACCATTGCAGAGACAGCTATTCACCGTAGCGTTAAAGACTTAAAATTTTGAAACTGTATCAACAAATTTTTTACTAAAAAAAAATAGGCCACACGCTGTTTAAAGCAACTATGGCAACTTTCTTTTTTTCTTTAGCATGTGCAAGAACATTTAAGTAAGTAAGTTTAAGTATAAAATTAAGATATTTAAATTCATCCAAAACTTCGACAATATCGTCACCAAGAGTTCAGTTGCGAATAGCCTATAGATGTGTTGCATGATCTTCAAACCACAATTTTAGACAATAACAAAGTACTTAAAACAGCTGACATTTTGGATCATCTAAAGTTTCCAGGAACTGTGTCCTCTATATAATATTCTATCTATATATTCTTTTGAAGAAACTTAAGGTGTATTCCAAAAATTCCGGAGTGGCATGTTTATAGAACTCAACTGGGATACCATCAGGACCAGACTCCTTATTATTTTTCATTTTTATCCAGGATGATTTTAATTCCATCATTGTAAAGGAAGAATCTAATTCTGGTACGACCACATTTGGTATAGCAAAACTAATCATTTTTGAAATCGTATTGGACAATAAAAGTTTTTCATAAGTTTAACCTCAATTGAAAGTGTATTATTGCCAGCTATTTAAAAAGCAAACAGAATTCCAAAAAGATTTCGAATCTTTACGCATCAGGCTCAGTTTCGAAATTATGTTTCGTAGGTGCTTATCCTTTTTTTGAGTACAGCGTCGTATATGTCCTTGGTTTGCTTGTAGATACAAATGTACCAGGATTATTTGTTCTTCTTAAAAGTTTCAAAAATGGAAATGATTTTTGTGTAGTTTTTTTTGCAGTCATTGTCATACCATTTAGATCAAAATGTGCTCCTAACGTTATTTTCGTTTGGAGATTCTCTAATCCTAGTAAGTTGATATTTCTTCTAAGCTGTTCGCTTCTATTCATGGCAAGTTTTCCATAATGTTGATTTAGCTTTTTGATTCAATTAAATACGTTTCTCTTTCTCTACCTAATATTGCTAACTGCCGACAAACCCCCCGGGCCCGGGATTTTTTAGGGGCCCGTAAAATTGAAAGCAATGAGGAGTTTTTTTTTTTTCATTATACTCTATATTCATCAGTAACATACATACCTATTCCCACTTATTTTTAGGAGCCCGAAAATCATTCAAGCTTTCGCAATCGGGCCCACAGGCTGGCCGATCTGGGTCCCTGATTATTATTGGCGTACATTTTTTTAATATTTAATTAAAAATTGGGCAACTCTGAACTATTGATAGAAAGCTATAATAAATTGTTTTGCTTTTCTTTTTTAATTTAAGCCTAGTACGCTGCTGATACGGCGGTCTCCAAGTGCAGAGCGAAATGAAAACGAAAACCACAGCGGAAAAATATTTGTGGAGAGTTCTGTCTGGAAGTTGAATTTCACTGCTTGTCTTCATCACTTCTTGCACATCACATCACCAATAACATCCTGAGTTTCCGATTCAGAAATGCAATGTTGGAACATATTAGACAAATCCATTTTATTTTAAATTTTAAATCAAATATAAATCAAAGTCAAAACACCGAAAGTCACGAGTAAACAATTTTTTTTTTTTTTTTCAATAAAAAAATTAAACGTCAAAATTTCGCAAGCAATTAATGTGCTGGGCAATTAAATTGAGAACGAAAAGAGTGGAGAATTGTACTAAGAAATCTAGTACAGCTATCCACTAAAATGTCACATTTCGTCGTTCAGCAGCGTACTGAAAAACGAAAAGCACAGCGAAATTTTTCGTTTATGATTTCGTCATGTCATTTTTGTATGGGAATTTTCGTTTCGCATCAGCAGCGTACTAGGCTTTACGGTTAATTTTAAATGTATCTTATTTTGAAAATTATTAAAGTCAAAATAAGGTGTCCGGCAACTTAAATTTTGCGATATCTGCGCTTAGAAGAAAATGTGTTCACCATCCTAGAACTGTTCTTGGAATTTGTCGATTGCAAAAAAAGAGCTGGCACCGCAATAGCTGATTTGATCTGCGAAACATTGGCAAAGAACAGAATCCCTTTAGAAGACTGTTGTGCACATTGCACAAGGCTATGACAATGGAAGCAATATGAAAGGACAATATTATGGTGCAAAAAGTCATATCTTAAACAAATATCCGAATGACGTGTATTCACCATGTGCAGCTCACAGCCATTTACTTGTGTGGAGTCGATTCAGCGGAATGTTGTACTGCCGCAATCACATTTTTTGGTGTTGTTCAAAAGTATTTCAACTTGTTTAGCAGCATTGCCCAACGTTAGGAAATTCTTAAGAAAAATTTGCCCGAATCCCTTCACAAACTTTCCGATACAAGAAGGTCAGCTAGAATTGAGGCAGTGAAAACGTTTGGAAATCATCTTAAAAACCTTAGATAACATCATTACAAGCCTTAAGTGATATCAATTTAACTGCTGAAGCTCGAAGAGATGTAAATGGTGTTTTAAAATATATGCACAAATTTGAATGCGTCCTGATGTCTTCGATTTGGAGCAAGGTTCTTAGCGCTATAAATGAAAGAATTATCATTCTTCAAGCCAGAAACATGACTATTGACGTTAAAATTCGACAACTTGATGGAATCAAATTTTATCTGAATGCAAAGCAGTTGCTAGATTGGGGGATATTCCAGAATCGTTTCCATCGAACCGAAAAAGGCAATTAAAGAGACATTTTGGAGAAACAGACGAAGAAATAAATTTCAAGAGAAACACCTTTTACGTCATAGTTGATTCAATTATATTTGGAATTTATCGTCGGTTCGATACGATAAAAAATTTTAATGCTAAATTTTCATTGTTATGGCAGTTTTCAACAATAGACGAAATTGAGATTAAAAACTCCGCTATAGGATTCATCCAAAAGTATAACTCGTATGTGTCTCAAGAGTTGAAAGCAGAAATAATTCATCTGAAAGACATTTATGAAGCCAATTTTGAAGCAGAACTTCCGCTATTGAGTTTGCTCAATGCTATTTATTCCCAGAACTTGGAGACGATTTTCCCCAACATTTGTGTTGCTCTTCGTGTGTTTTCCACCATACCTGTAACCGTAGCTAGTGCCGAACGTTCATTTAGCGTCCTTACCAGAACAAAGAATTTCCATCGTTCGTGCTCATCACAAGATCGTGTTTCCAGACTTGCTACACTATGCATGGAAGCACCTTTGGTAAGGAAATTGAATTTCCATGCAATTATAAGTTGTTTTGCTGCTCAGAAAGCTAGGAAAGCTCGTTTGCAAAAAGTAAATATTTCATTGAATGCAAACTAAATCTAATGAAAACATTGTGATAATATTTTAATATGCAGAAAAACATCAATAAAGAATATTTAATATAAACCTTTTAAAATACATACATAGTTTATTTTTTTAAAGACAAATTTTAAATACTTTTACTTCGCTCTATTTTATTTTCATAGTAGGTAATAGTCTATAGATCTTCATGCTAATTTGTTGTAATGGTTAATCGACCGTATTATCAGTTACTAACATGTCGTTGGCAATCGAATTGAATGTATGATTCTGTTCGGAATCTGATCTACTCGCATGTAGAATTATTTTCTATCCATCCTCCATTTCAACTAAACTGGACGATACCCGTGAGATTGATTTGATGGTTAACACTTTTTTTCGGTTCACTTTCCAAACAAAAAATTATTATTTCAGTAGGCATGAACTTTGAAAAAAAATGGTAAAAATGGAAGGGGCCGAATTGCCAGATTTTGTTGTAGATTTACTTTGGTTCCGACAAGGCGGCAAGCGGTGATCTGATTGTGGCCCTGTGGAGTGACCAACTACATCGTGCTATTTAACAGAGCTGGACTATTTTTGTGGGACTACGGTAAGTCGCTTGTCTGCGCTGATAAGCCCAAAACGATTGACAACTTGGAAGAACATTTTCGGTACGTTATTGCTGATATACAGCCCCAATTGCTGCAACAAGTGGTTCAAATGAGTATCTCGTCCGAAATTATTCGAACCAACCGTGGAGCCCAAAATCATTTTCAAAACATAATGGAAGACCCTTATTTTTATGATAAAGCTTAATTCATAACATAAAATTATATATGTACGTTTTATTTCTACTTGAAAACCAAACGTCTAAAAAATACTCATTAAAAAGGCTAAGTCAAAAAATACTGCACGAGCTGATATTGCCGTAGACCCTATATGACTCCCCATAGAGTCCCACGATGGTAGTACTGTAGGTTTTATTTGCAAAGGTGACGTTGCACTATATAAGCAATTTGTGTATATGTTGTGCATGGATAAAGTGTCCGAATTGTCGGTCATACAGTTTCATGCCTTTAAGATGAATCAGTTTCATTCATATTGCATAAATATAATTCTGTTTAAATAGTTCATATTTTTAACAAGAAATATTTAGAAATAAGTGGTATACAGTGCTTCACATGGCCCCATATATTTCATGAGGCTTTAAACTACATCTTTTCTTGAAAATTTTAAAATCACAGCTGACTATAATGTGAATGTCTACTACGAGTATTTTAAACCATATTGTATCATAGACCATTAAAATGAAAAACGACTTCTTGCTTTAAATTTTGGCATTTTACTAGCTACACAAAAGTCGTAAATAAAATCCAACTTCCTGCTGGTGTTGCACATACATACATATGTACGAGTGTGTATTTAAATTTATAACCTGCGACTACTTTTATAATTTAAAAGGACTTAGCTTCCGGCAGAAGATATTCATTTCCGTTTTTAGCCCACATAAACGACTTGGGCTGCAGACAATTTAGTTTTTTGTAGTTGTTTTTAATTTATTTCTCGCTTCGTCACCTAAAAACTTAAAATTAAAAAGATATGTACGTATATATATTTTAAAATATACACTAAATGAAAAACTTAACACTTTTGCCGTATTCCTTTGTCATACCTTCATAGAGACATAGATTTATACTTAAATATATAAATTATATAAACATGGACTCAGATGCTTTTTGCATTTGCTATCCACATTTAGGTACAAATGAATGAAAGTTCATATCCTTTTCCGTATACCTATAAACCTACCCTAACCATAGCAGCAAAAGTATCTTCAACATTACTAAAAAGGCTTTTAAAAGAATGCAGTAGCACACCAGGATCTGTCTGACGCAATATGAGAATAAGTAGGTTCCTGTGAAAAGTAGCAACGGTAATTTACATAATTTGCACTTCCGTTGCATCCTGGGCCGAAGAGTAGGAGGAGCCATCAAGTAGCAAACATTACCGGCCATAAGGGCAGTAGCGCAAAGGTGATGTTTTTGAATAAGAACAAGAAGAATAAGACGAAGCAGCCAAAGGAAAAACCTTTCTCTTTGGCATAGTTTAGGTCTTATAGTAGTAGGATATAAATTTAACCTTTTTGGCTCTGTTTTGTTTGGTACAAGTATTTGCATCGCGCATCACAGAGGAGTTTTGGGGCCAAAAACGAAAACACAACTAAAACTAAAACTAAAACTGATGGAAGAACCAAAAGAAAATGGTCTATATAAAGTACAACTTTTGTTGCATTTAACATTCTCCCAATTTATCCATCCCAGAAGCCCTTTTATCTCTATGGTATGGTAGCTAAGGTACAAGGAAGTTTCTTAAGTTTACCTTTTGAATGAAGGTGAAAACTATGTGCACAAATCCACAGACATTTTCTAAGGATTGTTGAAGAGAGTTTTCTTTTTATTAAGTTTACATTTTTTTTTGTTGTTGCTTTTGTTTTATTAAAGTTTTAAGAAAATGTAAAATGTAAGGAGTATAAAAAGAAATGAAGACGTTTTAAGAAGTCTCCATGCCATGGTTTTAGTACGTGTGCTAAAAAGTTTAAATTTAGTGTACTCGTATACCTTAGTTGCAAAAAAAGAAGACATAAGAAGAAGAAATAAAAAGTTCTACTTACTCAGAAAGGAATTCCATGATTTAGTGTTTTTATTTAACATAAACTTTTATCACTTTAACAACTAATTTAAGAAATTGCAAATAAAATGTAGCCAATTTTTAAGCACTTAATATGCACAGGCAGAAAAAGGAAAAGATTTAATAAATTTGGTAATAAAGGTCAGAACTGGAGTTCCACTGGTTTAAGTTCATTAGTGTCAAATTTAACACACAACAGGCATAATAAAAAGAAGCGGTCCAAAATATCTCTCTTGTGGAAGTCCAAATAGAACTTTTATCTTGAGGGCTGGTTTTATTATAGAGTTTTTATTTTGATATTTAAATAAATTATATTTATTAAATTAATTAAATTAAATTAATAGATGTTTATTTCATTGTAAAGAGAAATGTTTTCTATTAACAATGGAAAGTAGGTGGCAAAGTTAGAGGTTTGAACTCTAAAGATCGCGTACTGTATAAAGCAGATACAGGTGATCAGCAATTTAATCTCTTTCTTTTAACAGCTTCTAGTAACATGGACCAGACTGCAGTAACACTGGAACGTGAGAACGAACCATCACGGGATTAGTTTATATAGGCCCCGTGATGGAATGGAAGGAACAACAGCAGGCCTTGCCAATAAGTTGGTAACCTATGCTGGTAAGAACAGACTGGATCTGGTTTTGGGGTGCAACGCCAACGCACATCATGTTCAGTAGAGCAGCATTGATATCAATAACAGGGGTAAGTCTCTTTTTGAATATATTTTGGAAAACAATCTATTAGTAGCTATTTGAATAGAGTTAACACACTTACTTTTGTTACTAAGAACCGCTAGGAAGTACTTGTCCGTACTGTAACCAGTCATTCAAGAACTTGTATTACAAACCAATAGAGATTTTTAAAAGAACCCTCATTCTCCGACTATAGGCTAAATGATTTCGAACAAAAATAAAGAACTCTAGAAATACTTTTAGGAATCATCGCAATACTTATTGGCAAAGGTTCTATAAGAAATTCGGTAACTATATAGATCATTTAGATTCAAGTAACTCATAGCAGAGCTGAAGTTCTTGGATACAGTTACAACTGAGCTTACAGAAATCTTAAGAATATAGTTTTTCTTTTAAACCGCCTCCTAGGGCAAGCAAAAGACCCACATGGTGACTTAATGAGCTTGGCAACTTATAAGAAAAGAAAGAAGAAGACTTAGCAATGTTGTCAAACGCAATAGGATTAACGGCGACTGGGACTGCTTCAAGTCAAGTAAAAAAAGAGTTAAGTCAACGAGCTAATAAAAGTGCTTGTAGAAAGTTCTGCGAAGAAATAGATTGTACCAACAAGTCAGTGAGACTTCGAAAAATTCTAGCAAATAAACCTACTCCAATGGGGTCACTAAGAAAACCCACTGATCAATAGAGAGAATCCTGTCGGGAAAGCTTAGAACTCATGGTAGATACCAACTTCCTTTAATCATGTTAATAAAGAATCAGAGCTATCAACCTACACTAAAAATATAGTCTTGACCGGTATGATAACAGTTGATTAGATTAAATGGGCCATAAGCTCCTTCATTCCATTCCATTCAAATCGCCAGGTTCGGATGGAATATTTCTTATAATGCTACAACAGAGAGCAGATCTAGTAATCCCACACCTTTGCAATATATTCCATAAGAACTTCAAATGGGGATATGTTCCTATAGGCTGCCACTTACAATCGTTTACTCTTAAAACGTTCGAGAGACTTCTAGATATCCATATCTAGATATCCATATCGGGCCTGAAGTTGTATCTAATTTGCAACACCCCTATTCTAAAGGCAAAAGTGTAGAAACAGCCCTACACTGCGTTGTGAGAACTATAAAAATTCGTTCGGCTAAGCCAGATCAATTGCTGGAAAACCAGCCGCACTGAATACTTAGGGAATAATGTAAGCACAGACCACATCACTGCAAGTCTGAATTTCATTGAACCCTTTAGTGCTACCTTCGCTGATAGAAGCGAATGGGTGAACAATGTCCCACACATAAGTCAGCGGCTAATCACCGATGACATGTGCGAAGGCTGCAATGATGAGGAAGAGCAGGAAGATACAGTCCACTTCTTATGTCACTGTTCAGCACTATGCCACACTAAAAAAAAACTCTAAAGCAGACACTTCTTCAATTTCTTTAAGGAACTGGCAGGCATTTAATTAAAGCGTCTATTCGGCTATACAAAAGCCTTTAAATGGCTAAACCAAAAGAATCCATAGGCAATAGGCATCATAGGTTTTTTATATTTTAATTTCAGGTAAGTTCAATACTTTGGGGTATCTCCCCCGATAAAGGTCCTTATGATTTCCTTATCAAAAACTCTTCAAAAAGCTTGGAAATATCATCAATATTATAAAATGACCAAAGTCTCTATTTAAAAAGTTTATGTTAACAGGGTTACAACAAGTTATTGAGTAAGCTCAAAACCTTTTATGATTTAAATTCAGCTAAATTAGTTACAATTTCTATTATATACAATTAATTAACTTAATCTTCACCTATTTTATCTTGAAATAAGTGTTAAAGGATCTTTGATGTTAACTCATCATCCATAAATCCTCCTTTAACCAGGTAAATCCTTCTTATTTAACTGCGTTAATCGAGTTTAAATCCAAAGTGTTTAACAAATCAAATTAACCCTTTTCAAAATCGTTCCCCCGTTTATTTCCTTAAGAACTATGTATATGTTTATGCAAAGTCATGCAGAGTTGGTATTTTCCAAAACATTATTTTCATGTTGATTCGTTAAACTCGTAAAAGTTGTAACCCTGTTACGAGGTAGGAAGGTATATGCAACTTTGTTGACAGCAAAAATACCAAAGAAACATGGCTTTGGCTAATAATAGATGGGTTTTGTTCTTCTGTCTAGACGGCTTTCCCAGTTACCTTGGGACATTTTGATTTAGGTCTACTACTACACGAGTGACGGTAAGAATTATCCTTTTTTTCCCTCTCGAATAACCTTTAAACGGTTAGGTACCTATCTTTGAGCATACACATAACGTGTTTATAAGCCACAAAAAGTGAAAACATGACTAGCAAAACTTTTACTCACAGTTTCAAAAAAAGGAAGATCTAAAAAAAGGTACTGCGTTGAACCTATTTTCAACCATCAGGAATCAGGATATTAAGTTTATTTTAAAACTTTGCTTGTCAAACCAAAAAATATCTTCAGAAGTCGGGAGGAATAAAAAAACAGCAACTTTTCGAAAATTTTGTTTTCGTTTCGTTTCGTGAGGCAGCGTGTAAAGTATACTATTTATCATAAGATAGAGACTTGCTTTAAACTATTAAATCTCCAACAACTAGGAAAATAGGAATAGACTTACTCCCAAGAAACTTCCAATAAGGCCTCCCTACTTATGATGCACCAGCAGCAGCCAAGAACCCAACCAGAAACCCAGCACGATAGCGTTTCAGTCAAACGACCAATGTTTTTGGATTTTCAGAGTTCATCGTTGATATAAAATTTCTATATACGAGTACCTATCTTCTATGGTATAACTACCAACTTGTTATATTTTTACATACCTATATGGCTTTGTATTTTATGTGGTTTCAGGTGGAAATCGGGAGGACTTCCATAAATCAACTCCGGTGTTTAAAAGTTTCCCCCAAAGGGATGTAGGATATAGGAAGAAAAATAAACAACAACAACACCAACAACATAAACCATAGACCACACCACCGACCGTCGTCATGTCTAGCATGACGTGTTTTCAACACACAACTCTCCTAATTCTGAGTCATGTTCTTCCTAGAATATATAGGTATAAGGGATAAGGTATAGTTATAGAAAGGAAGGAAGCCTGGAACTTCCACCTTTACCTGTTTATAACATTAAATATGCAATCACGAGAGAAACTTCATCCATCACCGGCAAAAGTGGCAAAGAGGGTGTTTTTTTTTTGTTCGTCATCATCATCACCATCATCGTCACTCGTCGCCGTAGGTTTAGTCATAGGGAAGGTATATTTTAAGTCCGGTTAAATGAGAGTGAGAGAGATGCAAGATTGAGCGAGAGAGGGAGAATGAGTTAATTAAAATGACGACAGATTTTGTTGATCCATATTTGTTCGTTTTTCGAATATCAACACCAACCTTTAAGCTTTCAAATCTTAGGGTTTGATATTTCTACCGGATGGGCATGAGCTTGAGCATTGACCTTGCTCATTCACACGATAAAATGGTTTTAAATGAAACATACTACCTTTACGTACCTAGAACCTACGAGAAAATATATTCTCGTATGTATCAATTTTCTGTGAAATTATATATGGTGGTAGTTTTTATGTTCAAAGGACATATGGAAGGACCTTTGTAGATTGATGTAGAGATGATATTCTCTTGTGGTCTGGAGCATAAACACACAGAGTCATAGAATGCAAATACATCAAAATTAATGTATATGAATTTCATCCTGAATCTGATGTCCTTTCGCTTCGATGAAAAAGCTGTTTACGAAATGAATCGGATAACTTTTAAATTATAACTTTGAATAATGAATATGAAAATAGATAAATATCAATTTTAGATAAAGTAACCAAAAAGAGAGAACTGTTATTTCATCATAGCATTGATTATTCATAACAAATGTTACAGAAAACAGATAAGTCATAGATCTATGTATGTATGAAGTATGTATTCATGGAAATTGGTTGCAGTCTTATTCTTATTCTGATTGGATGTGGTTGGAGAAAGATTATGAAAACTATATACTAATGTCATCATAATAAAGATACAACAAAAAAGAGGCGCCCTTAAAATCTAGCTCCTGATAAAGGGTTTTCCATTTTCCATTCTGACAGCTGTCACTTTTGAATCTGTCATCTTTTGTCATTATTGACAAGTAGAAACTACGCCATTGTTAAAAATGAAACGCTTTCCATTTTGACAGCTGCAACTTTTGAATCTGTCATCTTTTGTCATTTGACAAGTAGAAACTACGCCATTGTTAAAAATGAAACGATAAACGCTTTGACAAAGCATGGAAATTGTTAAAATTCACTACAAAAATGGTTAACATTTTGTAGTCACAGTTTCCAAAGCTAAAACAGTTTGGGGTCGTGTAATATCTTCAATAATGGAAAAACGTAATCATTTAATTGAAGTGAGTGAAGAATCGAAACCGTGTTGCTGTAGCCCTTAGTATAGTGAGGAAAACCTAGGTTTCGTCTTCGCTGATTGTGCCCTGATGATGATTCCTATGAAAATGATTCGTGTTTTCATATACAAATCATCTTCAGTGACGAGACTCATTTTTAACTCGGAGGCTTCTTTAACAAAAAGAATTGCAGTTTTGTTTTTTTAACTTCCCATATGAGTTATAGTAATGGGTCCGATTTGTCAAATGGAAAATTTTGACATTTCTCGACGTTTCAAGGTCCCTAGAGTCGAAATAAAAGATTTTTAGAAAGATGTCTGTGCGTGCGTGTATACGTTCGTACGTCCGTACGTTCGCGACGTTTTTTCGTCGTCCATAGCTCAAGAACCAGAAGAGATATCGACTTCAAATAAATGTTGTTACACAGATATAATAAGACAGAAAGATGCAGAAAGGGCCCTCAAGATAATTGCGTGGGTGGTTTTTTTACCATAGCAGTTTAAAAAAAAAATGTGGTTAACCCTAAATATCTCATGAAACAAAAACGCTAGAAACTTGAATTAAATTTTATATAATATATTGTAACGTGATACCAAACAAATATATTTTTTGAAAAAAATACAATTTTTTTATAAATCAAAAAAACTGAAAAACAAAATTTGTCAACTCGAAAATTTTACGAATACAAAATGATTTTATTTCCAAAACAATTTATGCAACGACAAATAACGTTTCTAACATCTGGTAAGATTTTAAGAAAAATCGAATTGACAGTTTTTTTATAAAAAATAAAAAACTTAAAAAAACCTTGCTCAAAGCTGGTAAAAATTGAATTTTGACTCAAATATCTTATCAAAAATTTGAGATTATGGCTTCCAACTAATTTTAACTTATAACAAATATTATTTTCACCATTCGGAAAAATTTTAAGAAAAATCTAAATGACAGTTTTTTTACAAAAAAGAAAAAACCTAAACAAGAAAATTAATAAAAGTTGGTTAAATTTGTTTTTCGACTCAAATAGCTTTTCAAAACTTTGAGACATTGGCTTTAAACTACTTATATCTTTTAAAAAATATTGTTGTCAACATTCAGTAAAACTTTAAGAAAAATCGAATGGACAGTTTTTTTTTAAGAAAAATAAAAACTTAAAAGAAAATTCAACAAAAGTTGGTAAAAAATTACTTTCGACTCAAATAGCTTTTCAAAAATTAAAAATATTGTCTTCAAACTTTTTTTATTTCACAGAAAATATTGTTTTCGGTATTCAGTTGTTATTTTTTATAAAAATCCAACAGTCCGTTTTTTCATAAAAAAAATAAAATCTACAAAAAATAGTACGCAAATTTGGTTTTCGACTAAAAATCTATTTAACAAAACTAGATTTTCAAACTAAACTATTTCTTTATATGAAAAATATTGTTGGTAATTTTAAATTTTTTAAGAATAATTAGACGAACAACTTTTTTAACCCAACCCTACAAGCTTTTAAGCAAGACAAATCGACAGACGGGATGGGAAGTTATCAGTGTGGGTCGCATCCCAGCCTCTTTTTTTTTAATGCAATATCTCAAAAATGAGTTAAAATTTTTTAACTAAATTTTAATTTAAAACTTGTAAGCGAACTAATCATCACGCCAAAGGCACAAGTCTTGAACATGAAATTATTAATAAAAAATAATGTTGCAAAACATCTCTACAGCGGTTTCCATTCGCTATAAAGTCACGACTTACTATTGTTTTACTCTAGCAGGGTCGAACCTAGAATTTGTACAGGTGTTTTAGTACAAGGACTTCAAGTTGAACTCTACTGTTGCTGACTCCATACGTACCAGACTTTTTTTGACATTATTACGGAAACAAAAAAGAGGCTGGGATGCGACCCACACTGATAACTTCCCATCCCGTCTGTCGATTTGTCTTGAATAAAAGTTTGTATATATGTATCAATTTTTACCAAATTTGCGTACTATTTTTTGTAGATTATATTTTTTTATGAAAAAACGGACTGTTGGATTTTTATAAAAAAAAATTAGTGAAAAGCCAAAACAATATTTTCTGTGAAATAAAATAAGTTTGAAGCCATTATTTGTAATTTTTGAAAAGCTATTTGAGTCGAAAGTAAATTTTTACAAGTTTTAGTATTGTTTTTTTTTAGGTTTTTATTTTTTGAAAAAAAAAACTGTCAATTCGATTTTTCTCAAAATTTTATAGAATGTTGAAAAAAATATTTCTTAAAAGATAAAATTAGTTAGAAGCCATTATATCAAATTTTTGAAAAGATATTTGAGTCAAAAATCAATTTTTAACAATTTTTGTTAATTTTTTTTCAGTTTTTAATTTTTTGTAAAAAAAACTGTCAATTCCATTTTTTTCAAAATTTTACTGAATGTTGACAAAAATATTTTTTGAAAGATTAAAGTAGTTTAAAGCCAATATCTCAAAGTTTTGAAAAGATATTTGAGTCAAAAATCAATTTTTACCAACTTTAAAAATTTTTTTTTGGGTTTTCATTTTTTGTAAAAAACTGTCAATTCGATTTTTCTCAACATTTTTCAGAATGTTGAAAACAATATTTCTTATAAGATAAAATAAGTTTGAAGCCATAACCTCAAGTTTTGAAAAGATATTTGAGTCGAAATTCAATTTTTACCAACTTTTATTAATTTTGTTTGGGTTTTTATTTTTTGTAAAAAAAACTGTCAATTAGATTTTTCTCAACATTTTATCAAATGTCAAAAACATTATTGTTCGTTGCACAAAATTGTTTTGGAGATGAAATCATATTTTAGTCGTAAAATTTTCGAGGTGACAATTTTTTTCAGTTTTTTTGATTTATAAAAAAAACCGTTTATTGGATTTTTTTTCCAAAAATATACTTGTTTTGTATCACGTCACAAAATATTATATGTATATAATTTAATTCAAGTCTCTAGCGTCATTGGTTCATGAGATATTTAGGGTTAACTAAAATGTTCACCTTTTTTTAAACTGCTATGGTAAAACAAACACCCACGCAATCTTGAGAGCCCTTTCTGCATCTTTCTGCCTTATTATGAGTATCTGTATAACTAAATTTATTTGAAGTCGATATCTCTTCTGGTTCCTGAGCTATGGACGACGAAAAAACGTCGCGAACGTACGGACGTACGTACACACGCACGCACAGACATCTTTCTAAAAATCTTTTATTTCGACTCTAGGGACCTTGAAACGTCGAGAAATGCCAAAATTTTCAATTTGACAAATCAAACAATCGCGTCCAAGAAGTTACTTTATATTCAAAAAAATGCAACTTATTGAACAATAGAAACCTTATTTGTTGCGCCTTCTGAGGGTGGCTTCTTACCCCTAAAAACAAAAACATCTTTCCTCGAGAGCTGAGAGACCACAAAATGATATTTGTATTATCGGCATTAAAAATTGCAACAAATCTTCATATAATATTAGTAATTATTTCCTAGAACTTTTATGATTTTTAACCACCAATAAAAAAATGTAGGTCATGAGACCTAAAGTTGTTGGTTTTAAAAATATGTAAACTTTATAACTATGCGTTTTTGGTTTACTTGAAGTATCTACCGTGCTCAATTTAATTGTGAGTTTCTGGTGTGTTATGTATCTTTTAGATACATTAGATGTGGAACCTCAAAATTATGTTAAGCATTTTGAGGAAAGGAAAACTTTCTAGGTATAGTTAGGTATTGTTTTTGTATTTTATTTTTCAGAAACGTGTTGCAATTAACAATAAATTCCAAGAAGTTAAAATTATACCCTGTTTTCAACGTATGGCACATCTTATACACGGTGCTGGTTCTGGTGGTGGTACACCTCTATAGAACTTACATTATATTTATATATTTTATAACAGGATGCGCGCCTGATGATGTGCATTGTTAGTATAAGCATCCTTTTAACTTTTGAATTCGGGTCAGCTACGTACGCTTCATCATATATGTATGTTTGGTTTTAGTTTAATAGGTCTGTTCCTGTTTTTCGCCCGACATCGTCCGCCACCTCGCTGCACAACAATAAAAGTAAAGTTGTACTTGGAATACCTTCTACCTACCTCTACCTGGAATATAATATACTGATATGAACCATGGAGATGCTCTGGCATAAGTTTTTAAGCTTTATTCAGAAGAGACTTTTGTTATTGCTTGTGTCCTGGTATGTTTTCCTCATTGTTTAAGCAGACTACATTATTATTATTATGTGAATGAAAAAAGATACCCAAAAACAAAACAGGAACAAAGGGAAAACAAAAATTTTCACACACAAAACGTGAGTAAACAACAACTTCCTGATGCTTATCCCTTGGGTCTTCCAAGTTTTTTTTGTAAAGGTAGTATTTCTTGGAAAATCCTATGCTTTTCAAAACACACGCAAAACGAACAAAAATGCTTAAACTAAATGCAAGACCACAACATATTTTATAAAGTGTACTTTACATCGTTACCTATGCATGTATAGGAACAAAGTATAAGGGTGTATGAAAAGATGAGATCTTGTTGTGTCCCATTAACAGGAATTTTAGAAAATGGGTTAAAATTTAGACAAAAATTATGTATGAAAGGTAAATAAGGGATACCTATAGCCAGGAAAACTTAATGAAAAAGTTTTCATTTTTCTTAACATGAATATACGTTTTTCGTAAAAGAGACTTTTGGGACAAAGAAAGGGAAATGGATTTGTTCTTAAATGGTTCAAGATCTATTGAATTTGAAAACCTACTCGTATTTAGGACCATTATACAGTGTGTCTGGAGGCAGATTCGTCTATTCGTCCATTTGATATATTGTTTTATTTGAAATATTAAACAACAGATTAATAATGGGGATTTCAATTTTTGAACATTATGTCATCCAAATGTCTTTCGTCGCTGATTTCTCGACTAATGTTTTCTTTTAGGTTTACTAGAGTTCAAAAATTGTTGCTGTAAACTCTGTCTTTGAAGTAGTCCCGTAAAAAAAATCCATTCCGGTTAAGGCAGGGGACCTCGGTGGCCATGGGATGTCCCCAAAGCGAATGATAAGTTTTTGTGGGAAATCCATCGAATCCTTAGCCGTGTGTTGGAATCATGTGTGCGATGAAAACGATGGATAAGCATGCAGGTTTGTCGAACAAAAATCCGTTATCATTCGTTGGTAATTGTCCCTATTGAATTTTTTCGCCTGGCTCTAAGCATTCTGGAAAAAATGGTCCAATTAACCCAATGCGTGGATAAGGCGGATAAAACAGTTACCCTGGGGCAATGTAATATCTTTTGGTGTTTTAGTCGAGGGTTACGGGTTTTTGGGTTCTTGGAGGCCAGTTTCAGCAGTTTTGTTTTATTGTTTAAATGAAAATGAGACTTGTCGCTCCAAAAAATAGTGTTGACAGTTTGAAAATGCTCCAACATCGTTTTACAAAAATGTTTCGTGAAACAAAATCACTTTCTTTGAATTCTTGAACGATTTGAATTTTGAATGGATGGAACTTTGATTTTTAATATATATAATAATCTCTCTTGGAAGTCCCAGTGAGTCTGTCCTTTTCCAAACCACTTCAATGTTTTCGGGAATCCTTAAAGATCGACTGGGTCCTGGCCGTGGAGTGTTCAAAGCCGAAGCAGTTGCGCGGAACCACTGCACCCAAGAACGAATTAAATTCACATTCAGCCCATTACTTATTTGTCGTATACCGAAGTGTGAACAAAACTGTCGACGCGCAGTTAAGTGCGACATCGTGACTGAGAAATCTACACGATCGCTGATTCCAAAAACACAAACCACCCACACACACCGTTTATTACTTTTTGAAATAATCGTATTTAAAAATACAAATCTGCCACCAGACACCCTGTAGTAGCATACTTCTTTAAAAGTAAAGATTTCGTTTCAAAATCAAAGATCTCCACAAATTTAGAAAACCTTAAAATTCAAAAGACTTTTCTAAAGTTATTTTAACAAAAATTTAATTTTAAGAAAAATAAACAACAGGTATATGTATGTCGATTGGGTGGGAAATAGTTTTGAAAATACTACTTTTTTCGGCAAGGGAGCCCACGATTTTCTCGAAAAACTGAAAAAAAAAATCATTTTTGAGATTTATGCATCAATTGACAGGTGGGTAAAATAAAAATCGTTTTGATAATGTAAAAAAGTGCGCACAACTAAATTGGAAACGCAACGTACAGGAAAGAGTCCAAAAAGCTTCTGTAGCTCTCTTTTCTTGCAAAAAAGCCATCGGTAATAAATGGGGCTTACAACCCAGAATCACGCATTGGCTATACACATCGGTAATCAGACCGATTTTAATGTACGGTGTGGCCGTATGGTGGACTGCTTTAGAGAAAGGTATAAACCGGGATAAATTAAATAAAGTCCAACGTTCAGCTTGCCTATGTATAAGCGGATCGCTTCGCACGACCCCATCTGCGGCACTGGACACCTTACTCTACCTAACACCTCTTGACATTTTTAGCAAACAAATAGCTGCAAGCTCTGCTATTCGCCTCAAAGCTTCGTCGCAGTGGACTAACAACAACATTGGCCACTCCGTAATTCTTAGTTATTTAGAATCAATTTCAAAGCACACAGACTACACCATCCTCCAACTGCAATTCAAAACTTGATATCAACATCTGATATCCGTATTTTCTCAGATAGTCAGGCCGCTCTATACAAACTCTATAACAGTCCATAACTGTCGATCATCTCTAATGGAGATGGCACAACAGTTTAATATTCACCTTTGCTGGGTGAATGACGGTCCATAGAGACATTCCAGGTAACTGTAGGGCAGATAAACTCGTCAGGAACGGTACAGTACAGCCCATCCTACCACGTTTGGCACGTACTGGCATACCAATCGCTACTTGTAAACTGTTGCTAATGCAAGACGCTGTGAGGAGGGCAGACACCAGTTGGAACAACATCACCACGTGTCAAGTCACAAAAAACATCTGGCCAACACTGGATTTAAAACGTTCAAGGTGCTTGCTCTCTCTAAGAAGATCGCATATAAGCTCGATAATAGGTGTCATAAGCGGACACTGTCTAATAGGAAAGCAGGCCATGCACGACTAGGCGTATTCTCAAATGACTTTTGCAGAAGCTGTATGGACGAGGAAGAGGAAGAAACAGTTCTTCATCTTCTCTGCACATGCCCTGCTCTGGCTCGAAAACGCAAGATTTACCTAGGAGAATTCTTCTTGAACGATCTAAACGATCTAAATCATATCAGCATAATCATCCTCTCACGTTTCGTAAGAGACTCAAACTGGTTCCATTGAGCTTAGGAGGAAGCCTCAAGATTCATGTGGTATCACAATGGGCCATTAAATTGGCCTAAGTGTGTCCGTTTCCATCTTGGACAGCCACTATAACCTAACCTATCCTAACCTACAGCATTTTTAAATACAGAATTTTGATATACAGAATTTTGACATACAGAATTTTGAGATGCAGTATTTTGATCATACAGTATTTTGTACATACAGCATTTTGAAATACATTATTTTCAGATTCAGTATTTTAAATACAGTATTATGATCCATACAATATTTCGACCCCAACCCATTTTTTTTTCATGTTTAATTTATCTGTCAGAACAAAGCAGCTTACTTTGAAAAAAAGAAGAGCTTGAAGGAAATATCAAGCTACCAGATTTTTGGATGGTTAACCGTCTTAAGAATGAACTAAAAAAGTTTTGTGAGTTCAAAATTGATTCACAAACACGTTACCTGAAAAGTCTGAGAACGGATTTTGGAAAATAAATAAGAGCTGAAGAATTGATGTTTCCACCAATAAATTAGCTGACATTCGAAAAAAGAAGAGCTCAAAGAAAATAAATCTAGATGATAAGGCAGTTTGTAACTATCTTAAAAACAAACTAAAAAAAATGTATCTGTTGAAAAATGATTCACTAAGCTCATTTCTAAAGGGTCTGATGACGGATGCTTCTTCCGAAATACAGAAGCTCATTTTCGAAAAAATAAGAGAGAGAGATTTTCAAATGATAAGGCAGTTTTTAATCGTCCTAACGACAGACTTAAAAAAAAAAGAATCTGAGTTCAAAGTCAGTTCCTGAAAATACTGCTACAGTACAGGTATGATAACAAATAAGTTGATAATAAATAAGCCAATATAATAAATAAGCTGATTTTGGAAGAAAGAAAAGTTAAAAGAAAATAAAGGTATGAGATTTCCAGATGATAAAGCAGTTTTTAACTGTCTTAAGAACGAACTAAAAAGAGAATGAGTGACTTAAAAAATTATCCACTAAGCAGAGTCCTGAATACGCGTTATGAAGAGCAGCGAAGCCTTAAAGAAAACCCAAGACACAAAAATAGCCAACAAAAATCAAGTTGGTAAATGGATTGGAAAACCCGAAACATAACACTGATCTTTTTTCTGAACATCTCACGAAAGTCTCTAAGTCATTTCAGAAAATAGATTGACTTAGAAAAACTTTGAAAAAACTTTAGATGGCACAGCCAGGGATTGAACCCAAGACCTCTGGCATGACAGGCCATTTATTTTTATTTTTTTTCCTTATTCCATGTACGTATCCCTTGAGTCCGGAACAGAAATGTCTCCGGCTTCTGGACATTTATTTTCAGTTTCTAATCGTCGCAATATCGCTGAATCTTGTCGAAATCACGCTGCAAGAGAATTCTAACAACCTCAACCTTTGGGGCCGTTCTGTACGCAATTATATCGTCGGCGTACGCAATTGCCTTTATAAGACTACCTATCAGATCGCTGGTGTAAATGCTGAAGAGAATCGGCGAATTCACCGCTCCCTGTTGAAGACCATAAGTCCAACGCACTAACCATCACTCCACGGGTACTACGGGACCATCGATCGGTTTGGATTTAGAAAATTTACATTCTACGATAGACCAAGTGCATCGAATTACGGATGTGTTGGAAAAGTTCCTCATAGAAAAACAAGTATGCTCGGTTACTAAAAACTGCACAGGAACTTCCCGAAGTAGTAGTACGAAATACTTTAATTCTATGTTACAAACCGAGTCTTAAGAGTACGGTACGACCAAAATTACTCGGATATGCCGGTGTATCACAAGGAAGTGTCCTAGGGCCAACCTTTTATCTGATGGTTCTGCAAAATTGGTGTCAGATAAATCCGTTACGAAAGCTACACAAAAATCAAGTGATATGATGTAAAAATGCTAAACTAAATGAAATAAAATCGGCGCATATAAACTTTACAGACATAAAAAAAAAAAACATACAAAATGTTCCAATTTTTCAAACTCACTCCAATACTACCAAATATCGTGGAATAACTATGGATAATGCAAAGTTTAAACCGAAAGAAATGTTAACATTGCTTAATGTCAAATCGTATTTGACAATAAATGTTATCTTTAAATAATATTAAACGACAAATTCCAAACTATCATCTCATAACTAATTGGTTAACCAAAAATTACGAACTAAACCACTTTTCAATGGAATGAAAATTCGGTCCTTATGACATTCATCAATTATTTACACTTCTAATGTATACAAATTTTAATTTGTCCATTGGATAAAGTTTTAATTGAACTCGCAAAAATTTTTCAGATTTATTTAAATGCAGCTATCTCTCTGCCTCAACATCCCCCCCCCCATCTACACACTCTTACAAAAAAGCCAGTGGCTATTAGCTCTCAACTCAGTTATAAATTATTTCTCTTAATTATATTTTCAGAGCATTCCTTAAAACGACACCGTCACCATTTTTGCCCACACACAAAAACCAATATCACTCACACATTTCCCGGAAGGATTTTTCCGAAATTCATACTCGTGTTATATTGTTATGGTTTACACAAAAAAATGGGAAGGGGAATCAAGCAGATGGAAATGGAAATGGGGCAGGGGATTTGGTCGGTGTTATCGTCGTCATTATAGCCATCGTCGTAGTCGTCTGGGAAACGTAATTAAATTTCAAATTGGTCGAAATTGCTCGAACAAATTATGCAAATATTTCATACTGGGAAAGTCAACCTCAGGCACTATTGCAGTGTGTATACAGTACATATGCATAGTATGTATAACCAGTGGCCAAATATGCAGTTGCACAAGTTGAAAAGTATACGTTTGGATTAAAGTTGCAATATTACTTTTGAATAATTGTAACATTGATAAAGTGCACCAGATTCAGCACCGCACCACTGCATTCGCCCTCTGTGATAGGTTGTGTGAAACACTCCTCTGTGTGATCCTGGAATAAAGTTTAAATAAAGTATTTTTATTTGTGGAGAGAAAGGGGGAAGTGGAAAAATTGTTGATTGTCAATAGTGTAAAATAAAATTAGTTTCAATTTAAAATTTTATCAATATGTCGATTGTTGACGACTAGCAACGACGACGATTCAATCGATTTTGATTTAATTTTCGTTTGAAAAGAAACTTTTTGAAAACTAACTCAATTAAACAAAAACTTTAAATTTATATTGAAGTACTACTTCTATATCCAGGTGCAATAATACAAATTTGCTATTGAAATGAGTAGGTTATTAATTAATTGGCGCCCAATGCGGGTCAAAACGTTGGGCGCCACTTATATTATTTTCTATTGAAATGGTGTATTTTGTGTATTTTCCTGTGTTTTTATTTTTGCAAAGTACTATTTCAATTTGGATTTCTGAAAATTGTTCTGCCATTCATCTTAAAAATAGGCCAGCAATTAAATATTTATTTTCTTTTCGTTCTGACCTTGGTATAAAAAATCAATTTAGCTTTGATTATTTCGCAACCCAATTTTAAAAAACTCTTTGTAGAAGTAAGATTCCAGAAAAAACTATGAATGCATAGCATTTTCAGTTTGTCCATCAATGAGCAATTTGCAAATACGAAAACAAAAAATCCAAGCCAAAGGATGACTCTTATTGGATGGGCTTGGTTTTAATTTGTTTGTTGTTTATTTTTGGAATTTCATTGAATTCGTATTACATATGTATGTATATGAAAGGATGATTTAAACTCGTTCGAAGCTCAAAGGAAGAACATTTAAAAACAAGTCCTTTGCCATATGTGTACATACATATTAGATCCGAACCGAACCATAAATGTTCTTTGAATTCAATTCTGATAGATGGTCTGGCCAGGCTATGCCCTACCATTCCATAGTCACAAACTAAAATGGAAAACTTTCAAAACAAAATGAAAAGTAAGTACAACAAAAACATACATATATACAAGACCGAGTATATATATGTAAAACAGTAAAAGTGATTTTCATTTTTCACTTTGAGAGTCTGGATGTAAGTTTTTAGCCCACATGAAAATATGTTCATGTAAATATGTACAGTACATATGGTTTAGTTGGATACTGATTTTTGGGCCAAATATCAAACAAAATATATTTTGCTTTAAGGAGTTTAGTAAAGAGAGTTTTACTCAGCACATGACACCTTAAGATATGTATATAGTTTAAAAGCGACACCAAAATTTGAAAAAGGTTAAAAATTTGAAAAAGGTTAAACGCAAAAAGGATATCGATCTTTAAATTTATTCTTGAAATTCAAAGTCTTAGCTAATGTGAAATACCTATATAGATCATGGAAAGTAATAAAAGAACCAGGCCTTAGACATTCTGAAACTTTTGAAATGTTCAAATTGTAACAAATGGAACAAAATACATTCAAAAATTTGATTGTATTTTACAATAAATTTATAAAATAGATAACTTAATTTTTGAGATCCCAATATGTCTCCAAATAACAGACGCATTAAAACTGACAAAATAGTTATATAATAAATTTACTAGTTAGCAATTTGATAAATATTTAGCAATTTACTATGGGAGTCCAAAATTTTGCTAATTGCCTTTTATTAAAACACGACCATCCGAACATATCTCAAAAGTGACAGTTCGTGAAAATAAACAAAGCAAGTACTCTTAAACGGACCTATTAATTGGAATTCCCAACTGCAGACTGGACTATTTCATCCACTGGTCTTATAAGAATAATTGTACAGATGTCATATGGATTTAGCCAATTGCTAAAAGTTAAAGTAGCCATTCCGTAATTTTAACTTTAGCAAATTGTTAAGAGATAGTAAGATGTTAAAATTGATTAAAATTAAGTTAATAATCTTTTAAGCTTAGTAATAACTAAAAATTTCACTAATTCGTCTAACATTTTTTCCCATTTTCTTCAAATTAATCACTTGAATGTTTGAAGATTCGTTTTTCTGATATTGTTCAGGTTACACTGTCATTTTTTCTTACGTTAATGACAAGAAGGTAACGATGTGACGGTAAATTCTACAATTGTTCTGTCACTGTGTCAGATTTGTCTGTCACCATTTAAAAATCCGAATAACTTTCGAGTGTTGGGTTATAATTTCAAACTATTAATATCGACCTGTGATCCATTTTAAAAGGAAACGTAATTATGAAAGTGTGCAGCTGTCACATTTGAAGCTATCATCTTTTGACATTTGACAAGTAACTAAATATGAAACGTTAAACGCTTCAACAACGCATTTAAATTGTGAAAATTAGTTACAACAACGGTGAAAAATTTATCAGTCCGCATTTTTAAAATAAAAGTTTCCTGACCGTGCTCTACTTACTTAGTTACTAAAGATGACGATAAGGTCTGGAATAGAGCTGGATCTCAATAAACGTGCATCTTTAGACAGCTCAGTCTCTAGCTAGCTGTCGTCAATTTTACACACCAAGCTGGTTGGGGTACTCCCCCACCATGCGTGACTTTTATTTGTTTACCTAAATCAGTGTAGCTGTAAAGCCTGTATATTTTCCCCAGACTCCATCTTTGCAGACGGGACTAAAAATTGCCCGAAATGTTTTTCTTACTAAGCATTCTATGAGATTCTCATCTTTCCCGGACAAGGATGAATGTTTTATAGATGGTGTCCTTAAATGCTCCCGGGAGGACTTTACTAGTCAATTGCATTCTAAGTCCGAAGAAGCAGCGATCTGCAAGAGTTATTAACTTCCCATAGGAAGTTATTGTAATGGGTCCGATTTGTCAAATTGAAAATTTTGACATTTCTCGACATTTCAAGGTCCCTAGAGCCGAAATAAAAGATTTTTAGAAAGATGTCTGTGCGTGCGTGTGTACGTACGTCCGTACGTTCGCGGCGCTTTTTTCGTCGTCCATAGCTCAAGAACCAGAAGAGATATCGACTTCAAATAAATTTTGTTATACAGATAATAAGGCAGAAAGATGCAGAAAGGGCTCTCAAGAAAATTGCGTGGATGGTTTTTTACCATAGCAGTTTAAGGTGACAATTTTGGTTAACCCTAAATATCTCATGAACCAATGACGCGATAGACTTGAATTAAATTTAATATTATATATTGTAACGTGATACAAAACATTTTTGGAAAAAAAATCCAATTAACGGTTTTTTTATAAATCAAAAAAACTGAACAAAAAATTTGTCACCTCGAAAATTGTACGACTAAAATATGATTTCATCTCCAAAACAATATAATGTTTTTGTCATCTGATAAAATTTTGAGAAAAATATAATTGACATTTTTTTGGTAAAAAAAAACTAAAAAAAGCATTACTCAAAGTTGGTAAAAATTTACTTTCGACTCAAATATCTTTTCAAAAATTAAAAATATTGGCTTAAAACTTATTTTATTTCACAGAAAATATTATTTTCGATATTCAATGAAAAAAAATCTACAAAAAATAGTACCTATGCAAATTTCTTAAAAATTGATACATATAGACAAACTTTTAAGCAAGACAAATCGACAGACGGGATGGGAAGTTATCAGTGTGGGTCGCATCCCAGCCTCTTTTTTTTTATAGAGCAGCGTACATTCTCCATCGTCATTCTATACAAACGTTGACAGGGATTGCCAAAAGTAGACATTACTTTTTGTAAAGCTTTTCTCTATAGATACTGTTGTACGTCTCCTTGTAATCGATGAATAGATTTTGGGGATCGATTTGAAGATTCTGGGATCAGCTTAAGTTAATATTTGAGCAATGATGGACTTTCCTGGTCTGAAGCCACACTGATATGGCCCTATCAGGTTGTTGACGAATGGCTTTAGACGTTCACATAATACGGCAGAAAGGATCTTATATGCAATATGAAGACTGAAGCCACTATAGTTGGCGCAATTTGGAGGGTCTCTTTTCTTAAATATTAGGCAAACTATGGTGATATTCCACTTACCGACCATATTTTGCAAATGAATTGGTGCATACTCCTAGCCGTCAACTACAGCAGCTTTGCTATGGACTTCTTCACTTGGTCAAGGCGGAATTATTGTTCGGCATCACCTAAGTTGAAGGGTGCTTTCTTTTTTTGCAGCGGTTTTTCCTGGCCGTAATATTTCTCTAAACCAACAAGATCTTGTGATTTAACACCTCAAGACTTTTTTCTTTACAATAAAATAAACATGAATTGTTTTTTTCGTTTTGATAATAACGAAATAATATCTCTTATCGGAGAACCCTATGTTTTTAATTTGACAGCTGTCAATAAAGACACACCACCACCGCTCGGTGTAAGCAAATATTGGGCATGTTCAGAGAACTAAACAAAACTTTAAAGGTATTCTGTGATTATTACTTGGCCTTAAGTTGGATTAATAAATACAATTTTAATTAGCACCACCATTAAAAAGGTAAAATATAAGATATCACAACAAAAATATTGAAACTTCCCATTTTGAATGTCGAATTTAAATTTCATTAAAAATGAATAAGTTGTGGTTTTTCGTGTTTCAATACTAATACAATTTCCTAATATTCAGAATTTAATTTAATACATACTTTTTATAGTAATACTTATGTAATTTGAATATTTAAATTATTACGTACATGAACTTAATATTAATTAAAAATAAAAATATGTCCTTAAATAAAGTAATTTAAACTTATATAATATATAAAGTTTATCCTTCAAGCTTCGATTTAAAAATTCACCACAAAATAAATCAACTTTCATTATTTATATTAACTCCTTTTAATTATATACAATGCAGCGTCCAACGTTCGTCTTTTCGTCGAACAGAACTTGATATTATCTGACTGTGACTGTGACTCTGACTGTGACTGCGACTGACTGCAAAAGCCTTGTACTCGGAATAAATTAAAAAGATCCTCTTTTCAATCAATTTAATACTATGCTTTAAGATTTTCCGATAAATGATAGATTATATTTGGATAGTGAAAGGTTGGTTGGTACCTGCTGTTCATTCATATAAATGCAAAAATAAAAGGAAAGAGAAAATCCTTTTAATTTGTAATGAAAATTAATATACAAGAATAAACCCTGCTGGTTTTTATTTTAACGAATTTATCATTATTGACAAGTCCTTACACTGTGTAGTGAATGAATATAATATAAACACAATAATTCATATTACATATTTATTTATGCCTGGTTCGGTAATTAAAAAAAATAAATTTATTGAAATTTTTTAACTTATTTCATTACGTGCTCCTGAAATATTATGTACATTGATTGATTGTTAAAATAACATAAAATAAATTGTGGTCTTATTTATTATCCGATAATACTCTTTGTTTGGTGTTTTACACGAGGAAACACTTTAATTTTTAGATTATATTAAAATTTGCTTTCAACAATTTTCTATTAAAATATTTAGCAAACTATATACATAAATGCTCTTTAGGAGGTTTAGTATTCAAAACGACAACACTGTACACAATTGCAGTAAATTTGACAGCTGTCAGTAATACGCCATTTGTGCTTATTATTTAATGCATTGACAATATACGAGTATAATTGCCATTATAAAGCAATTGCCATTATAAAGCAAACGAACATTTTTCTTCCAGGTTTGGAATTCTTATATTTCTTTAAAAATATAAATATAAAATATTTACTACAATTATTGACAGTTGTCATTCAAAATATGGCCGACAGCAGACAGTGGCTATTTTTTCGATAGATGACAGTTGATTTCCTATTTTCTTATTTTGCCAAGTTCGGTTAAATATTGGACTTTCAGATGGAAAACTAATATTGTCGACTAGGTGGAAGTGTTTCAACTGACAGCTGCAACTGATTCTTGTTGTATTTTTATTTCTAAACTTTACCTCTATGACTTTATCTATATGTTGAATAGGAATAACACATTTCTCCCAAATATCAATGCATCACTTGATTAAAGTTTGTAAGAGAAAGTGGAGGAAATCAAATCACTTCATAAAATCTCTATTGATAGAAATAACCTTCGTTTATACATATATAGAATGCATCATGATGCATTGTAAAAGATACTAGGTCCTGTAAACAGGACTCTATCAACATAAGGTAGATACTCGTATATCTTTAATACAATTTCGAATAATGCATTTCTAGCAAGGATATCATAATAAGAGTTCATATGGTTCGGACTTATGTACAACTTGTACATACATATGTATATACATAATAAATATTTGTTGGGTTAGCTTGTGGTAAGGAATGCTTGGTTGAGGGATTCATTTTCTTGTATATGGATAGGACATACATATATTATATTATGAATAGACAGAGAATTTTGGGATCAAATAATACAAAAGGAAGTAAGGAATTGTTGTTTTTGTATAGGTATGCACCACAGAAAAGAGGTTAAAGAGAGAAATGTCAATTGAGGGCATACACGTGCCAGATAGGATGTCGACAAATGTAACCGCATCTAGCTTATAACACATTTAAGTTTGTCTATTTATAAACATTTTAGGAGTTTTGTTTATAAGCAATGGAAAGTTTTATTTAAGCGAAAATAATGGAAATCAAAGTTGATATAAAGGTAAGGTATAAGAATTGGTTGGAAGGTGTCTTTTGTTTGTTTTGTTTTGATTTAGGGTTGAAGACCACAAGACTTTTTTAATTGGTTTTAGAATTTATAAACAAAATTTCAAAATCTATTATATATTTATTCAAATTCAAATTCTTAGTCCAGTAAAAAGGGTGAAAAAATGGTCAATTTACAATATAACATTATTTTTCACATTTGTTTTGATATTTTTATGAGACAACTAAAATTTAACCACTGCAGGAAGAACACTAGCGAAACACGTATAAACTTAAATCTTGAATTGAAAATTGAATACATTACATTTTATCAAAGATGGGTCAACGAACCATTGGATTTTCCAGAAGTTCAGAAATCCAAAGAGCCAATAGGTGCGTTTGTGCTAGGTTAACTTTAAGGCATACCACCCACTGGGTTTAACCCAGGAACTTAAAGTTGTTTACAACTCAATAAATTTTGCTTATATTTGAGAGTGTCTTTAAGGTGTTTCCTGTGTTTATGTAACAAGATTAAAATATGATATTTCCTTTTGACAATGTCAATGAGTATGTCAAAGTCGACATAAACAAGAAGAACTTCTTATAGTAACTTTACTTTTATTACTAAGTATTTTAATTTAATAAAAGTACTGAGTGGTGTGGCTTTCTGCCCTCTGTGGTTAAGCGTATGCAAAAATATTTAAATCAAAAATTTTATAAAATTCCTTAAGATCCACAAAAACAAGAGATTTTATGAGACTTTAGCCGCGTTTTATTATCACCATTATCTGATCCGGATCTTGAATTAACATGCATTACAACAACAACACAAGATCCTGCTTTGTGTTTGGATCTCAATTTGAGATCCAAAATTTAATTCTTTTTTTCACAACAAGAAGCGCTTTATCATTGTTATTTCACATGTAAATGTTGGTATCATTGCAAACAAATTAAATAAAACCTGTATTGCCATATAAACATTTCCATTTGACTGAAATAAAATATTTTTTAAATAGAAAGCGAGAAGCTTTATATTTATTTATTTGGTATATAATCCATGAAATAATTAGATATTTTAACAAAACTAGATATTAATTGGTGAAATTAAAATAATTAAGTCCAAAAAAATGTATATTTGACATAATTTATGGGTATTATTTTCCCCGAAAAAAAGGAACAACAAAAATCATTGAGCAAAATGTTCTTTGGGCAACCCTGCTTTAAATGTCAAAAAATATAAATAAAATCGAGAAAGCTGCAGCACAAATGGGAGAAAAGATGTTCAAATAAATTGTTAGTAATCTCTAAATAAAATTATTTAAGTGTCACATTTATTAAAAGGTCAAAAACAATCTGGACTACATGTGAGACAAAAGCGTTCCTGGATGCTTTGAGTTTGAGAGTGCAATGGTGATTTGCAGAAACATTTTCAAAAGTTGTGGAGCTTTCATTTTGGGAATGTTTGTTTTTTCTTTGCTTCGTAATGTCACTTTTGAAAGAACGAATTTGACACTGCTACCAAACTACAACTAAACAATGTTAAGAGACAACCAAAAGGATGTATAAGGGGATTATACAGAAGTTGGGTAACTTTTGAGGATATTTTGTTTACGATATTTATTAAATCGAACTTCTACAAATTCGGGTGTATAAGAAGGCTAATCTAATTAATAAATTGTTCCGAATAGGGCAAGTCACTTTTTTGAGTATATAGTAAGATATTTAAAAAATTCAGAATTTGACTGCCAGAGGGGACTGACGAGGTAAAACAGTACTGATAAAATACACAGTTTTGAAAGTATTATAATGAAATTTAATACAAATTATTTAATTATGGCACATGTATTTTAAAAGTATTAAAATCACTCAGTAACAATTAAAAATAATTATTTATATGTAATACTGGGAGAAAATACTATATAAGTTTTCAAAACAGACTTTTGACATTTAACATAACGGTATTCACTTATAGTTTACTACTTTCACATTGTTTTACTAAAAATTTTTAAGTCATCAAAAAACAATATAAACAAAATCTAACAATGAAGAACAATAACAATATACCTGACACAGGACTGAAGCCAACGGACTGACGAAAAAGACAAAATTTGAGATTATAATCAGGACTAATGTTTTTTTTTTTGTATTGCGAATATCAACATATCAACAAACTAAATTTTAACAAATCATAGTCTAATATGTATAAATAAAAATAAACTTTAGATTAACAACAAAATAACGACTCACCCATAGGACTGAAATGTTGACTGGCTTATCATGTGTATAGACAACAAACATAACCCCAAACTCTGGTAAAGTTATGGTGGCCGTCAAATTGTGCGACCCGCAACTAACTTTATTACAAACATTAAAACTCAAAGTGGGATTTGACGTTGAGTCGGCGATATTTCGCACGAATTTCAAATTTAAGTAACACAACGGACTGACGAATGAAATTGAACACAAAATTTCTTATTTTTTTAAATAAAGTGGAGGACACTGCATTATGAAAGTTGTAGTATATATTTAATAACATACCTATATACATCACAGATTGTAGTAAATTGATAAGTTTTCTTAAATCAATGATAATGTTTAATAGACAGTCACTTAATTGTTGGTTTTTGGGGTTGTGACATGCCAAAGGACAAACGTTTTAAGAACTAATAGTCTTTTTTTTAATAACTTGTATTCAAAATGAAGAACTGAAATTGGTTGATTAAATCAAGGTCTTTCCATTTAAAAAAAAAGAAATTGTAATCTCAATAAAATATAATAAAAGACTTTGTATGTATGTATATTGGTTGATGACATCGAGTTACCCAACTTTTGTATAATCACCCATAAACAAGTTTCCAGTTTACTATGTTTCATTCGGGAAGTAAAACCCTTGTTTCACTAGAATATCTTATAGAATAATTAAATGCAAAGTAAAATATTGTTACAATATAATTGTGTGACGACCTCTAAAACACAGAACTTTTTATAATTTAAAATCGAATTTAAAAAAGAAATTAATGCGTTCATAGACCCCATATTTTTCCATTTTTAATAATGGCGTATTTTTTACTTTTCAAATGTCAAAAGACAATAGCTTCAAAAATGACTTCTTCAAATGTGACATCTGCCCAAATAGATGGTTTTGTGAAATTGAACATTTTATTGGAAAATTATATACATTCCGTCTAGTCATCAAAATAAGATCGTCGATATCCAGAAGGTGAGATATTCTGTCGATAATGTTGATAAGTTGCCAGCAACTTTAAGTTACGCGGAGTTTCGCAAAGTTACCGACAACATCGATCTGCGTGGTGCTTTCCATCAAGCAACATTATTCTGATTCTAAATTTTTGTAGTTGCAAAAAAGAATGCTCTTAACAACGGGTTGAAAAACTATTTTGTCTTTATAATATTGGTCATGGCATTTTGTTTTATCGCTATATTAGCCGCGTTTTATTATGGCAATGATCCAATCCAGATCAGATCAAGAAAATAATCGGCTCAGATCATTACATTTACATTATACTATTTGACGTTTAGAGTGGAGTTGCCCTTCGATTAATAAACAAAACAAGTACCCTTAAACGGACCTATTTATTGGAATACCCAACTGTTGACTACAAAACTGTATCAACTGCTCTTATAAGAATAAAAGTACAGATGTCATATCTGGATTTAGAAAATTGCTAAAATTAATTTCAATTCAGTGATTTCAACTTAAGCAAATTGTCAAGAGATACCTATGTATTAACATGTTAAAATTGCTTAAAATAAGGTACGTCATCTTGTAAGCTCAGTAAATTGATAAAAATGGATTTAACATTTTACTTAATCGTTTAAAATTTTATTGAAATAGTTTAAAGTGATACCAAACTCCAAACTTTAAGTTTTGGATCATAAAAATTGATCCAGGCATGATGATGATCTGATCTGGATTACGGGGAAATTTAATCACGGCTATTTATAAAAATATGTTCTATTACAATAGTTAGTGGCATTCCCCATCTCAAACTATTCAACCGTAATACCCACACTTTTATAAACGCTCATAAGTATTCCATTGAGATTCTCTCTTTACCCGCTGAATCTTTCTTATATTACATAGTATACAATGTGTAGTATAGTAATTCACAATGAATGTGTAACGGTTTCAGTTCTAAGTGTCCTAAAAATGTGTTGAATATTAATATTGAATTTTTAGAATTGTAGCCTTAAAATCACAGTTAATGAAAAGATTCTTCTATCTTTGTTTTGGCCTACCTTTTCCAAAAATTCATTACTATCAATTCCAGGTATGAATTATTGTTCTAGACTCATTTTTTGAGTACTTACCTAAAAGATATTTTTTAAAAATCACAAAGGTTAGGTTAGGTGCTATCTATAAGTTTCCTCATGCTTGCCATTGAGACCTGTGCTAGATCATCCAGTTCTCCAACAAACCTGTTTCCGAAATGACGGAGTCGGCTGGTTTGGAGGTTCGGACAGTCGGACAGTCGCAGAGCAGGTGTTTAATGGTTTCTATTTCTTCCTCATCCTGACAGCTCCTTCAAAAATCGGGTGCAAATGCCCCTATTCTGTTAGCCATTGTGCCAATGGCGCAATGACCTGTTAGTACACCTATCAGGATTTTAATGTTCTTTTTACTCAGCGATAGAATATACCGAGTTTCCTTTTCATTTGTGTTAGGCCATAAACTTCTAGAGATTACACAATCGTCCCTGGATTTCCAGGAGATATTGATTTTCACTTTTAGTTTAAGGTCTATCTTCCTCTTGAGTACCCCAATCGGGACGAGTGGTCCCCTGACTGAATGGTCGCTACTACTGGTGTCTGCTTCTGACCCTTTCCTGGCTAGTTCATCTACTATATCATTCCCTTCTATATTGCTATGTCCGGGAACCCAGCAGAGTTTACCTGGTTAGTGTGGCAGATTTTGTTTAATTCCTTCCTACAGTTTAAAACTGCTTTTGATCTTATGGTCTCACTGGCTAAGGCTTTGATAGCAGCCTGGCTGTACGCGAAAGAAGTAATCTCCGAAGAGCTTAGATTTCAGTGTAGAAAGAGATACCCTGTTTACTTATAAGTGAATTAGGATCCCAACCCTGTCTGTCTGGTATGAAAATAGAAAACTTCCTGTCGAAATCTAGTAAAGGGGGATATAATCGGTGGTCTCCCTCAGTCCTGGAATCGTGTCATAACTTTGTAAGATTGACCCGTGGCCATAAGTGCTCTGCCTCCAAAAACACAGTTCTCTTAAACGAATTGCAGTTTTGGCTACCGTGCACTTTATGAACTCATCCAGAGCCGGGAGGTCCAAGATCATTTCCAATCCAGCTTGTGGTGTGGATCTTTGAGCCCCTGTTATTCCTATACAAGCTAGTCTCTGTACCTTATTCAGGTTCTTGAGATAGCTTGATTTTTCCACCGCCTTCCACCATACAATAGAGCCATAGGTAAGAATGGGTTTGACAATCGCTGTGTACATCCATTGGATGATTAGCGGTCGCATACCCCAACGTACACCGAAGGTCTTTTTGCATGTGTAGAATGCACATAATGCTTTTTTCATTCTTTCCTCCGTATTACGCTTCCATGTAAGCTTGGAGTCAAGGATTACTCCTAGAAATTTAGCTTCCTTAGAAAGTTTTAGAGGAATACCATTTAGTTTGGGAGGGTTGAAGCCCTCCAGTTTCCGTTTCTTCGTGAACAAGACTAGCTCTGTCTTGGTGGGGTTGACCCCGAGACCGTTCTTAGTCGCCCAAGAAGATAAATCCTTTAATGAATTTTCCATAATGTTTTCGATGATGGTAAGAAACTTGCCTGTTATCAAAACCACTATGTCATCTGCATACGCAACTATTTTAATGCCCTGATCTTTGAACTTTGTGAGAATTTTGTTGACTACGAGGATCCAGGGCAGGGGTGAGATGACTCCTCCCTGTGGTGTGCCTCTAGTAACTGTTTTCTCAATAGTGCTAACTCCTATTGGAGAGTTGATAATTCTGCCATTTAACATGGTGAAGATCCAATCGACAATAACAGATTCAACCCCAACTTCAACTAAGGCAGTCTTGATCGACTCCGTTTTAACGTTATTAAACGCACCCTCGATATCAAGAAATGCTGCCAGGGTATATTTTTTATGTTCAAGACTTTTCTCAATATGTGAAACTACTTCATGCAAGGCAGTCTCCACTGATTTACCTTTAAGGTAGGCGTGTTGGTAGTTGCACAAGTTGTGTTCGTTGAGAAGTTCTCTAACATGTAGATCAATTATCCTCTCAGGTGTCTTAAGGAGAAACGAAGAGAGACTTATTGGTCTATAATCCTGAGCGGTCGAGTGAGTCGGTTTCCCTGCTTTTGGGATAAAGACTACCTTGACCTTTTTCCAGCTATTAGGGACGTATCTAAGTTTAATACAACTTATGAAGATTACCCTAAGCCACGGAGTTATTACTTTGAGAGCATTTTGAAGAAGAGCTGGGAAAATCTCGTCTGGTCCAGCTGATTTGTAGGGTTTGAACGAGTTTATTGCCCAGATAATCTTTTGCTCAGTAATAATCTGATTTAGTTCTAAATTTGATTCCGTGTGAGTAAAATTAAGCGTGTTCGATTGCAAGCAATCAGAACTTCCTGGGTTTTTACAACCGGGGAAATGAGTTTCCATGAAGAGTTCAAGCGTTTCTAGGCTCGAGTTCGACCATGATCCATCAGGGTGTTTTATGTACCCCGGGATCGTGGGATTAATAGCCAGGGTTCTACGGAGCCTTGCCGCCTCGCTTGTTTTTTCAATGGATTCACAATGTTTAGCCCACGAATCCTTTTTGGCCTTCCTTAACTCTTTGGTGTAAGTGTTAAGTGCGACTCTATAAGACTTTAAGTCCTCTTCTAATTTACTCAGTTTAGCTTTATTAAAAAGTTTTCTAACCTCTGTTCTACGTTTCTTTAGTACACCATTGGGTTAGTGGAGTTATTGGAACGAGATAAAGAGCAGTGTTTTTCAAAAGACATTCTCATTTTGCTAGACAAGTTTTGGACAACAGTGTCAATGGTTGAAGTACTTAGACTTGTATTGTCCTCTGGTGGATCAATACAGTTTTCCATCCATTTTTCGTACTCTGTCCAATTCGTTCTAGTTGGGTTCCTGTAAGGTTTCTTTTCAGTAAAGTTCCTGTCTATAGAGAAGAGTATCCTAAAGTGATCCGAAAAAGATTCTTTAGGTGAGACTCTCCAGTCTTCAACTGAAATTTTACTATTATTGCTAATAAGGGTCAAATCTATGATTTCCTCCCTGTTTTTGTTACGAAAGGTAGGGTGATTGCCCCTATTACATATCGATAAATTAGAACAGAGAATATATTCAAAAATTGACTCACCTCTTTTATTGATGTCCTTAGAGCCACATTGAGTGTGGTGAGCGTTGGCATCACCTCCCAACACCAAAGGTGTACCGCTTGCTGTGGCATGGACCACCAGATCGCGGACTGTTTTTGATGGTGGGCTCTCCTCCTCCTACGGCATGTACGTCGACGCTAGAATGAAGTTTCCTTCATTCGATTCGACGCTGATTGCCGTGTTGTCCTTGTTGCTGTACCTAGATAGGAAAAAAGCGTTAATTGATTTTTTCACTAGGATACAACTTCTAATATTACCTTCATCTGACGTGGAATGGAAAAGGTTGTAGTGTTTTGACCTCAACCCACGGATTCGGGTTTTGCCTAACCATGGTTCCTGGATCAAGGCCACATCCACGTTCTCGTGAGACATGTAGAGAGTAAGGTCGTACGTTGCTGCTTTAGCGTGGTGCAGGTTTATTTGCACCACTTGCAGCTTTTGACTCCCCTTTGCCTTCATGCCTCTTAACCTTTACGGTTCCGAGACCATACCTCAACACGTCTTTTCTTTCTCTCAGCAGAAGGTCAGATTTCTTGTCTGCCGCAAACAAGAGGTCCTTCCCTTCACCTCCATGACTCTTTCTTGAATGTTGGAGGTTCCATTCTAAAATGGGAAGCTCTTTGTTCTGCTTCGCCAACAGCTTAATAATGGCTGCGTCCTCATGTTCTGCAGGAGGGGGGATCCAGATGCTAAACTGCTGGTGGAGTGGTAGAGCTGCGGCGGGTAGCACCTCAAGGGAGGAACCTTCCCATAGTTCGCCAATGTTCGAGAGGTGCTTGCCGGTGCTTGGTCTTTCCTAGCTTTGGCTTGTTGTTTCTTACTGGAGGTCGCCTGAACTTTATCTTTGTCGTTCCGAGCGGTCGAGATATTGCCAGCCTGTTCACGGTTTGCCTTTTTAGGGACAGACCTAGATTTGGCAGCATCTACTCCTTTGCTCTCCGACTCTTTGGCATTCACTTCCTCTGCTATTTCCCTGGGTGCAGTGACAGTCTCTGCCAGCTGCCGCTCAAAGTTCCTAACTAGCTTCTCATGCTTTTTTAGGAGAGCTTTGTCTCTCGAACTGAGCGTCGCAGGGTCTTTCAACTCGGTCATTTTCACGAATCTTTTGGAGGATCTGTAGTTGCTGCGTTGCCTCGAAGCTTTGAGGGGTGCAGCAGACTTCAGCATAGTCTCTTCTTGACTCGGTTCCATCAGTAGCTCGTCCTCGGTTTGACTACCTATGGATGGAAGTCTGTCCGAGGTCTCCGTACCTTTGTGTGGTTAAACCATCTATGTCGGGAAGGAGATCTACTGAGAGAATGACCGGTTGTCTTTTTAGTTCTCGTTTTTCTTCCTCTAAGTTTACTTTTTTCACTAGCGACTTAACTTCTTGCGAAGCCAAGCCCTCGCCGGCAGCTTGACTTCTGCCGACACTTGAACGTATATCCCCTCACGATTTTCTTCATTTAGTAAACTTTTATCCATATTTTATTACATTAACATCTCTGCTTTTGGTGGTTTTCTTAGTTGTCTTACTCCGCAGCTGGATTGCTGAAGAGTTAGACGTAAGCCCCCTCGCCACAACAAGGCGAAAACCGTGAGGGGTCACAAAAATGTAACCTATGTTTTTAAAGCAACCCAAAACATCGAATTGATTTTTCCGATAGGAGTCTTTTGAAAATTTGAACAAAGAAACATTTTTTAGATCTTGAAAATCAGAACATAAACAAACGTTCAAATAATATACAAATTTTGGGAAAAAAGAAACGCCAGACTCGTTTTGACAGCACTCTTAATCAAATTTGAAAAAGCAACGATTATTTCTATTCCACAAACACATTAAATGTCAATTTCGATACATCGTTTTTCGAAAGACCCTGGTTTTAATAAATTGTGACTGTATTTTTACAGAAATACTATTTTCTATTTTCAAATGGTGTTGAAAAATATTAAATCAAAGTGCTTTGTTGTATACCCTCAAACATTATGTATGTGCATATGTTGGTGATTATGATTTTTGTCATTCACATATTTTGAAATCATATCCAAACAAAATATCATCATCAAACATACATATGTTTTTGACTTGTTCCTGGAAGCAATTTCTTCTCTTAAAATATATTTTTTCAATATACGAGTACATATCAACTTTCACTATGTTTGTGATATAAAAGCGAATTGAGCTGTGACAACATCGAGGTTATGTTGAAAGGATTGAAAGCATTCGTGCATTCTATTTTTTCATGGTTCAATGTCTAGGTTGTTGGAAAATTGTTTCTCTAGAACACAAAAGAGCTCCATCTATTGTTATATGGAAAATTCATAAACCATCACTTTCCTGTGAAATTGTCACAAAAATAACACATTTCATTTCTGATAAGGCATGACAGTTAAGTATTTATTTTTGTTTTTGTTTTTACCATTCTTCAGATTGCTTACCTTGGTTCATTTTCCCTTTAAAGATTCATGTTTTTATATATATTTTGAGTTACTGAAAAATTATGATATCTATATCTGCATTGCTTTGACTATATTGCAACATGAAGAAGGGTAACATTTTTCTCGTTAAGTTGGCCCCTCTTGGAAAAATAAAATAATAAAGTTTAATGAAAAACATCCGTTCTTGATGCTTTGAGCGATGAAATCAAGATGAGATGACATTTGAAATTGTACATTTTTACTTAGTGTTTGGTTAGTTGGAATTCTGAAATTGCAACAATATGGAAATGAACATGAGATTTGAAGCCTTTTTTAAAGCACTATCATCAGAATACATCATTCTTAAATGCATAGATAGAAGTAGAGAACCTTAAATCCTACAATTTTGTCCTGCTGATGGTCCTGTCTACATTTCTGGATGATGGGTTCGTTTTGTTGACAAAATTTTTGTACCAAAATTCTTCAACTCCAACATCACGACACGAACACAACCCTCGACGAGTTATTTTGTGACTTTTGAAGAGAGAAATTCGTTGCCATCATGTGGCACGTTTCCCTAAGCCGAATCCCATATCCAGTTTTGAATTTGTGGAATTTATCTCTTGTTTTCGTTTGTGGGGGGGGGGGGGGGAACTTTTGCGTTTTGTTTAACTTTGACTAGGATACTATGCTGGATTGGATAGGATCCAGATCCATTTCATTTTCAACTTAGCTATGTACATATATCGCCATACATTTCATTGTCTCTGGGTTAGTCTGATGTGAAATCCAGGACAATGTATATTGTGTGTTCTTGACCACATGTTCCATAGCTAAAAAATGTACTACATACATACAGTGATGGATTTACGCCTAGGCCCGTGAGGCCCAGGCCTAGGGCGGCATAATTTGAAGGGCGGCAAAATTTATGAAATGCTTAACACTTGAAAGCATTTCTACATTTTAACATACCTTAATGAAAGGCACAAATATATCTTCGGTCTAAAGTTTCGGAACGCATCCAAAATCATAACTTCTGTTTGCCAATTTAAAAATTCAATCTAGAAAATCTACGTTAAATTTGAAATTGCGAAAACAAACAAAACAGAACTGTAAGATAGAAAAATCTCACCTCATCTCTTTGTTTTTGTATCTGCAGGGAGCAGTAATACTGATGATGCAGACTTTAAAAATTCTAGAAATGTTTATAGTGATAAAACAAGGTATTGTTTCAAAAGTTTATTTCAACGTACGCAAAAATGAAGAGATTCAACGCAGTGAGTGGTAGATTTATTTAGAAACTAAAGGCTCTGTAGTTTGTATTCCGTGCTTATTATTTGGTAGAAGTTGTGAAATGAATGCTTTTACTGACGAAGGATTCCGTGTCTGGAAAAAATCAAAAGCACGCATCGAAGAACATGAAAATTCTGACTTTCACAAAACTAAAGTTAGTCATTTTAAGGCTTGAGTAGTAGTTCACGGGCGTGTTGATCGAAATCTAATAAAACAACTCGATGAAGATATAATGGAAACAAATTTTTTACCGAGCAATTGCAAAAATTATTAAATCACTAGCAATAAGAGGCCTGCCATTTCGAGGAAATGCAGAACCAATAGGTGATTCTCATAATGGGAATTTTTTAGGAACAGTATGAATGCTTGCTAAATTTGTTCCATTTTTATCTGAACATTTAAAATTGTATGCACACCCTGGTAGTGGGAATACATCGTGTTTATCTAAAACAATCTATGAAGAAATTATACTGTTGATTCAAAATAAAGTACTATACAACAAATTTCTAGTGAAGTGCAATCTGCTAAGTATTTTGGTATATTTGTAAATTCTACGCCTGATTTAGCACATGTCGATCAGCTTACTATAATTATACGATATGCATGTACGTGATAACGGTGGAATAGTTAAAAGGTTTCTGGAATTTCTACCAAATATCGGCCATAAAGCTAAAGATATTAAGGATGTATTGTTAAAATCTCTAGAAATACTTAACAAGATCTATACAATTTCTTTACTATATATGCTTATCGTTGGGAAATCTTAGTGCAGCGTACAAATTTAAGAATTAAGAGTCTTTCTCAAGCTCGTTGGTCTGCTCGACATGATGCATGTTACGCATTAGAAAAAGAGTGGTCTGCAATAATTGATGCACTGGAATTTATTGCCAAAAGCAGAGATAAGAAACCGACTACGCGATCTGAAGCTACGAGATTGCAGCGAAAATTACAACAAAGAGCAATCCTAGTCGTTGTCTGGAATGTAATTTTAGGTCGTTTTAATGCTGCTAGTAAGAAGCTTCAAGAATCTCAAGCTGATTTATCATCCGTTGTGCAGATCTATAGACATGAGAGACAGACAATTTTCTGAATATGAAGAAAAAGCTAAAGCACTGTCTGGAGTTCAGGATTATTATCGTTATGATACTCGTCGCCACCAGAAAAATGCAGCCAGATGACTCACGGGTAAATGAAAGACCACCTTTTTCTGGACCAGAAAATGTTCGCACAAATGTTTATTACTCTATTTTAGACACTCTTAGTCTACAATTAGCCGGACGTAAAAGTGCATCTGAAACACTTTACCAAAACTTCAATTTTTTCGACAATTAATGTGAAATAGATACAAACGAGTTGAAAAATCTTGCCAATAAATTAGGCAATAAGTATCCTGACTATTTGAAAGAGGCGTTAGACAATGAATGTATTAATTTCCATTATCAATTCAAAGATTTCTTAGCAAAAATAGAAGATGCCATGTATTGCATTCCCGGAGTCTTCTAGATGTTTATCCAAATTTGAAAATTTTTGAATTGATTAATATATAAAAAATATATTTATTATTTGTCTATCTAAGGATTATAACTTATTAATCTTTCATGTTAACTAATTATATTTATAAATTATATTTCAATAAAATAAAGTTATTTAAAAAAAAAATATTGGATACAAATTTATGAAATAAAATTTAACAATAAGGGAGGCGCATCGAACAGGGCCTAGGGCGGCAGCAAGCCTAAATCCGTCTCTGCATACATATGTTGAATGTTCATTGGAATATACAGAACAATTTATAAGAAAATTGACTGAATCCTTTTTGTAAAAGGAACGCTGCAACAACAACTCGAGTGACCATCTTTTGCCATAGTTTATTTTTGATGTTTTTGTTTCTGGTTTTATGTATTTGGTCTTTTGATTTGTTTTACTACTCGTAGATACTACTGAATTGTGTTTTTTAAATCTTGTTTTTGTTTTTTGGGATCATACAATCATATGTATGTTCATTGTTAATTATTCTTGAGCTTTGTGGAAGTCCAGGAATTAGATTTTGGAAATAAAACGTGATAGCACACACAAGTTCTGGAGAATTTTTTGGAGAAGGATTGTATATTTGGTTTCAAGAATTCCTATTATGGAAATGGATCAGTTCGGAGACTCTGGGGAAAATGATGACAAACTGAACTTTCTTATGTTTTATTTCTTTTAGATTAACGTTATCTTCCTGCCAGTAAAAAATTATAGAAACGCAACATTTTCGAGCTATGCATTGACAACATATTTAAATGAATCTGCTACTTTTTTCGGTGCAAGGGCAGCAAACTTTTTAACCTCAAATTCTGAAATCAATATTCGTCGGTATCAAAAGTTTTGCAATTTTTGGAGTAAAATGAGAAACTTTGAAGCAGGGAAAATGTATAAAATTGTCATTGATCGAAATCAATATTCATTTTAATATTATTTTTAACATCCAAAAGGAAGAAGTCTGATTTGTCAAATTGATAATATTTATTTTCGACGTTTCGAAGTCTCTAGGATCGTACGTTTTTGATAACGATAGACAATTCATTTTTATAAAAATAAAAACGTAAACAAATAGTACTAAAAATATTTAAAAACCGATAAATAACAACACCCGTGTTTTGTTGACAAATCTATCCATAGTAAAGTAGGATTTTACACGAATAACAAAAACAATATCCATAGTATAAATAACACTGATATAAGTTAGAGTAGAATTTCACTATGGATAGGTTTTTGAAATTTATACGAGTCTCGAATGGATCTTATGTGATTTCGTTCTCAAATGTTGGTACGATTGATATTGCATTTGTATCTCGATGGCTGTGTTCGTTGAGTAGTTGTGCATTTGGAATCATGTGTGTTTTCCATTGGGGAAAAAATCAATCTATTACTGTTGATATTATTTAGTTTTGTTAGTGAAAATGGACTATCTGGTCTTATTTTGCAAGAGAAAACAATAAAAAAGATATTTATGTTTTGCTATGTTTCCACCAAAGGTTTATCTCAGTTTAGATTAAATAAATCTTTTTGGTGTTTCCACCGCATAAGAAGATTTAAAAAGGATTAAGTTTGAGAGCACTTTCTAAAATGCAAATGGTGTTTCGATGTTTCTTATGAAGTGCAAGTGAGATAGTTTGATTCGTGTTAATTAATGAAAAACTGAATTGTTCAGCACCATATAGGAATATGCTACCTACTCCATGTGCAATTTTTTTTTTGTTAATTTGATTAAAACAAAACTATATTTTTTATACACAAACATGCAAATAAACAGACCATAACGCATTATCTATAAAACCAATTCCTCCACACAGGTTTTTCTTCACAAATTTCCGATTCCCGACCGGAATCGAGCGAATCAAGCTCATTTCAACTCGATTCAGGTATATAAAGAATTTAGGCGAGCTTCAAGCTTGCTTCAACACCACATGTTAATGTAGTAGTCTACGAACAAATCCCCTTATTGCAGTTTTTATTTTATTTCAAATTGTATGGTTAAAGCTTTGAAATCGATTTTCACATTACACAGACGTATTTTCTTGATTTTGATAGTCAACTATCAAAAATCAGTTCACACGATTTCAAAATTTTGCTAATTGCCTATTATTAAAACACGACCATCCAAACATGTCTAAAAGTGACAGTTCGTGAAAATAAACAAAGCAAATACGCTCAAACGGACATTTAAATTGGAATTCCCAACCGTTGCGTTGATTGGAACATTCCATCCACTGCTCTTATAAGAATAATTGTAAATATGTCATATGGATTAAATAAATTGCTAAAAGTTAAAGCAACCATTACCTAATTTTAACATTAGAAAATTTTTAAAAGATAGTAAGATGTTCAAATCGTTTAAAATTAGGTAAATCATCTTTTAGGCTTAATAAATTGCTGAAAATGGATTAAAGATTTTAATAAATGGTTTAAAATTTTGCGCCATTGACTCAAAAACGAAAAATTTTATATTTAAAAAAATAATTTAAAAACAAAACCAATGCTAAATGGTGTATTTATAAGAGAATTAAAAACGAAATTGAGAAATCTCGCAGATAATTTCACATCGGACACAGATCAATTTAAAATTGATCAAACTGTTGCTTCCTTTACATCTGCAATAATCGAAAGTGTTGATCAGGCTGTTAGGTACAGCAATCAAAATTAAAAGCACAAATGTCCTTCCACCAAATTTAGTCGAATTGATTAAGGTGCGAAACAGATACCGAGCAAGGTAGATAAGAATTAGAAATAGCTTCTATTTCACTGAAATGAATATTTTTAAGTCTATTATAAAAGAAGGTATAGCAGTTTTCAGAAAGAGAGCTTGGAATCAGAAGTTGGTAGGGTTGGATAAAGCAAGCAAACCATTCTGGAATATAGTTAAAGTTATAAAAAAAGGATACTCTCATATTCCTGCCTTAAAGGTAGGAAGTAGTTTAATGATGACGTGATCTGAAAAAGCAGATGCATTCGCAACGACTTTTTAGGATGCACAATTGTTAGCTAGCAATGACATTACAAATAATACCATTGAATCTGTTGTTTCTCAATCAATAAGATTAATTAATTGTAATAGGGGGGATGTAGAAAATTACTTTATCACCATTGAAGACATCAAAGATGTTCTAAATTCTTTGAAAACGAGAAAGTCTGTTGGATTTGATAAATTAAAAAATTTGTATTTGAAAAATATGCCAAAGATGGGAGTTAAATTCTTACAAAAACTATTTAATTCTTGCCTAAAATTGGGCTATTTCCCAAATGAATGGAAAATAGCAAAGGTTATTCCAATTTTAAAACCTGGTAAGACAGCTAACTTGTCTTCTAACTACAGACCAATTAGTTTGCTGAGTTCTCTTGGTAAATGTTTTGAAAAAATCATTAAGAAGAAACTTATTGAACACATTAATTCAAATAATGTTTTGCCTTTAGAGCAATTTGGATTCCGTTCATGTCACAGTACTGTGCAACAGGTTCATCGCATAACAAAACACATAAAAAGTAACTTTAATGTATAGAAAAAAGTACGGGTTTGGTGTTGCTGGACGTTGAAAAAGCTTTTGATTCCGTTTGGCATGAAGGACTATTACATAAGCTATTAATTTTCAATTTTCCCATGTACCTCATTAAAATTATAAAATCGTTTTTGTCTTCAAGAAAATGTGTTGTGTCCGTTAACAATTGTCTTTCCCAAAGCTTTATTTGTGTTGCAGGGGTCCCCCAAGGATCTGTACTTGGTCCAATTCTCTACAATGTGTTTACGTCTGACTTTCCAAGACTTCAAATATGTGAAACAGCTATCTTTGCTCACGACACATGTATTTATTCTTCAGATTCAATTGGTTCCACTATTGAAACTAACTGGCAATCTGATTACTTTAGTGACTGGAAAATAAAGATAAATGCTGCTAAGACTCAGGCAATCTTTTTCTCTCGAAAAAGAAAACCCTGTTTCTTACCAAGTAACAATCTTATTCTTAACGATTATGAAACAGATTGGAAGTCAAGCGCTAAATATCTAGGGGTTTATTTGGATAAGATATTAACGTTTAGTACACACGTACAAGAAGTTATTAAAAAAATTAACCTAACAATCAAAATACTGTACCCATTTATAAACAGAAAATCAAAGTTGAGTAGTGACAACAAACCACTGATCTATAAAGCGATTTTTCAAGCGATTATGTTCTATGGATCACCTGCTTGGGAAAATTGTGCAAAAAGTCACATACGGAGACTTCAAATTTGTCAGAATAAGCTTCTGAAAATGATGCGCTAAATGTTCCATGGTGCTTTTCAACAACCGAATTGCACGCCTTAGCCAACATATGTAGAAATGGTTTCCATGAGAATCAAAATTAAGTGAAAAATATATAATTTCTTGTTTATCTTCCGACAATTCCCTTATCTCAAATCTACCTTCTTAAACTTTGTTATAAAACATTATTTTTTGTTAAGTATTAAAATATGTGTTTATTATATTATAAACAAATTTATTTAATTTATTTATTGAAGACTGATAAATGTTTTACTGTTATTAATTTTTATTTATTTGTTCAATTGTTTAGTATCTTTTTTGTATTT